>CM077159.1:36159781-36639781 GCA_039583875.1 Platanthera guangdongensis | reverse complement strand
AACCACACAGAAGAATAAGGGTTTTTAAACCCTGTATTCGGGTATAACCCCATCGGGAAATAACCACTACCGTCGGATCCCAGAAAAATGGATGCACGGATACGATCCAGGTCTGACCTGGACAAATGGGGATAAACACCGCACAGTTCACCAATTCCGGAGCAGGACACATCTGCGACCAATCAATTTGTGTCGGAACAATTAGTCAACTCCCGCCAAAACCCGTGTGTCGACACTCCGCGTCGACAGAGTCAAACATGCCACAATCTGCCCCGCGCTCAACGATCGTCGAACCAAGATCGTCGACCGCTGCCAGATCGTCGAACGGAGATCTCTGGCCAAATCGTCGAACGCAACTAGATCGTCGAACGGAGATCTCTGGCCAAATTGTCGAACGCAGCTGGATCGTCGAACGAAAATCTCTGGCCAAATCGTTGAACGCACGACCCGATCGTCGAAACCACGGCCCGATCGTCGAACCCAGAAAACTGCCTGATTGACGAACACACGTCCCGATCATCGAACCCACGGCCCGATCGTCAAACCCATGGCCCGATCGTCGAACGCAGAACGTCGACCAAATCGTCGACCGCAGAATGTCGACCAAATCGTCGACCACTGCTCGACGATCATCGAACCCAGATTTCTGCCTGATCATTGCTAGATCTTTGAACGACACCGACACGCCCTGGGACACGCCCGTGTCCCAGGCCTTGTACCCCTGCCAAATTCCAAATTTGGTACAGAAACGTCACCCATCGCTCTTTTGAGTTTCGGGGCGTTACAACTCTCCCCCTCTTAAAAGAATTTCGTCCACGAAATTACATAAAGGAAAGATAAGTACAAAATTAAATTGTACCTGAGCGGAACAACTCCGGATACTCATCATGCATAGTCTGCTCTTGTTCCCCAGAGAGATCTTCTCGGCTGCAATTGTCTCATCGGACCTTGACTATCCTGATCTCTTTATTGCGTAGCCGTTTGACTTCCGAGTCTTCGATACGCACGGGCTTGACCTTCGTCGTCAACCCACTATCAACCGGCACTTGATCGACCGCGATCACTTGCGTAGGCTCTTGCACCGCCTTCCGTAGCACCAATATTTGGAATACATCATGTAGACCACTGAGCTCACAAATAGCTTCAAACGATAGGCTGCTTCGCCAACCCGCTCCAGAACCTCAAACGGCCCAAGGTACCTCAGGCTTAGATTTTTCAAGCGCTGCACCCGCAAGACACCCTTGAACGGCTTGATCTTTAAGTACACCCAGTCGCCCACAGCGAACTCCATATTCCTGTGTGTGGCATTATAGTACTTCGCCTGACGCTCTTGAGCGATTAGCAACCTCTCCCGAATGGTTCACACCAATGAAGTAGCATCCTCCACGTCTTGACGCTTGTACAACTTTGACTCACCCGTTTCCAACCAGGACAACGACGTGCGACATCTTCTACCATAAAGGGCCTCGAAGGGCGCCATTTGAATACTCGTCTGGTAGCTATTGTTGTACGCAAATTTCACCAAATAAAGATGGTCTTACCATTGCTTTCCAAAGTCCAAGACACACATGCGGAGCATGTCTTCCATAGTTTTATTGACCCTCTCGGTCTGCCCATCCGTCTGCGGATGGAAGGCTGTGCTAAAACTCAGCTTTGTTCCCAACATTTGCTGCACAAGCCTCCAATCATTGGACGTGAACCGCCCATCTCGGTCACTTACGATGTTGCGGGGCACACCGTGGAGCCGCACTATGTTATCCACATATAACTTTGCCAACTTCTCCATCGGGTCATCCTTCCTATGCGAAATGAAATACGACAGCTTCGTTAGACGATCTACGACCACCCAGATGGCGTCGTTCCCCTTTTGCGACCTTGGCAACCCGTGCACAAAGTCCATAGTGATGTCGTCGAATTTCCACTCCGGAATAGGCAAGGACTATAAAAATCCTCCCGGCTTTTGGCACTCCGCCTTCACCAAGGCATAAGTTTGGCACTTCGCCACGTAGAGTGCCACATCCTTCTTCAAACCCGGCCACAAAAATAGTTTCTTAACGTTGCAGTACATCTTTGTGTTCCCCAGGTGAATCGAGTACTTGGTATGGTGCGCCTCGTACAATAAATCCACCTGCAAACTGCCCACGCTTGGGACGCAAAGACGACCGTCTTTCCAAAGCAATCCATCCACAACTTCATATTGGGAATTTGACCCATCCAGAGCCTCTATCATGAATTGCTTCATGTGGCCATTGTTGGGTACATTGGAAAATATGTACCAGATTTGAAGAAGTCTCACCCTACTCAATGATATACATCATGGTGTATTTGATGTGTTTTGAGTTGATGTGTGCAGATTAAGTAATTGCATGGAAAGCTTAAAAGTTTTTAAGTTCATGTGTCGACACCTAGAAGAAAAGTGTCGACACTTAAGAAGACTTGTGTCGACACCTAGAGAAGCTGTGTCGACACTTGGAGTAAGTGTGTCGACACCAGGAAGGGAGCGTCGACACCAGAAGCAAAGTGTCGACACATACAGACAGTGTCGACACACAATGGAGAATTGTCAACAAGTACAAGAGTCGACACTTAGAAGTAGTGTTGACAACCAGAAGAACTTTGTCGATATTAAAAGTGTCGACACTAGGAGGCTGTGTCGACACTCAGCAAACTTCAACAAAGTTTAAGTACAAGTGTCGACACAAAGGAGCTATGTCGACACTCAGCATAGTTTCAACACAAGAAGGCAAGTGTCGACACTTGGAGGCTGTGTTGACACTCAGCAAAGTTTCAAGACATGAAGCTTGTGTCGACACAAAGGAGATGTGTCGACACTCAACAAAGTTCAACACAAGAAGCCTTGTGTCAACACAAAGGAGTTGTGTCGACACTCAGCAGAAAATAGCCAAAGTATTGAAGAAGTACTTGTGTCGACACCTTCAATCAGTGTCGACACATTCAACAGAAGGCTTGTGTCGACACACAGAATCAGTGTCGACACATTCAGAAGAAGCTGTGTCGAGACTCAGATACAACAACACAAGGAGTTGTGTCGACACCAACAAGGCTAGTGTCGACACTTAGTCTACTTGTGTCGACACTTAGTCTATCTGTGTCGACACTTAAAGACTGTCTGTCTCGACACTTTCAGACAGTTACAGAGAATTCAAGAAGTGACTGGATGACTTGACAGCTGCCATCCCAGCCGGTCTACTGCAACTGTCAGAGCTGTCAGAAAGTCGTTAGGAACAGGATCAGCCGGTCACCTTGGAGAAAGTCTATATAAAGACCCTTCTCTTTTACAGATGATGGTGAACGATCAAGCAATTCATTGAAGAATAAATTGAAGATTGAGTATTGGATTCATTGAAGATCTAACAACACTAAAAGAAGAAGACCTTCAAGTGAAGATGTAAGAAGTTGGAGAGAGAGAGCTCCTTCTAAGAAAACAACTATAGAACCAGGTGAAGAAATTGTACCTAATCACCTAGAGGGGGGGGGGGGGGGGGTAAATAGGTGACTAAATCTTTTTAAACTTTTAGGCAGATTATATCACAGATTTATAACTACTTCTTCACAGCAATCAATCAGCAATCACAGAATAAAGCATGCACACAGTGAACACACAGATTTATAGTAGTTCCCCAAGGTTTGGGTACATCCACTTTCCCCCTTCGCCTATCTAGTAGTGTACTAGATTCGGCGAAACTCCTCTACTATACCTCAGATCCTCAGATCTTACACTCAGAACCCCAAATGGTTCCTACAGCTCAGGCCCAAGGCCCTACAACTCAGTCTTCACAAAGACCTACACTCAGCCACAAGGCCTACACTCTGCCACAAAGCCTACACTCAGCCACAAGGCCTACACTCAGCCACAAGGCCTACAGTCAGAGATATGGATCTCCTACACTCAGGCACGTAGGCCCTACCACACAGCCTTTATAATTGCATGCTTACAACTCAGATCCCTAAGGATCCAACAAGAAATATAGAATACAATGTATATACCTACAACTCAGAATAAGAGAGAAGAGTTGTCTGGTTTCTTGATGAGTTCTTGTAAGAACTCTGCTGAGATCAAGCTCACTTGACTTTCTTCAAAGCTTCTTGAATGTAGAACACAATAGGGTTGATACTCTCTGCAGCTGATATTCAATCACTGCAACTTAAGAATCAGAACTAGGTCTGAAACTTTCTTCACAGCCTGGTTCCAACAGCTGTCTTCTTGGAAGGAGCTCTCTCTCTCCAACTTCTTAGATCTTCACTTGAATTAAATCTTCAATGAATAGCTAGATCTTCTTCTCTTTCTCTTATTGTAGTTCAATAATCATCTTCTTCTGTTGACAAAATAAGCCTTTATATAGGCATTATTCATGGTGACCGGCTGATCCGATTTCTAACAGCTTTCTGACAACTCTGACAGTTGCAGTAGACCGGCTGGAATGGCAGCTGTCATATCATCCAGTCACTTCTTGAAGTACTTGTAACTGTCTGAAAGTGTCGAGACAGTCTGTCTTTAAGTGTCGACACTTATAGACTAAGTGTCGACACAAGTAGACTAAGTGTCGACACTAGCCTTCAAGGTGTCGACATAACTCCTTGTGTTGTAGAATTTATATCTCGACACAGCTTCTTCAATATGTGTCGACACTGATATTGTGTGTCGACACAACTCCTTGTTCTTCAGTACTTAGTTGAATTCTGTTAAGTGTCGACACTACTCCATTGTGTTGACACATCTTCTTGTGTTGAACTTATTTAGTGTCGACACATCTTCTTGGTGTCGACACATGCCTTCTGTGTTGATACTTGCTGAGTGTCGACACAGCTCCTTGTGTCGACACATTCTTCTTTTGTTGAGACTTTGACTGAGTGTCGACACATTCTTCATTATGTCGACACTTGTACTTAGAATTTGTTGAACTTTGCTGAGTGTAGACACATTCTTCATTATGTCGACACTTACACTTAGACTTTGTTGAAATTTGCTGAGTGTCGACACAGCCTCCAAGTGTCGACACTTTCTGATGTTGACAAGTTCCTCTGGGTGTCGACACTGCTTCTAAGTGTCGACACATCTTCACTGGACATTTCTTCATTGAGTGTCGACACAGCCTTCATGTGTCGACACTTTCTTTCTGGTGTCGACTCTGCATCTCTGGTGTCGACACAATTACTCCAAGTGTCGACACTGCTTCTTTGGGTGCCGACACAAGTCTTCTTAAGTGTCGACACTTTCCTTCTGGGTGTCGACACATGGACTTAGAAACTTTTCAGCTTTCCCTGCAAATACTTAACCTGCACAACTAAACTCAAAACACATCAAATACATTTTGATGTATATCATTGAGTAGGGTGAGGCTTCTTCAAATCAGGTACATATATTCCAATGTACCCAACAATCTCCCCCTATTTGGAGAAGTCATAACCCTTAGTCAATGATATACACCATACATAATAAAATTACAGTATGATGTAAAACAGGATTATATAATCAGGGGAAATTCATAAACATGTAATAAACAAAACATGTATATACCAATATGTCAGAACAATAATGTAATAGAATTAGCACAAATCACATAGTTCTAAGAACTTCGACATTTTCATTATTCACAAGTTTACAGAAGTTTTAATACAATTGATTACAACTGTAAACTTAAAGAAAATTCTATTCTATTTCTGCTCAGTCTCCTTGATCACTATGCCCTTTCCAGATTGTATCTTTGTTTGGACAGGGGCTTCAGCATCTTTAGCAGTAGCAGGCTTCTTGCCTTTAAGATCCTTATTCTTTAACTCTTCAGCTTTGATCTTCTGCCTTTCAAAGTAATGATAAGGCTTAGGAAAGTACTTGCTAGGCTCCTGGGCAGTAAGAGGTTGCTTTCCCATCTTAGCCTTTCTTCTATACTTCACAATGGCTTCTTCCCTGGACTCATGCTTTCTCCACTCTAGTTCAGAATAACACTTGTTTCTATCTTGAATATTATCCTTGGCAGCCTTCCATGCAGTTAAGATAATATTCCTTGAAGTGGGGCTCCACTGTTCAAAGTCAGGCCTTTGTTCAGCTTGCTCTCTGAACCTTTTCTTAGACAATAGAGTCTCTTGTTCCTTCAGCAACAAAGCTTCTTGTTCTTTCAGTATAGCCTCTGGCACTGGATGAATCACTTTCTCTATGATGACATTTTGTTTTCCCTCAGGTGGGCTATACATTGATTGTATATCTGCATGTATCATATCAAAGTCTGGTGGAGGATATATTACTTGAGCCACTTCAGCTTGCTCCCCTCCAAGATAAGCAGGATTAATCCCAGACTCTGCTACATTGTCATCATCACACAATGGAGGATATCCAAGGGTGGCTCTGATGGAATTGGAAATCCATTTTGCATGATCAGAGCCTGCTTTGACTAACACCCTCTCCCCCTTTATGACTTCTCTAACAATATGATCCCTCAGATCATCTTTCTGAAATCTTATTTGGGCATCCAAATAGTTTACACCATCCTTAAAGAAAGGTTTCAACATTTGGAGCTTGTCAGTTATAGCCTTTTGAGAGTCTTGGATAGCAGTTTTAACAGCAGTTACTCCCTCTTGTAATGCTTTAGCGAATTCTTCCTTAGGAGTAGCATTAGATGTAGTCTGACTAGCAGCTATATTTTTCATTTCTGTGATTATTGCATTATGTGAAGCTGTAAGATTATCATTCATCCTTATCTGGTTCTCCAGTACATAACCTTGCTTCACTGCAATCTCATCTACTTGAGCTTTGATCTTCTCTTGATGTGTAGCCAAGTAGACCACTGCATTCCCTCCCTTGTGCAAGCAGTCAGTCATCTTTTTCTTATTCAGATTCATCTCAAATCTGATGGACTTAATATCCTATGCAAGATCAAATTGCAGAGATTTTTGTCCTTCATCCACATATTTTTGCAGTGCTTGCCTTTGCTCATCAAGCTTTATCTGTAATGCAACCATCAGAGAACTATAATCTATAGATGGTGCTGGCTGTGGTGCTATGATTTGTAGAGCTTTCTTATAATTCTGGCTCCTCCTCTTGAAAACTTAAAATTTTCTCTTCTTGGCCTTTGCAGCCTCTTCATCTTCTGAAGCAGATGTGCTATCAATAGTCACTCTGTCCTTAGGACTTGGAGGTAACTCCTTCTCAGTCCTTTGTACCTGCTCAGCATCTTCTAGCACCTCAGTCTCTTTGCCTGGAGTGTCTTCTATATTCTTCACTTGCTCCCCCTCAACATGAGCCTTCTCCCCCTCAGCAGCAGCACTTTCTTTTTCAAAGTCAGTTTGGAGTAGGTCAGGGAATAGCTCTTCCGAAGTAAACTCTTGTTGAGGATGGGGTGGAGAAACTCTTGTCTCATCAACAACTTGATCAGATACTACTTGATCTGCAACAGATGTGTCCTCCATGACAACATCTGGGGGTTGACTATGAATCTGAGGTTGCTGATTAACATCAGATAATTTGTCAGTTATAACTTCACTCTCAATAAGGAAATCTAATTGGTTGATTTCAGTGATTACCTCAAGAATAGTTTGAGTAGTTTCACTTTCTAGAGGTGTTGGCTCTTCAACCAGTAGAGGCTCCCCCTGGACTGATTCCAGGTGTAGTGGGCTAGCCTGTGGTAGCTCCCCCTGCCTCTCTGCATCATCTTGTCTAGCTGGAGACTTTCCAGCATTTCCAGGTTCTTCTTCAGGAGTGAACACTACTTGTTCCTCAGAACTGCTTGATGGTTCTTGAGCCACATGAGCTGATTTCTTCTTCCTTTTCTGGGGTGTTACCTTCTCAGGAGTAGGCATTTCCTTAGTCAAGACCCTATCCCATCTAGAGAAGATTCTCATGTCCATATTTCTCATGTGGTTGATTTTAGAACTTACAGCTTGGCTCATTACTTCTGGTATACTACCAACCAAGTAAAGACTTAGAATCCTACCCAAATTGGGTTTCTTCAGGCTCTTCTTAATCTTCTCAAACACTACTGCAGACCAATCAGTATGTAGTTTGAAAATAATTCTTGTCATTAGACCAAACATATGAGCTGATACTCTGTCATGCCCTCCAGGCTTGCTCAAGATAACCTTGCCCACAATCTCAGATAAGAATTTGCCTTGGCTGTTCATCCCCTTCCTATTGAAAACAGATCCTATTTTCATCTTGGAATCCAGTCCACACCATGTTAATGCTTCTCTAGTCTTAGAAGCTGAAACTTCATCTTCTTCCTTAGTCCTTGGTAGGTTTAGTTCCTTTCTCAAACTCTTAGGTGAGACCTTCACCTTTTCTCCATGAACCCTTGAATTAATCTTTAGTCCTAATTCATCTAGGATTGCGCCATTCAGAAATTCCAGGACCTCCTTCTTCCAGATCTTGATGGGTTCTGAAACAAGGAATTCTAATCCAGATTCTGCAACTAGGGTTACCACTCCTTTGATCGCGGGTTCCGCCTCATCAAATGCGTGCCGCACCAGTTTATATCCTTCATTCACGTTCTCTTCGAGCTTGGGCGCCATTAGGGTTGGAAGAAATTTGAATTGAGAGAAGAGAGGTGTTGACACACAAGTTTGGTCTCGAAACTTTGGTGAGCGTGTCGATAGACAATGGCGAAATCCTATTTATACCTTTCTAGGATCGAAGATGAAAGGGCGCGTCAAAATATTCAAATTGTGTCGACACTGTTGAAAAGTGTCGACACAGACTTATAATGTCTCGACACCTATGTGTCGATACAAGTATAGTCGACAGAATATATGTGTCGACACTTGTTTATGTGTCGACACCGCTTAGCTCGACACTTGGTCGAGACTTTACTTCACTAATTCTGTAAAAAGTCTAAGTGTCGACACCACCTTGGATGTGTCGACACCTATCCTGTATGTGTCGACACTAATTTTCTGAAGTGTCGACACCTACTTCCTAGATGTGTCGACACCTTTTCTCTGAAGTGTCGACACCAATTCTTTGTCTCGACACAGACAACTCTGTGTGTCGATACTATTTTATTTAGCCATTTCTGTAAACTTATTCTAAGTTTATCATACCTAATTCAATTTTAAACCTATTGAACTTGGTTTCTTCTAAAGGCTTAGTATACATGTCAGCTAGTTGATTATCTGTATTAACATACTCTAGTGATATATCTTCTTTTTCCACATGTTCCCTTAGAAAATGATATTTTATTTCAATATGTTTGGTTCTACTATGGGAAACAGGATTGTTTGCAATAGATATAACACTAGTAGAATCACAAAATAGTGGTGTTCTACTTACTTGAATACCATAATCTTCTAGGTGATGTTGTATCCATAGAAGTTGAGCACAACAACTTCCTGCAACCACATATTCTGATTCTGCTGTGCAGATAGCCACACTTGTTTGTTTCTTGCTACTCCATGATATCAGTCTTCCACCTAGGAATTGATAGGTACCAGTTGTACTTTTCCTATCTTCCTTGCAGCCTGCAAAATCTGCATCTGAATAACCTGTCAGTTCAAAGTCTCCATTCCTAGGGTACCAAAGGCCTAGATAAGGAGTGCCCTTAAGATATCTCAGTATTCTTTTGACTGCTGTCAAATGAGACTCTTTAGGGCAAGCTTGGTACCTAGCACAGACACATGTAGCATACATGATATCTGGTCTACTTGCAGTCAAATACAATAGGGAGCCAACTATCCCTCTATACAAAGTCTCATCTACAGGTTTCCCTGCATCATCTTTGCTAAGAGACATACTTGATCCCATAGGAGTTTTTATGGTACTGGATGATTCCATACCATACTTCCTTATTAATTCTAGGGTGAACTTAGACTGGCATATGGATAAACCATTCTCAGTCTGTCTAACTTGGAGACCCAAGAAGAACTTAAGTTCCCCCATACTGCTCATTTCAAATTGTCCTTGCATAAGTTTTGCAAACTTCCTGCAAAGACCACTTTCAGTAGACCCAAATATGATGACATCTATATATATTTGGACTAGTATGATCTTGCCTCTGAATTCCCTAAGGAATAGAGTCTTGTCTATTTTCCCCCTTGTGAATTTATTCTCAATGAGGAAACTAGACAGGATTTCATACCAAGCCCTAGGGGCTTGTTTTAACCCATACAAAGCCTTTCTAAGTCTATAGACATAATTAGGTTGAGTTGAATCAACAAAACCTGATGGTTGTTCCACATAGACCTCTTCTTTCAGATTTCCATTCAGAAAAGCTGACTTTACATCCATTTGAAATACTTTAAATCCTTGATATGTTACATAGGCCAGGAACATCCTTATGGCTTCCAGTCTGGCTACTGGAGCAAAGGTTTGATCAAAGTCAATACCTTCTTCCTACCTATATCCCTTAGCAACCAGTCTTGCTTTGTTCTTAATAATCACTCCATGTTCATCCATCTTGTTCCTAAAGATCCACTTGGTCCCAATTATGTTGTGGTCTTTTGGTTTAGGAACAAGCTCCCAGACTTTGCATCTCTTGAACTGATTCAGCTCCTCTTGCATTGCCTCAATCTAATGAGGGTCTATGATGGCTTCTTCAAATTTCTTTGGCTCAACTTGGGATAGGAAACTGGAGTAGAGTACTGAACTTAGATTTCTGCTGCTTGTTTGTACCCCTTGACTTAGATCACCAATAATTTGATTGGCTGGATGATCTTTCAAATGTCTATATGCTGGAGGCAGCATGGCTTCAGGTTGTGCTCCTTCAGCTTCTTCAACTTGCTGCACTCCTTGGTCTTCTTCAGCATCAGGTGCATGTAGTACTCCCCCTGGACAACAACCACTATCATCTACATGCTGACTTGCAGTAGATCCTTCTTCAATAGTAAGCTTGTCCATCTTCTTAGTCACACCTGTGGAGCTGCAAATACTTCTAGACAACTCATTGTTAATAAGTCTAGCTTCATCAAATACTACATGTACTGACTCTTCTACAACTTGAGTAGACAAGTTGTAGACCCTATAAGCCTTACTATTATTGTTGTACCCAACAAAGATCCCCTCTTGGGATTTGGCAGCAAACTTGATCAAGTAAGACTTTCCATTGTTAAGTATATAGCATTTACAACCAAAGATCCTGAAATAGGATATGTTTGGTTTTCTGCCTTTCACAATCTCATAGGGGGTCTTATTGTGGCTCTTGGTGATAGTAGTCCTATTAATTACATGACATGCAGTGTTAACTGCCTCTGCCCAGAAATATTCTGGGAGAGATGTGTCACTTAATAGGGTTCTACCAGGCTCAATCAAGATTCTATTTTTCCTCTCCGCAATGCCATTTTACTGAGGTGTTCTTGGTGAAGAAAATTCCTGAAATGTCCCAAATTCTTCACATAGTTTTGTCATACTATCAGACTGGAATTCAGTACCATGGTCACTTCTTATCTTGACCACTATACTGTTTAACTCATTCTGAATTTGTTTGACAAAGCTATAGAAGATACTAGGTATTTCAGATTTCTGTCTAAGGAAGAACACCCAGGAAAACCTTGAGTAGTCATATACAACCACAAATGTGTAGACCTTCCTACCTAGGCTGTGAACTGGCACAGGACCAAAGAGATCCATATGCAAGAGGTATAAACACCTCACAACATCTTTGTTCTCAATGCTATTAAAGGTGGATCTAGTCTGCTTGCCTTTTTGACAAGCTGAACATATTCCATCTTTAATACACTTAACCTGAGGACTATTCCTCACTAACTCTTTGCTATAGAGTTGGACAATTATCTTGTAGTTAAGATGGGCTAGCCTCTTGTGCCATTTGACACAATGAGAGACTTTCTCATCAGCTATAAAACACACTGGAGAACCATTGATCTCACACATAATGTCTAAGCAATAGACATTTCTCTTTCTATAACCTGTCAAAATGATCTCTTGATCATTTGACCTCCTGATATGACAACCATTTTTGACAAATGAGATGTCATATCCTAGATCACTCAGCTGACTTATAATAATGAGGTTGTGTTTCAAACCTTTAACATAAGCCACTTGAGTAATAGTTATAAGGTTGCTTGAAATGTTACCAAAACCTTTGATGATTCCTTTTTCAGAACCACCAAAGGTGACTTTAGGACCATCCTTGATTGGTGTGTAGTCCTTTAGCAATCCCCTAGTTCCAGTCATGTGCCTGGAATATCCACTGTCCAAGTACCATATTGGGGCATGGCCACTTGGACTCACCTGCAAAACAGATTAGTTGACCTTAGAATCCAAAGATTTCTTGGGTCCTTGGTGCTGGTTAGTTTGCCTCTTAACAAGCTACCTGTTGATCTTCCAACAGGCAGTTTGCTACTCATCTTGGCACTAGAATTGTGCCAACAGTGTATGGCAAAGTGGCCTACCTTGCCACAACACCAGCACTCAAATTTGTTCTACCTTTGCTTAGGTACAACCCTGGCTGTTCTATCTACAACAGACTTGTTGAGTACTGGGGCTTTGCCCTTAGACTTGGACTTTACAGTCCTGGCAGGGTTAGTAAACCCCAATCCAGTTTTACTCTTGTGAGGTATAAACTCATCTATCAAAGGTAGTACTGATTTTGGTTTAGAGAACCTTGCTACTATATCTCTCTCCTTCTGATGATTAATCTCCAGATTTCTGATTTGATCATTCTTAAATGTTATATTCCCCATCTGAATAACAGTTATGTGCTTCAGTCTGGCTATTTCATTTAGTTTTTGATCAATCAACTTCTCAAAATCAGTTGCAGCCTCTTTGAGACTAGCAATCTCCTTTGCCTGACTCTTGACCAAGGATTTGCTTTTCTTAAAAGCTTGCAACAGAATTCTATATTCATCAATCAACTGATGAATATCCCCTTCAGATTCAGATCCACTGGCATCACTTGATGCTGATGTAACTGAATCTAAAGTAGCACTAGAAATTGAACTTAAAAAATAATTTTGTACCTGACTAGGTCCAGGCTGATCCTGGATTTTGTCACCTTCTGTTAAGGCCATCAGTCCTTGGCACTGATTGTCCTCTTACTCATATATAGAGTTCATTAACTGGATGAACTCCTCTTCCTCTTCTTCAGCAAACAGTCCAATATAAGCTTCTGCTTCTGAATCAGTTTCTGAAGATGATATGTCTGACAGTCTTTTGTCCTTCTTGGCAACAAAGAACCTTTCCTTTTTGCCCTTGATTTGAGTCTTCTTCTTATCAGTAGACTCTCTCCTTTTCTCTGGACATTCAGCAACAATATGTCCTTGTCTGTTACAGCAATAGCATACAATTTTTGATAAAGTTGCTTTGTTTGACTTGGGCTTTCTCCTGTCTTTCTTTGATGACTTCTTGTTCTGATAATAGTCATCATTTCCCTGTGAAGTGGATGACTTTGACCTCCACTGTTTCTTCTTTAGAAACTTCTGAAAGTGTCTTGTGAAAGCTGTAAAGTCCTCATCACTCTCACTGCTTTCAGACTTTCTGCTTTCTGATTCATCTGACTCAGTCTCAGTAACCTTTGGAGGTGGAGATGGAGACTTACTTTTGTATTTCTTGGTGGCTTCTGTCTTGAATGCCACAGCTCTTTCTTTATGCTCAATTCTTGTAGTCTTCTCCCCCTCCTTCCTTACCATCAACTGCATCTCATAGGATAACAGCTTTCCAAACAATGTTGGAGAAGGAATATCTGCTAACTTGGCCATTTCCCTAATGGCACAGATCTTGGTGTCCCAGTCCTTTGTTAGGGACCTTAAGAACTTATCATTCAGCTCATAATTGCTGAATTCTCTTCCATAGGACATTAACTCATTAACTATCCTATAGAATTTCTTATAGCATTCTGTTATGCTATCAGACCTGCCTTGTCTGAAGCTATCATATTCTTGGTTTAACAAAGACTTTCTGTCTTGTCTAACTTCTTCTGAACCCTCCATGTACACTATCAGAGTATCCCACATCTCCTTTGATGGCTTACAGTGTATCAAGTTCTGAAATGTAGCATCATCTATGGCACTTACAATGATATTCTGAGCCCTTTTGTCCATGGTGGCCAGAATAATCTCATCTTTTGTCATTTCAGAAAAGTCCTTAGGTGTTCTCTGATTTGCATCTAGGACTGAAACCTTCATAGGCACATATGACCCTTCTTTAAATGTGATATAAATTCTAGGGTCTGAGGCTTCCATAAATAGTCTCACCCTTTCTTTCCAGATGCCAAAGATCTCTTTTCTGCAAATTGACAACTTCATGGATCCAAGTTCCTTATGATTCTCTGTTGAACCCATTTTCTTGATTTTCTTGATTATGCTGAATCTGTCCTTGATTTCACTGAATCTGCCAACAGGATCTACTCAGACAGTTATGTCCCTTTTTGAGGAACCTGGCTCTAATACCACTTGAAAGAAATTGTACCTAATCACCTAGAGGGGGGGGGGGGTGAATAGGTGACTAAATCTTTTTAAACTTTTAGGCAGATTATATCACAGATTTATAACTACTTCTTCATAGCAATCAATCAGCAATCACAGAATAAAGCATGCACACAGTGAACACACAGATTTATAGTGGTTCCCCAAGGTTTGGGTACATCCACTTTCCCCCTTCGCCTATCTAGTAGTGTACTTGATTCAGCCAAACTCCTCCACTATATCTCAGATCCTCAGATCTTACACTCAGAACCCCAAATGGTTCCTACAACTCAGGCCCAAGGCCCTACAACTCAGTCTTCACAAAGACCTACACTCAGCCACAAGACCTACACTCAGCCACAAGGCCTACACTCAGCCACAAGGCATACACTCAGCCACAAGGCCTACACTCAGAGATATAGATCTCCTACACTCATGCACACAGGCCCTACCACTCAGCCTTTATAATTACATGCTTACAACTCAGATCCCTAAGGATCCAACAAGAAATATAGAATACAATGTATATACCTACAACTCAGAATAAGAGAGAAGAGTTGTCTGGTTTCTTGCTGAGTTCTTGTAAGAACTCTGCTGAGATCAACCTCACTTGGCTTTCTTCAAAGCTTCTTGAATGTAGAACACAATAGAGTTGATACTCTCTGCAGCTGATCTTCAATCACTGCAACTTATGAATCAGAAGTAGGTCTGAAACTTTCTTCACAGCCTGGTTCCAACAGCTGTCTTCTTGGAATGAGCTCTCTCTCTCCAACTTCTTAGATCTTCACTTGAATTGAATATTCAATGAATAGCTAGATCTTCTTCTCCTTATCTTATTGTAGTTCAATAATCATCTTCTTCTGTTGACAGAATAAGCCTTTATATAGGCCTTCTTCATGGTGACCGGCTGATCCGGTTTCTAACAGCTTTCTGACAACTTTGACAGTTGCAGTAGACCGGCTGGAATGGCAGCTGTCATGTCATCCAGTCACTTCTTCAAATACCTGTAACTGTCTGAAAGTGTCGAGACAGTCTGTCTTTAAGTGTCGACACTTATAGACTAAGTGTCGACACAAGTAGACTAAGTGTCGACACTAGCCTTCAAGGTGTCGACACAACTCCTTGTGTTGTAGAATTTATATCTCGACACAACTTCTTCAATATGTGTCGACACTGATATTGTGTGTCGACACAACTTCTTGTTCTTCAGTACTTAGTTGAATTATGTTAAGTGTCGACACTACTCCTTTGTGTCGACACATCTTCTTGTGTTGAACTTGTTTAGTGTCGACACATCTTCTTGGTGTCGACACATGCCTTCTGTGTTGATACTTGCTGAGTGTCGACACAGCTCCTTGTGTCGACACATTCTTCTTTTGTTGAGACTTTGGCTGAGTGTCGACACATTCTTCATTATGTCGACACTTGTACTTAGAATTTGTTGAACTTTGCTGAGTGTCGACACATTCTTCATTATGTCGACACTTACACTTAGACTCTGTTGAAATTTGCTGAGTGTCGACACAGCCTACAAGTGTCGACACTTTCTGATGTTGACAAGTTCCTCTGGGTGTCGACACTGCTTCTAAGTGTCGACACATCTTCACTGAACATTTCTTCATTGAGTGTCGACACAGCCTTCATGTGTCGACACTTTCTGTCTGGTGTCGACTCTGCATCCCTGGTGTCGACACAATTACTCCAAGTGTCGACACTGCTTCTCTGGGTGTCGACACAAGTCTTCTTAAGTGTCGACACTTTCCTTCTGGGTGTTGACACATGGACTTAGAAACTTTTCAGCTTTCCCTGCAAATACTTAACCTGCACAACTAAACTCAAAACACATCAAATACATTTTGATGTATATCATTGAGTAGGGTGAGGCTTCTTCAAATCAGGTACATATATTCCAATGTACCCAACACCAGGCTGTGAAGAAAGTTTCAGATTGAGATCTGATTCTTAAGTCAGCAGTGATTGAAGATCAAATGCATAGAGATTCAACCCTACTGTGTTGTAATTCAAGAAGCTTTGAAGAAAGCCAAGGGAGGTTGATCTCAGCAAAGTTCTTCCAAGAACTCAAGAAGAAACCAGATAATTCTTCTCTCTTTTTCAGAGTTGTGGTTATATTCTTTGTAATTTTAAATTTCTTGTAAGATCCTTAGGAATTTGAGTTGTAAGCCTGAAATTATAAACACTGAGTGGTAGGGCCTTTGTGCCTGAGTGTAGGAGATACTTTTCTCTGAGTGTAGGCCTTGTTGAAGGCTGAGTGTAGGCCTTGTTGAAGGCTGAGTGTAGGCCTTGTTGAAGGCTGTGTATAGATCTTTGTGAAGACTGAGTGGTAGGGCTGTGTGCCTGAGTTATAGGAGTGGGATCACTCTGAGTTGTAGCAACCTGTTTGAGGTTCTGAGCTATAAGATCTGAGGATCTGAGGAGTAGTGGAGAAGTTAGGCCGAATCTAGTACACTACTAGATAGGCGAAGGGGGAAAGGGGATATACCCAGACCTTGGGGAACCACTATAAAATCTCTGTGTTCTCTGCGTGTGACTATTGTTTTGATTGCAGTTTAAAGTTCTGTGAATTCTGTGATTTATTCTGCCAGTAAATTTAAAAAGATTTAGGTCACCTGTTCACCCCCCCCTCTAGGTGATTAGGTACTATTTATTTCAAGTGGTATCAGAGCCAGGTTACTCAAAAATGACATAACAGTCTGAGTAAGATCCTGTTGGCAGATTCAGTACAATCAAGAATCAAAAAAATGGGTTCAACTGAGAATCACAAAGAGCTAGGATCCATGAAGTTGTCAATCTGTAGAAAGGAGATTTTTGGCATTTGGAAAAAAAGGGTTAGACTATTTATGGAAGCCTCTGACCCTAGAATCTATATCATAGTCAAAGAAGGGTCATATGTGCCAATGAAAGTATCTGTCCTAGATGCAAATCAGAGAACTCTTAAGGACTATTCAGAGATGACTAAAGATGAGATTATTCTAGCCACTATGGACAAGAGGGCTCAGAATATCATTGTAAGTGCAATATATGATGCCACATTTCAGAATTTGATTCACTATAAAACTTCTAAAGAGATGTGCGATGCACTGATAGTCTATATGGAAGGTTCAGAAGAGGTAAGACAAGACAGGAAATCTTTGTTGAATCAAGAGTATGAAAGCTTCAGACAAGGAAGGTCAGATAGCATAACTAAGTGCTACAAGAAATTCTATAAGACTGTCAATGAGTTGATGTCTTATGGAAGAGAATTCAGCAATTATGAATTGAATGATAAGTTCTTGAGATCCCTGACTAAGGACTGGGATACCAAGATTTGTGTCATAAGAGAAATGGCCAAATTAGCATATATACCTCCTCCAACATTGTTTGGAAAACTGTTATCATATGAGATGCAGTTAATGGTAAGAAAGGAGGAAGAGAAGACTACCAGAGTTGAGCACAAAGAAAGAACTGTGGCTTTCAAGACTGAAGCCACTAGGAAATATAAAAGTAAGTCTCCATCTCCACCTCCAAAAGTGGCTGAGACTGGGTTAGATGAGTCAGAAAGCAGGAATTCTGAAAGCAGTGAGAGTGATGAGGACTTTGCAGCTTTCACAAGACATTTTCAGAAGTTTCTAAAGAAGAAACAATGGAGGTCTAAGCCATCCACTTCACAGAAGTCATCAAAGTATGACAGGAGAAAACCCAAGTCAAGTAAAACTACATCTTCAAAGATAGTTTGTTATTGTTGTAACAAACAGGGACATGTTATTGCTGATTGTCCAGAGAAAAGGAAAGAGTCAACTGATAAGAAAAAGTCTCAGATCATGGGCAAAAAGGAAAGGTCCTTTGTTGTTAAGAAGGACAAAAGTCTGTCTGATATGTCATCTTCAGAAACTGATTCAGAAGCTGAAGCTTATATTGGCCTGTTTGCTGAAGAAGATGAAAATGAGTTCATCCAGTTAATGAACTCAATATATGAGCATGAGGACAATCAGTGCCAGGGAATGATGGCCTTATCAGAAGGAGACAAAATCCAGGATCAGCCTGGACCAAGTCAGGTACAAAATTGTTCTGCTAGTTCAATTTCTAGTACTGAGTCAGATTCAGAAACATCAGCATCAAGTGATGTTAGTGGATCTGAATCTAAAGGAGACATTCATCAGTTGATTGATGAATATAGGGTAGTGTTGCAAGTTTTGAAAAAAAGCAAATCCTTGGCCAAGAGTCAGGCTAAGGAGATTGCCAGTCTTAAAGGTACTGCAACAGATTTTGACAAGTTGCTTGATCAGAAATTAAATGAAATAGCTAGACTGAAGCACATTACTGTTATTCAGATGGAGACTATAAAATTTAAAAATGATCCAATTAGAAATCTGGAGATTAGTCTTCAGAAAGAGAGAGATATAGTAGCAAGTTTTTCTAAACCAAAATCTGTTCTACCTTTAATAGATGAGTTTGTACCTCATAAGGGTAAAACTGGATTGGGGTTTACAAAACCTGTCTGGACAGCTAAGTCCAAGTCTAAGGGCAAAGCCCCAGTACTCAACAAGAAGCCTGTTGTAGATAAAACAGCCAGGGTTGTACCTAAATAAAGGTACAATAGATTTGAGTGCTGGTGTTGTGGCAAGGTAGACCACTTTGCCATAGACTGTTGGCACAATTCAAGTGACAAGGTGAGTAGCAAACTGCCTGCTAGGAAAGCTACAGGTAGTTTTGTCAAGAGTCAGACTAACTTGCACCAAGGACCCAAGAATTATTTGGGTTTTAAGGTTAAGTAATCTGTTTTGCAGGTGAGTCCAAGTGGCCATGCCCCAATATGGTACTTGGACAGTGGATGTTCTAGGCACATGACTGGAACTAGGGGATTGCTGAAGGACTATACATCAATCAAGGATGATCCTAAAGTTACCTTTGGTGGTTCTGAAAAGGGATTTATCAAAGGCTTTTGTAACATTTCTAGCAACCTTATAACAATTACTCAAGTGGCTTATGTTAAAGATTTGAAACACAACCTCATTAGTATAAGTCAGCTGAGTGATTTATGATATGACATCTCATTTGTCAAAGATGGTTGTCATATCAGGAGGTCAAATGATCAAAAGATCATTCTGACAGGTTATAGGAAGAGAAATGTCTATTGTCTAGACATTATGTGTGAGAACAATGTTTCTCTTGTGTGTCTTGTAGCTGATGAGAAAGTCTCTCATTGTGTCAAATGGTACAAGAGGCTAGCCCATCTTAACTATAAGACAATTGGTCAACTCTATAGTAAAGAGTTAGTGAGGAATGATCCTCAAGTTAAGTGTAAAAAGGTTGGGATATGCTCAGCTTGTCAAAAGGATAAGCAGACCAAATCCACCTTTAATAGCATTGAGAACAAAGATGTTGTGAGGTGTTTATACCTCTTGCATATGGATCTATTTGGTCCTATGCCAGTTCACAGCCTAGGTAGGAAGGTCTACACATTTGTGGTTGTAGATGACTACTCAAGGTTTTCCTGGGTGTTCTTCCTTAGACAGAAATCTGAAACTCCAAGTATTTTATACAATTTTGTTAAACAAATTCAGAATGAATTGGACAGTACAGTGGTCAAAATCAGAAGTGACCATGATAATGAATTTCAGTCTGACAGTATGATAAAACTTTGTGAAGAATTTGGAATTTTTCAGGAATTTTCTTCACCAAGAACACCTCAGCAAAATGACATTGCTGAAAGGAAAAATAGAACCTTGATAGAGGCTGGTAGAACCCTATTAAGTGACACATCTCTCCCAGAATATTTCTGGGCTGAGGCAGTAAACACAGCATGTCATGTAATTAATAGGGCTACTATCACCAAGAGCCACAATAAGACCCCCTATGAGATTGTGAAGGGCAGAAAACCAAATCTGTCCTATTTCAGGATCTTTTTTTGTAAATGTTATATACTTAACAATGGTAAGTCTTACTTAACCAAGTTTGCTGCCAAATCCCAAGAAGGGATCTTTGTTGGGTACAACAACAACATTAAGACTTATAGGGTCTACAACTTGACTACTCAAGTTGTAAAAGAGTCTGTTCATGTAGTTTTTGATGAAGTCAGACTCATTAACAATGAATTGCCTAGTAGTGTTTGCAGCTCCACAAGTGGGACTAAGCAGATGGACAAGCTTACTATTGAAGAATGTTCTATTGCAAGTCAGCAAGTAGATGATAGTGGTTGTTGTCTAGGGGGAGTACTTGATACTCCTGATGCTGAAGAGGACCAAGGAGTGCAGCAAGTTGAAGAAGCTGAAGGAGTACAACCCGAAGACAGGCTACCACCAGCAAATAGGCATCTAAAAGATCATCCAACCAATCAAATTATTGGTGATCTCAGACAAGGGGTACAAACAAGGAGCATGAATCTAAGTTCAGTACTCTACTTCAGCTTTCTATCCCAAGTAGAGCCAAAGAAATTTGAAGAAGCCATCCTAGACTCTCATTGGATTGAGGCTATGCAAGAGGAGCTGAACCAGTTCAAAAGATGCAATGTCTAGGAGCTAGTTCCTAAACCAAAAGACCACAACATTATTGGAACCAAGTGGATCTTTAGGAACAAGTTGGATGAACATGGAGTAATTATAAAGAACAAAGCAAGACTGGTTGCAAAAGGATATATCCAGGAAGAAGGTATTAACTTTGATCAGACCTTTGCTCCAGTAGCCAGACTGGAGGCAATAAGGATGTTCTTGGCCTATGCAACCTATCAAGGGTTTAAAGTATACTAAATGGATGTTAAGTCAGCCTTTCTGAATGGAAATCTGAAGGAAGAAGTCTATGTAGAACAACCATCAGGTTTTGTTAATTCTACTAAACCTAATTATGTTTATAGACTTAGGAAGGCTTTGTATGAGTTAAAACAAGCCCCTAGTGCTTGGTATGAAATCCTGTCTAGTTTCCTCATTGAGAATAAATTCACAAGGGGGAAAATAGACAAGACTCTATTCCTTAGGGAATCCAGAGGCAAGATTATCTTAGTCCAAATATATGTAGATGACATTATATTTGGGTCTACAAAAAGTGGTCTTTGCAGAAAGTTTGCAAAACTTATGCAAGGATAATTTGAAATGAGTAGTATGAGGTAACTTAAGTTCTTCTTGGGTCTCCAAGTTAGACAGACTGAGGATGGTTTATCCATATGCCAGTCTAAGTTCACCCTAGAATTAATAAGGAAGTATGGTATGGAATCATCCAGTACCATGAAAACTCCTATGGGGTCAAACATGTCTCTAAGCAAAGATGATACGGGGAAACCTGTAGATGAGACTTTGTATAGAGGGATAATTGGCTCCCTATTGTATTTGACTGCTAGTAGACCAGATATCATGTATGCTACATGTGTCTGTGCTAGGTACCAAGCTTGCCCCAAAGAATCTCATTTGACAGCAGTCAAAAGAATTTTGAGATATCTAAAGGGCACACCTTATCTGGGCCTTTGGTACCCTAGGAATGGAGACTTTGTACAGACAGGTTATTCAGATGCAGACTTTGCAGGCTGCAAGGAAGATAGGAAGAGTACAACTGGAACCTGTCAATTTCTGGGTAGAAGGCTGGTGTCTTGGAGTAGCAAGAAGCAAACCAGTGTGGCTATCTCCACAACTGAGTCAGAGTATGTGGCTGTAGGAAGTTGCTGTGCTCAACTTCTATGGATTCAACATCAGCTAGAAGATTATGGTATTTAGGTAAGTAGAACACCTCTATTTTGTGATTCTACTAGTACTATTTCTATTGCAAATAATCCTGTCTCCCATAGTAGGACTAAGAACATATAAATAAAATATCATTTTCTAAGAGAACATGTAGAAAAGGAAGATATTTCCCTAGAGTATATAAATACAGATAATCAGTTAGCTGATATGTATACTAAACCCTTAGATGAAACCAAATTCAATAAATTTAAAATTGAATTAGGGATGATAAACTTAGAATAGTTTACAAAAATTGGCTAAGTAAAATGGTGTCGACACACAGAGTTGTCTGTGTCGACACAGAAAAGTGGTGTCGACATTTCAGAGAAATGGTGTCGACATATCTAGACAATAAGTGTCGACACTTAAGAGAATTAGTGTCGACATATGAGGAGTAGGTGTCGACACATCCAAGGTGGTGTCGACACTTACGATTTACTTAGAATTCGTTGAGTAAAGTCTCAACTAATTGTCGAGCTGAGATATGTAAGTGTCGACACATATATTTTGTCAACTATATTGGTGTCGACACATAAGTGTCGAGACATTAGGAGTAAGTGTCGACACTTTTCCACAGTGTCGACACATTTCAAGTCTGTTAGCGCGCCTTTTCACCTTCGATTCAAGTAAGGTATAAATAGGGTTTCCCCAGTGTTTGTCGACACGCTCACCAGAGTTTCGAGACCAAGCTTGTGTGTCGACATCTCTCTTCTCTAAATTCAAATTTCTTCAAACCCTAATGGCGTCTAAGCTAGAAGAGAACATAAATGAAGGATATGAGCTCGTGCGACACGCATTTGATGACGCGGAACCCGATATCAATGGTGTGGTAACCCTAATAGCAGAGTCTAGGTTAGAATTTCTTGTTTCAGAACCGATCAAGATATGGAAGAAGGAAGTCCTTGAGTTTCTGAATGCAGCAAATCTTGATGAATCTGGACTCAAGATCAAGTCCAGAGTTCATGGGGCCAAGGTGAAGGTCTCTCCTAAAAGTCTAAGAAAAGTCCTTCAACTACCAAGGACAAAGGAAGAAGATGATGTTTCTGCTTCTAAGACTAGAGAAGCATTGACATGGTGTGGTTTGGACTCAAACCTGAAGATAGGATCTGTGTTCAATAGAAAAGGAATGAATATGCAAGACAAATTTTTATCTGAGATAGTGGGCAAGGTGATACTAAGCAAGCCTGGAGGGCATGGCAGAATTTCAGCTCACATGTTCAATCTGATGACAAGGATTATATTCAAACTTAATACTGACTGGTCTGCAGTCTTATTTGATAAGATTAAAGAAAGCATGAAGAAACCCAATATGGGTAGGATCCTGAGTCTTTACCTAGCTGGGAGTATACCAGAGGTAATGAACCAAGCTGCTGGTTCAAAAATAAAGCACATGAGGAGAATGGATTTGAGAATCTTCTCTAGGTGGGATAGAGTGTTGACCAAAGAACTACCCACTCCCGAAAAGAACACATCTCAGAAGAAAAAGAAGAAGAAAGTCATTGTGGCACCTGAATCATCAAGTAGCTCAGAAGAACATGTAGTGTTTAGTTCAGATAATGAAGAAGATGAAGCTGATAAGAATGCAGCTGAAGTGACTAGAAAGTCTCCAGCAAGACAGGAAGATGATCAAAGGCAGGGGAGCTACCCTCAGTTAGCCCAGTTCACCTGGATCCACTCCAGGGGGAGCCTCTATTGGTGGATGAGCCAATTCCCTTAGAGAGTGAAAGGGCCACTCAGACTATACTTGAGGTAATAACTGAAATCAACCAATTAGATTTCCCTATTGAGAATGAAGTTATGACTGACACATTATCTGATGTTAATTAGCAACCTCATATTTTTAGTAAACTCAAGATGTTGTCATGGAGGACACATCTGTTGTTGATCAAGTGGTTGAAGAGATAAGAGATTCTCCAGCCCTTCCTCAACAGGAATTTACATTAGAAGAGTTATTCTCTGATCTTCTACAAACTGATCTTGAGAAAGAGAAAGTTGCTGTTGAGGGGGAGGAGATCAATATTGAGGGGGAGCATATGGAGAATATAGAGGTAACTGCTACACAAGAGACTGAGAAGCCAAAGGATGCTGAAGAACCACAAAGGACTGAGAAGGAGTTACCTCGTAGTCCTAAGGAAAGAGTAGATATTGTCAGCACATCTGCTTCAGAGGATGAGGAGGATGTTAGAGCCAAGAAGATGAAGTTTCAGGTCTTCAAAAGAAGAAGCCAGACTTACAAAAAGGCTTTACAAACAATTGCACCACAGCTTGCACCATCTACTGATTTCAGTTCACTGATGGTGGCTTTACAAATTAAGCTGTATGAGCAAAGACAAGCTCTGGAAAAATATGTAGATGAAGGACAGAAGTCACTGCAGTTTGATCTTGCACAAGACATCAAATATATCAGATTTGAAGTGAATCTAAACAAAAAGGAAATGACTGATTGTTTCCATAAGGGAGGCAATGTAGTAGTCTATCTGTCCACACATCAAGAAAAAATAAAGACAAAACTTGATGAGCTAGAAGTGAAGCAAGGCTATATCCTGAAGAATCAGATAAGGATGAATGATAATCTCACTGCTTCACATAATTCTATTATAACTGAAATGAAGAATATAGCTACTGGTCAGACTACAGCAAGTGCCACTGCCAAAGAAGAATTTGACAAACAATTGCAGGAGAGCCTAACTGCTGTTAAAACTACTATTGAAGACTCTCAGAAGGCAATTACTGACAAGCTCCAAAGATTAAAACCCTTCTATAAAGATGGAGTAAACTATCTGAATTCACAGATAAGGTTTCAGAAAGATGATCTGAGAGATCACATTGAGAGAGAAGTCATTAAGGGGGAGAGGGTATTAGTCAAGGCAGGCTCTGATCATGCCAAATTTATTTCAAATTCCATCAGAGCCACCCTTGGATATCCACCCTTATGTGATGATGACAATGTTGCAGAGTCTGGAATTAATCCTGCATACCTTGGAGGAGAGCAGGCTGAAGTAGCTCAGGTGATATACCCTCCACCAGACTTTGATATGATACATCAAGAGATCCAGACTATGTACAGTCCTCCTGAGGGAAATCAGAATGTCATCATAGAGAAAGTAGTTCAGCCTGTGCCAGAGGCAATACTGAAAGAACAAGAGGCCTTATTAAAGAAACAAGAGTCTCAATTATCTAAGAAAAGATTCAGAGAGCAAGCTGAATTGAGACCTGATTTTGAACAATGGAGCCCCATCTCCAGGAATATCATTTTGACTGCTTGGAAGGCTGCTAAAGATAATATTCTGGATAGAGGCAAATGGTACTCTGAACAAGAGTGGAGGAAACATGAGAACAGACAAGAAGCCATTGTGCATTACAGAAGAAAGGCTAAAATGGGAAAGCTACCTCCTACTGGACAGGAGCCTAGCAAGTACTTCCCAAAGCCTTATCATTATTTTGAAAGGCAAAAGATCAAGGCTGAAGAGCAGAAAAAGATAGATCTTAAAGGGAAGAAGCCTGCTGATGACAAAGGTGTTCAAGTCCAAGCAAATATACAATCAGGAAAGGGCATTGTTATCAAGGAGCCTGAGCAGTCTTAGGATAAAGATTTTTCTTAAGTTTACTATGTGTAATCAGTTGCATTCAACTTTCTGTAAATTTTTGAATAGTGAAAATGTTGAAGTTGTTAGAATAATGTGATATGTGTTAAATCTATTACATTACTATTCTGAGCTATCTGTGTATACATGTTTTGTTTATACATGTTTATGTACTTACCCTGTCATTTACTATTGTTTTACATCATACTGTGAATTTGTTATGTATGGTGTATATCATTGACTAAGGGTTATGACTTCTCCAAATAGGGGGAGATTGTTGGGTACATTGGAAAATATGTACCAGATTTGAAGAAGCCTCGCCCTACTCAATGATATACATCATGGTGTATTTGATGTGTTTTGAGTTGATGTGTGCAGGTTAAGTAATTGCATGGAAAGCTTAAAAGTTTCTAAGTCCATGTGTCGACACCTAGAAGAAAAGTGTCGACACTTAAGAAGACTTGTGTCGACACCTAGAGAAGCTCTGTCGACACTTGAAGTAATTGCGTCGACACCAGAAAGGGAGCGTCGACACCAGAAGCAAAGTGTCGACACATACAGGCAGTGTCGACACACAGTGGAGAATTGTCAACAAGTACAAGAGTCGACACTTAGAAGTAGTGTCGACACCCAGAAGAACTTTGTCGACATCAAAAGTGTCGACACTAGGAGGCTATGTCGATACTCAGCAAACTTCAACAAAGTTTAAGTACAAGTGTCGACACAAAGGAGCTGTGTCGACACTCAGCATAGTTTCAACACAAGAAGGCAAGTGTCGACACTTGGAGGCTGTGTCGACACTCAGCAAAGTTTCAAGACATGAAGCTTGTGTCGACACAAAGGAGATGTGTCGATACTCAACAAAGTTCAACACAAGAAGCCTTGTGTCGACACAAAGGAGTTGTGTCGATACTCAGCAGAAAACAGCTAAAGTATTGAAGAAGTACTTGTGTCGACACCTTCAATCAGTGTCGACACATTCAACAGAAGGCTTGTGTCGACAGATAGAATCAGTGTCAACATATTTATAAGAAGCTGTGTCAAGACTCAGATACAACAACACAAGGAGTTGTGTCGACACCAACAAGGCTAGTGTCGACACTTAGTATACTTGTGTTGACACTTAGTCTATCTGTGTCGACACTTAAAGACTGTCTGTCTCGACACTTTCAGACAGTTACAGAGAATTCAAGAAGTGACTGGATGACTTGACAGCTGCCATCCCAGCCGGTCTACTGCAACTGTCAGAGCTGTCAGAAAGTTGTTAGGAACCGGATCAGCCGGTCACCTTGGAGAAAGTCTATATAAAGACCCTTCTCTTTTACAGATGATGGTGATCGATCAAACAATTCATTGAAGAATAAATTGAAGATTGAGTATTGGATTCATTGAAGATCTAACAACAGTAAAAGAAGAAGACCTTCAAGTGAAGATCTAAGAAGTTGGAGAGAGAGAGCTCCTTCTAAGAAGACAGCTATTGAACCAGGCTGTGAAGAAAGTTTCAGATTGAGATCTGATTATTAAGTCACTAGTGATTGAAGATCAACTGCATAGAGATTCAACCCTACTGTGTTCTAATTCAAGAAGCTTTGAAGAAAGTCAGGGGAGGTTGATCTCAGCAAAGTTCTTACAAGAACTCATCAAGAAACCAGACAATTCTTCTCTCTTTTCAGAGTTGTGGTTATATTCTTTGTAATTTTAAACTTCTTGTAAGATCCTTAGGGATCTGAGTTGTAAGCCTAAAATTATAAAGGCTGAGTGGTAGGGCCTTTGTGCCTGAGTGTAGGAGATACTTTTCTCTGAGTGTAGGCCTTGTTGAGGGCTGAGTGTAGGCCTTATTGAAGGCTGAGTGTAGGCCTTGTTGAAGGCTGAGTGTAGGTCTTTGTGAAGACTGAGTTGTAGGGCTGTATGCCTGAGTTGTAGGAGTGGGATCACTCTGAGTTGTAGGAACCTGTTTGGGGTTCTGAGCTGTAAGATCTGAGGATCTGAGGAGTAGTGGAGAAGTTAGGCCGAATCTAGTACACTACTAGATAGGCGAAGGGGGAAAGTGGATGTACCCAGACCTTGGGGAACCACTATAAAATCTCTGTGTTCTCTGCATGTGACTATTGCTGTGATTGCAGTTTAAAGTTCTGTGAATTCTGTGATTTATTCTGCCAGTAAATTTAAAAAGATTTAGGTCACCTATTCACCCCACTCTAGGTGATTAGGTAATATTTCGTTCAGCCATCCAAATCCAAAGCCTGCCGAATCCGATCAGCCAGGTCATATTGAACTTCAGTCCAATTCAAGAGTGCTTCAGCACTTGACTGCTTATCTACACAAACAATCTCCAACGCCTCCAACTCCCGAACCAACCGCTCATCATGCACCGATAGCCAATTGGCTTGAGCTGGGGCTCGACGACTCAACGCGTCCGCAACCGCATTGCCCTTACCAGGCACGTAGTGGATCTTGAATGTATAGTCCCACAGGAACTCCATCCATTTACACTGCCGCATATTCAGATCTTTCTGATCAATCAAATACTTCAGGCTATTGTGATCGGTGTAGATATCAATCTTCACACCATACAAATAATGTCTCCACAGCTTCAAGGCAAAAATCACGGCCGCTAAATCCAAGTCATGAACCGGATAGTTCCTCTCGTGCACCTTTAGCTGTCTCGAGCCATATGCTATAATGCTTCCATGCTGTAACAGCACACAACCCAAACCACTGCCCGAAGCATCACTATAAATCTCATAACCTTCGGTCCCACACAGCGAACTCAGCACAGGCGCCGTGGTCAACCGACATTTCAACTCCTCAAAAGCTCGCGCGCACTCCGGCGTCCAAACGAACTTCTGCTCCTTCCTCGTCAAAGTAGTGAGAGGTAATGCTATCCGCGAGAAGTTCTCTACGAAGAGCCTATAATAGCCGGCAAGCCCCAGAAAGCTCCGGACTTCCGCTACCGTAGAAAGCTCAGGCCACTCCCGTATCGCAATAATCTTCGCCGGATCCACTGCAATACCTTCCCCACTCACTATATGACCGAGGAACGCCACTGAGGACAACCAAAACTCGCACTTCGAGAACTTGGCGTACAATTAATTCCTCCTTAGCGTCTCCAAAACCAAATGAAGATGTCTGAAGTGATCTTCCTCACTCTGCGAGTACACCAAAATATCGTCGATGAAGACGATCACAAAATGGTCCAAGTACTCCCTAAAGGTCCTGTTCATCAAATCCATGAACACTGACGGCGCATTAGTCAGCCCAAACGGCATGACCGTAAACTCGTAATGCCCGTATCTCGTACTGAATGTGTCTTCGAGATATCACTCTCCCTTATTCGCAGGTGATAGTACCCGGACTTGAGGTCCAACTTTGAGTACATCGTCGACCCGACTAACTGATCGAATAGATCATCAATCCGGGGGATCGGGTACTTGTTATTTTCCGTCAACTTGTTGAGCTCCCGATAATCAATACATAGCCTCAAGCTTCCGTCCTTCTTCTTAACAAAGAGGACCGGCGCGCTCCAAGGCGAAGAACTTGGACGCACATACCCTTGCTCCAACAACTCTTGCAGTTGAACCTTCAGCTCCGCCATTTCCTTAGGCGCTAGCCGATATTGTGAGCGTGACACAGGCTTTGCACCTAGTACGAGCTCTATCGTAAAATCTATCTCCCGCTGCGGTGGGGCTCCAGGAAGATCGCTAGGGAACACATCAGGGTACTCCGATACCACTGAAATACTGTCCAACATAGGCTTCGACTTTGCTACCTCCACTAGTGTAAAGAACAGTTCTGAACCGGCACGAATCACCTTCACCACCTGAAGAGCAGACATCAACGTCTTGCTCGACCCCTTCAAGCCCGTGAAAGTCGTCTCACGACCTGCTCCCAGCTTGACTTCCTTGCTACCGCAATCAATATAGGCTCGTTGCTCCGAGAGCCAGTCCATGCCAAATATAATGTCGAAATCCACCAATGGTAGTAACGACGCTTGCAGATTGAACTCTTGATTCCCAATACGAATCTTAACACCGCAGATTCTATCCGCGCGCATCGAACACCCATTCGGTAACAGCACATCCAACTTGTCCTTTGCCATCGAAGAAGGTACTCCAATGCGTGATATAAATCCTTCGGACAAGAAGGAGTGTGAAGCTCTCGTATCAAAGAGTGCTCTTGTTGGATACTCACAAATCAAAACAAATCCTAAACAAGCAGTGGTAAGGTAAGGTAACATGCGCATAACAGGTATTTAAAGAAATTTAACTTGCGACAAATTTAAATTTTACCTGTCACCACATCCGCCTGTTTAATGCCCTCCTGTTGGACAAGATTATAAACCCTCGGATGGGCCGGAGCATTATGGGACGCGGTTGACTCCACCGCCTTTCCCTTCTCTTCATAAGTTGCTCCCGGCTTCCTTTCGGACTTGGGACGTCCGCTCTAGCAATCGTGGGCAAAGTGCCCCGACTTTCCACAAGTAAAACATGCACCCGGGATCTGACCCGTAGTCGCCCCAGAAGCACCAGAAGAAGGAGCTGGGCCCGAAGTCCTAGACTTCTTAAAGAACCTTTGATAGCCGAACTTTGAAGTAGTCGGCACTTTGAACCTAGATTTCTCATCACCAATGATTTTCTTTGCTTGTACATTCTTCATGTCCTTCTCCAAGGACCGGGCCGTGTTGACCATGGTCAAGAAACCCTGCGTCATAGGCCCCGAGAGTAGTAGCCTCAAATCATCTCTCAACCCTTCGTAGAATCGTTTCGTCTTGCGCTCCTCATCCGCGATGGTGGAGCTAGCATATCGACTCAATCGAGTAAACTCGTGGAGATATTCATCCACGCTACTCTCTCCTGGAACTAACTTCAGGAACTCGTTCTCCAAAGCTATCCTCTACGTCGAAGGGAGGTACCTAGCGAAGATCAGTCTCGAGAACTTCTCCATCGAGACGTCTGTAAGTTGCCTATCTCTCAATAGATGCAGCTCTAATCCTTCCCACCACAATCTCGCTTCACCGTCCAGAAGGAACGTAGCAATAATGGTCATTTGCCATTCTTCCGTCTCCGTCTCTATCAAGACTCTCTTCACACGGGAGAGCCAGTCTTCAGCTTGAGATGGGGTTCCCAACCCCGAGAATACCGGAGGATTAAAGCTCATGACATGTTTGAGCTGTCTCTCGGTTGCCCTCCTTCGCACCAACGGCTCCACTGCTACCTGCTCCACTCTTCTCGGCTCTACCTCTAGAAGAGGTACCTGCTACATCGCAGGAGCGGGATGCTGCATTTGCCTTGCAGGATGCACATTAATCATGGCAAACACTGCTTCGGCTACCAATCATATGGTCTCAGCCGATGGAGGTGTTGCAGTATCATCATTTGGTGCACTTCTAGCCCTAGAAACTCGACGTTCCGAAGGCCCAGTGTCACAACCGGCATTTTCTCATTTATAATAATAAATCAGAGCACGAGAAAACTACGAGCTGTGATGTCACGTCAAGCAGGGGATAACTGCTGACGCTCAGGCAACACTCTAAACCTTCAAATCATAAGTTAAAATGAATAGAAAACTGATTTTTTTAAATTAATTGGCCGTATCCCTCGGCTCAGTGGATCAGATAGTCCACGGTTTGAAAACTATTTTTATACATAGCGGAAAAATACTTCATTTATGCTAAACATCCTAAAAGAGCGCATAAGCGTCCTAAGAGGACAACTTACACTATGCAAGACCCTAGATTTCAATTTATAATATTTATAAGGAAAACCATCTTTTTACGCATTTGGAAAATAGAGATTAAGCTTTTATAAAACATGCTGATCATGCAATACATATAGTAGTACTTTTATAAGGTTTAAAGTAACTAGCAACCTAGCATAAAACATTCCCAGAGAGCAAGTGAAACTACCACAAAACAGGTAAACTAGCAGCTAAGCAAATACTTAATATCACAAAGGAAAATCACCAACGAGCGTCAACAACCTGACACGAACTCGCTGGTGAGCATGTATGTCTGTACTACTACAAGGCTAAAGAACTACCTCGACAAGCGAGGAAAACACTGCCAAAGCGCAGTCCACAGAGAAACTCCTGAAACTAGCCGCACAGCCGGCTACAGACCTGAACCTGAGGCATTCAAAAGAAGAACACCTCAGCAAGAAATAATGAAACAAGTGGCAAAGAAGCATCAGATAATAATTGAAAAGAACAGTAAGGTAAAGGGTTACCAACCCTGCAAGAGACTATGCTGAAAGTCTCAGCTAAAGAATCCAAAAGAGGACAAAAAAAAATGCAAGAGTAATAATCAGTAAAGTGAGAGAAATGCAACAAGTACAAAAACGTACCAAACTCCGCTCAAGCCTGCAGAGACAGAAGGAAACCAATATGCATCAAATGAACAGTAAGAAGGAACTAACAGTCCTAAACTTGCAAATCATTAGCACTGGCACAAATCCCAAACCTGTGTCGGAGACTAAGAACAGTCACAACCGAACAACCAGGTCCAGGTGTCTCAAGAGTACTAAAGGGGCCGCCACAGGGTCCACACACATAGAGTTCCAACCTCTTACAGGAACCCAAAAAAAATATCCAAAGGAGGGAATGGTGGTGGCCACGGCTCGAACTCCCCTGGTACCATACTCCTTCAGAAACCCAGCTACCACATGCTAAGGATCCACGATTCGGCACCAAAACTAGCCGACAACACCACTTAAAACTACCAAGTTCTACAACCAAAACCCGCCGAATTATTTCCCCCTACCCGCCGATTTATTTTCACCTACCCGCCGAGTTATTTCCCCCTACCCGCCGAGTACAACTAAAAAATAAAACCGATAACTTCCTAGTTTAGGCCAACCACAAGCCCTAAACTAGGAACATTCCAATATTACCTATTCTACGACAAGGAGGAAAAAATAATAAAACAAAAAAATGCAACTCATGAAGGCACGCAAGGGGGGAGAAATCCACTTGCCTCAAATCGACCTTGAAAACGTCACCCAAAATACTCCACCACGTAGATCCGTCCAAAAGGGGACACGCGGAGACGAGATCTACGAAAAAACGGACAACCGGGGTTAGGGCCAAAAAAATCTAAGGCGAAACGGTCACCGAAACGGGAAAAGCTTACCGCGATCTCGAAGCTCTCGCCGAGAGCTTTCCAACGCCGCGATCGGATCGAAATTCCGTCCACCGGATCGGCGGTGGCGGCCGCCGGAAGATTCGCGAACGGGTCCGCACTCGTCAAAAAAAGTATCGCACAGGGGGGGCTGCTGTTCGGGGAAGAAGGAAGAGATTTTCTTCTAACTTATATATATATATATATATATATATATATATATATATATATATATATATATAATTAATAATAATAATATTATTATATTTATTATTAAAATAATGTAACATTTACAAAAAAAAAACTCACCGATTCGGTGAGAATCGGTGAGATTCATTCTCACCGATTCAATCCTATCTTTTTTTTTTATATAAATTATTTATATAAATATATATATATATAATAATAATATATATAATTATTAAAAACAAACGATATAATATATATCGTTACGGAGGGCCAAACGCGCGCCGAATCGAACGAAATTCGCACCGTAGGCGAATGACGACGCTACGAATCCAACGGCGAAGTCGAAATCGAATTCCGACGCACCGTTTTCGAGATAATAATTTCTAAAGTTAACGGCGTACGCGAAAACATACAAACTACAATCGCGCGCCGAGGCTCCAAAAATGCTCGAAACGCGACGAAACTTGACGAGCAAGTCTAAAATTAGCCGATCTAATTTCCTAATATAAAATTTTCCACTCCCGACGCAAATCCCAAAATTTGGCCGGTCAAACCTAACGAACGCAAAACACGCTAACGACAAAGTCGGTAACAAAATCCGACGAACAAAACTCGGGCAAAAACTCCCGAAGCCAAAACACAAGCATTCCCCAAGAGGCTCCACCGAGTCACCAAACAGACTCCGGCTCGCTAGGGAATCTTGCTGCCAGGCATCACCAAGCCACGCAGGCAACCTAAAGAGCTAAAAGCACGCTCTAACAACGTCACATGACCAACACGCGCTAACATAACGCTCTGACGTCAAAATACGTCAAATAAGAAATTAAATAAATCACTGGAAAATCGGGGGCGTTACAGTCACTCCCCCTAAAAGAAAGTTTCGTCCCGAAACTTTACGCACAAAACACTTCTATCATAGAAGGAAAAGAAAATAACCAAGGGTTATCGAATGCTTACCGAGCACAGCTAGGAGAACAAATGAGGATGCGCCTCTCTCATAGCTGACACCAACTCCCAAATCGCGCTCTCCACGTCTTGGTTTTTCCACAGAATCTTTACCATCGGTATTGTCTTTTTCCGCAACACTCGATCTTGCACATCCAAAACACGGATAGGAACTTCCACGTAGGAAAGGTTAGGCTCTAACTGGGGCACTGCATCCAGCACTTGTCTGTCACTTAGCACACACCTCCGCAGTTGGCTCACGTGAAAAATATTGTGCACGTCAGGAAAATTTGCGGGCAATTTCAACTTGTAGGCTGACACACCAATCCGCTCCACAATTTCAAATGGTCCCACATACCTCGGGTCCAACTTATGGTTCTTACCGAATCTCTTCACTCCAACAATCGGGGAAACCTTAAGGAATACCATGTCCCCCACAGAAAATTCCAAAACGGACCTACGCCGATTGGCGTTCTTCTCGTATCGCTCTTGGGCTATCCGAAGCTTTTCTCGAATAAGCTTTACAGAGACTTCTATTTCTTCTAAGGCATCTGGACCTAACATCGGCCTCTCACCAACCTCAGCCCAAAATAGAGGAGTTCTACATCGTCTTCCATATAGCGCTTCGAACGGAGCCATTTGCAGACTCTCTTGATAACTGTTATTGTATGCGAACTCCATCAACCTCAAGCGTTCATCCCACGCTCCTCCGTGGTCTAATATATAACAACGGATCATATCTTCCACAATCTGATTAACACGCTCCGTTTGACCATTGGTCTGTGGATGATATGCGGTAGAATATCTCAAGTCAGTTCCCAATCCTTCTTGAAGGCTCTTCCAGAAACGAGACGTAAACCTGGAGTCTCGATCTGATACTATACTTACGGGTACTCCATGTAACCTGATAACTTCATTCAAATATAGCTCCGCTATCTTCTTCATCGAGTAACCAATCTGAAAGGGTACGAAGTGTGCACACTTTGTTAATCTATCAACAATCACCCAAACAGAGTCATGCCCTCGGGGAGATCTCGGCAAACCAGTAATGAAATCCATTGAGATACTCTCCCACTTCCAAGTTGGAATCTCTAAAGGCGCTAACTTTCCACCAGGCCTTCCATGATCAGCCTTAACTCTTTTGCACGTAAAGCATTCTGACACAAACCTTGCAATGTCACCCTTCATCACAATCCACCAGGCAATCTGTTTCAAGTCCTTATACATTTTTGTAGACCCTGGATGGTAGGCCACACTCGAACCGTGTGCCTCACTGCACAACTTATCTCGAATATCTCGAAAATTGGGGACGCAAAATCTACCGCGGTACTTTAGAGTACCCGCGTCATCGATCGAAAAGTCAGGCAGCTCCCCCTTCTCAGTTCTATTATGAAGGTGCAGTAGATCAGGATCGTCCTTTTGATGAAGCCTCGTAAGAGAAATCCATGAAGGCTCAGACACTTCCAAACTGCTTGGCGAGTCACATCTACCAACTGAAATATCCATTAAAAGGAACTCTTCTACTAACAACTCAGTGGAGAGATTGAAGATTTTCCCTGTCTTCCTGCTTAAGGCGTCGGCTACCACGTTAGCCTTACCCGGATGGTACAGGATCTCCACTTCATAATCAGCCACATACTCTAATCATCTGCGCTGGCGCAAGTTCAACTCCTTTTGAGTGAAGACGTACTTCAAACTCTTATGATCTGTATAAATCTTGCACTGCGCGCCATACAACAAGTGTCTCCATAATTTCAATGCATAGATAACTGCTGCGAATTCCAAGTCATGCGTAGGGTAGTTCCTTTCATGAATCTTAAGCTGTCTTGACCCATACGCAATCACTTTTCCTTCTTGCATCAGCACACAACCAAGACCCACGTGGGATGCGTCCACGTAAACGACATAGTCTAATCCTTCCGTAGCCAAAGTCAATATCGGAGCAGTGCACAGTCTATTCTTTAGCTCTTGGAACGCTTCTTCGCACTTATCGCTCCACACAAATGCTGCATTCTTCTGCGTCAATTTAGTCAATGGCGCAGATAACGTAGAGAAACCCTCTACAAATCTTTTATAGTAGCCAGCCAACCCTAGGAAGCTTCTTATTTCTTTGGGTGTGGCAGGCCTCGTCCATTCCATAACTGCGGCTATCTTTTCTGGGTCGACAGAGATTCCGTCCTTGTTAACCACATGACCCAGGAAAGAAACCTGAGGCAACCAGAACTCGCATTTACTTAGCTTGGCGAACAACTTATGGTCCCTCAAGGCAGATAAAACTAGACGCAAATGTTGGTCATGCTCCTCAACATTGCGTGAATACACCAACACATCGTCTATAAATACGACCACAAACTTATCCAGAAAGTCCTTGAAGACCCTGTTCATCATGTCCATGAAAGTAGAAGATGCGTTGGTCAAATCAAACGACATCACCAAAAATTCGAAATGTCCATGTCGGGAACGGAAGGCAGTCCGCGGTATATCTGATTCACGGATCCTTAACTGGTGGTAGCCCGAACGAAGGTCAATCTTAGAGAACACAGCGCTGCCTCGCAGTTGATCAAACAAATCATCTATCCTTGGCAACGGATACCTATTCTTGATCGTTACCTTATTTAGTTCTTTATAATCGATGCACAACCTCATCGATCCATCCTTTTTCTTGACGAACAAAACGGGAGCACCCCAAGGCGAAGAACTCGGCCTTATAAATCCGTTCTCAAGCAACTCGTCTAACTGGATACGCAACTCCTCCAGTTCGCGTGGGGCCATCCGGTAAGGCGCCTTGGCAATAGGACGCGTACCCGGCTCCAAATCTATAACAAACTCCACGTCTCGATCAGGCGGGAGACCAGGAAGATTAGCTGGAAAGACATCAGGATAATCACGAACCACCGAGATCTCCTCCAAACACGGCAAACTAACCTTGGTTTCTAAAACCGAAACCAAACAAGCAAAACATCCGGAATCTACAAGCTTCCGAGCACATACCGCCGATATAGTCGGAGAATCCTGGCGCGGATAACCGTAAACACTCCCGGGCTGACCGTTGTCCATCCTGAAGTCCAAGCGTTTACCCTTGCATTGGATCACAGCATCATATCTGGACAACCAGTCCATGCCTAGGATCACATCGAAGTCTTCCAGATCTAACAGCTTCAAATCAGCAAACGCGAGGAAATCTCCTAATAAAATTGGACAACTCTGAATACCCTGGTCCGAAACTACAGATTCGCCTGAAGGAAACTTGACACAGAACGCATCACCAACACGATCGAGATCCAACCGGTAACGCTCTACGAAGGCCCTAGCCACGAATGAGTGGGTAGCGCCGGAATCGAACAGAACACGCGCCCAGCGGTTCTTTACCTTAAATCGTCCTATAAAATTGCACACGCGACTAAGGAAGCGAACGCTCAAAACTATAACTATGAGCCAAACATTAAAACTAGGGGGGAATCTAACCTGATATCACTTGCGTGGACGTCTGAGCTTCCTCCAAAGAGACCACGTTCAACTTTCCTTTCCCCTTGTCCACTCGCTGCGGCGGCGGCAAGGCCTGAAGAGGAACTGGCTGCAGAGTAAGCTGAGCTTGCGGGCACTAATACTTGAGATGACCCACTTGACCGCACAAGAAACAACTTCTAGTCTTCTTCCAGCAATGGGCAGCATCGTGCCCCGGCTTCTTGCATACCGAACAAAGCAAATCTTTCTTTTGGACACCTTGGATCGCATGAATCTGCTCTTTCTTTTGAGCTCCTAACCTTTGATAACATCGGAGCCGCGTCAGGGACCTGAGTACTCTTACCCTCATCAGACTTTCTTTTATCCTTTCCTAGTTGTTGACCTCGATTCTTGGCATTATCAATTGCCTCTACCTTTAAGGCAGCTTCCACCATACCAGCATAACTTGAGGTCGCATAGGCACTTGCTAATTGCTGGACGTCACTCCTTAGCCCAGCCAGAAATCGCTTGCTTCTATTTTCATCGGAACTCACCAAGCCTGGGGCAAATCGGCTTAGCTTACTAAACTCGATTTCGTACTCACTAACCGTGAGCTGCCTCTGCTTTAAGTGCAGGAAATCATTCATCAGACGGTCCCTCTCGACCGATGGCAGAAACTTGCTCAGAAGTAGCTCCTTAAAGGACTCCCAGGAACACCCGTCCTTCAGACCTTCTTTCTCCCTCAGCCACCAGCCCTTTGCCAACCCTTTGAGCTGATACGTGGCTAACATCACTTTCTGATCATCAGTGATCCCGGAGTATGAGAACATCTCCTCAATTGATATCATCCAATCATCTAAGACCATGTAATCTGCTTTGCCATCATACGTCGGAGGCCTAAGTCGCTGAAACTGAGAAATAAAGGTCATCTCTGGTGGCACCACAACTGGAGGCACCAGAGGAGCGGGGGGAACAGGGACAGCTTGACCCACAACAGGGTCCTGAACTCTCGGAACTTGCCCTGCTACAACTGCTAACAAGGACTGGACCTGAGACTGCAAATCCACTACTTGCTTAGACAAGGCTTCATTGCTTTGTCGCAGACCTTCTATCACTGCGCTGCTCTGCGCACCAGAAGATTCTCCCTCCGATTGGGGAGTCAACCTTGTCGAAGGACGCCTCGACATTCTAACGGAACAACAAAACACTAATTAGACACCTAGCCCACCCACTAGAACCGAACAACATAGTACAAACAATACATACTTAAGTACTTGCTCATGCTGCTAACTTGCTCTGGGATTTTTTTTTTCAATAATGATGATATGCTTATCCTATGATGATTCACTATCATCAAGCTAACTCTTGTGCCTAGATCGGGAATGCATGAATTTATATTCTTTTTGACTCAAAATCATGTGTGTACACATGTCATCCTGCAAATCTTTAGCTTGGCACGTTGTGCTTATGCAATGTTATGTTATGCATGATTGTGCTATGCATTCTAAAAAGGCCCTAATGCATGTTATGAGCGGCGTACACATGAAAATGTTATGCATCCCATACTACATAACATTTCCATGCAACGAAAAGGAAAACGTGCTAGCCACATTCATGTGGTGAGGTTATGCATCCCATACTACATAACCCTCACATGTTGCCTCCTATGGTGGATCCATATACAAACACATATTATGCATCCCATACTACATAATATGCCCCGTATACTTCTTTATGCTCATGAGTGTAGTGTTCGTGCTTTAGCCAAGACGTGCTGATGACATATCGGTGTGTGTATGGTATGACTCTAAACACCTAACACTTACAGGGACAGGTTGCCCGACAATTTGTCAAGCAACCTCCCTCTGATACCAACTGTCACAACCCGCATTTTCTCATTTATAATAATAAATCAGAGCACGAGAAAACTACGAGCTGTGATGCCACGTCAAGCAGGGGATAACTGCTGACGCTCAGGCAACACTCTAAACCTTCAAATCATAAGTTAAAATGAATAGAAAACTGATTTTTTTAAATTAATTGGCCGTATCCCTCGGCTCAGTGGATCAGATAGTCCACGGTTTGAAAACTATTTTTATACGTAGCGGAAAAATACTTCATTTATGCTAAACATCCTAAAAGAGCGCATAAGCGTCCTAAGAGGACAACTTACACTATGCAAGACCCTAGATTTCAATTTATAATATTTATAAGGAAAACCATCTTTTTACGCATTTGGAAAATAGAGATTGAGCTTTTATAAAACATGCTGATCATGCAATACATATAGTAGTACTTTTATAGGGTTTAAAGTAACTAGCAACCTAGCATAAAACATTCCCAGAGAGCAAGTGAAACTACCACAAAACAGGTAAACTAGCAGCTAAGCAAATACTTAATATCACAAAGGAAAATCACCAACGAGCGTCAACAACCTGACACGAACTCGCTGGTGAGCATGTATGTCTGTACTACTACAAGGCTAAAGAACTACCTCGACAAGCGAGGAAAACACTGCCAAAGCGCAGTCCACAGAGAAACTCCTGAAACTAGCCGCACAGTCGGCTACAGACCTGAACCTGAGGCATTCAAAAGAAGAACACCTCAGCAAGAAATAATGAAACAAGTGGCAAAGAAGCATCAGATAATAATTGAAAAGAACAGTAAGGTAAAGGGTTACCAACCCTGCAAGAGACTATGCTGAAAGTCTCAGCTAAAGAATCCAAAAGAGGACAAAAAAAAATGCAAGAGTAATAATCAGTAAAGTGAGAGAAATGCAACAAGTACAAAAACGTACCAAACTCCGCTCAAGCCTGCAGAGACAGAAGGAAACCAATATGCATCAAATGAACAGTAAGAAGGAACTAACAGTCCTAAACTTGCAAATCATTAGCACTGGCACAAATCCCAAACCTGTGTCGGAGACTAAGAACAGTCACAACCGAACAACCAGGTCCAGGTGTCTCAAGAGTACTAAAGGGGCCGCCACAGGGTCCACACACATAGAGTTCCAACCTCTTACAGGAACCCAAAAAAATATCCAAAGGAGGGAATGGTGGTGGCCACGGCTCGAACTCCCCTGGTACCATACTCCTTCAGAAACCCAGCTACCACATGCTAAGGATCCACGATTCGGCACCAAAACTAGCCGACAACACCACTTAAAACTACCAAGTTCTACAACCAAAACCCGCCGAATTATTTCCCCCTACCCGCCGATTTATTTTCACCTACCCGCCGAGTTATTTCCCCCTACCCGCCGAGTACAACTAAAAAATAAAACTGACAACTTCCTAGTTTAGGCCAACCACAAGCCCTAAACTAGGAACATTCCAATATTACCTACTCTACGACAAGGAGGAAAGAATAATAAAACAAAAAAATGCAACTCATGGAGGCACGCAAGGGGGGAGAAATCCACTTGCCTCAAATCGACCTTGAAAACGTCACCCAAAATACTCCACCACGTAGATCCGTCCAAAAGGGGACACGCGGAGACGAGATCTACGAAAAAACGGACAACCGGGGTTAGGGCCGAAAAAATCTAAGGCGAAACGGTCACCGAAACGGGAAAAGCTTACCGCGATCTCGAAGCTCTCGCCGAGAGCTTTCCAACGCCGCGATCGGATCGAAATTCCGTCCACCGGATCGGCGGTTGCGGCCGCCGGAAGATTCGCGAACGGGTCCGCACTCGTCAAAAAAAGTATCGCACAGGAGGGGCTGCTGTTCGGGGAAGAAGGAAGAGATTTTCTTCTAACTTATATATATATATATATATATATATATAATAATAATAATAATATTATTATATTTATTATTAAAATAATGTAACATTTACAAAAAAAAACTCACCGATCGGTGAGAATGAATCTCACCGATTCGGTGAGAATCGGTGAGATTCATTCTCACCGATTCAATCCTATCTTTTTTTATATATAAATTATTTATATAAATATATATATATAATAATAATATATATAATTATTAAAAACAAACGATATAATATATATCGTTACGGAGGGCCAAACGGGCGCCGAATCGAACGAAATTCGCACCGTAGGCGAATGACGACGCTACGAATCCAACGGCGAAGTCGAAATCGAATTCCGACGCACCGTTTTCGAGATAATAATTTCTAAAGTTAACGGCGTACGCGAAAACATACAAACTACAATCGCGCGCCGAGGCTCCAAAAATGCTCGGAACGCGACGAAACTTGACGAGTAAGTCTAAAATTAGCCGATCTAATTTCCTAATATAAAATTTTCCACTCCCGACGCAAATCCCAAAATTTGGCCGGTCAAACCTAACGAACGCAAAACACGCTAACGACAAAGTCGGTAACAAAATCCGACGAACAAAACTCGGGCAAAAACTCCCGAAGCCAAAACACAAGCATTCCCCAAGAGGCTCCACCGAGTCACCAAACAGACTCCGGCTCGCTAGAGAATCTTGCTGCCAGGCATCACCAAGCCACGCAGGGAACCTAAAGAGCTAAAAGCACGCTCTAACAACGTCACCTGACCAACACGCGCTAACATAACGCTCTGACGTCAAAATACGTCAAATAAGAAATTAAATAAATCACTGGAAAATCGGGGGCGTTACACCCAACACCGCTTCTGGTCACCTATAGTGGTACAAAACATCGTTAAGCGACCAAAGAAAATTGCAAACAACAATTTTAGGAACACGCAGGTTCCCCAAACACGTGTATTTTCATTCCTAAGTGGACATTCGTGGGTTCTTTTGTTGTTATAACGATGACACACATACATGTGCTCACCACCACTTAAAAAGAATTCGTCCACGAACTCATTTTAAGCCTGACCGAAACCAGTAGTCTAATACCAAATTGTAACACCCCCTATTAGTCGCATAGCATATAGCAGTACGTCCGGCCGGGGCCCGACGCCATATACCACAGACAGACCGGGTGGTTACTCAATGGAAACCATCCATCTAATCATAATGTCCTACATAGAGCATTCTAGCGGAAGCAGTTTAAATAGTTACAATTAAAAGAACCCAGAAACAAGCATGAATGTCCATTAATAAGCCAAAAAGAAATGAAGTACATACACAAGTACTGACCTTAAGGCCTTACAAATGGTTTACTCAAATTACATGTTTTCCAAACCACGGCTTCGAGGGCCGGCTTCGCAATTTGGGCTTCAGCCCGCTATTGACCGCTTGATCCAGCAGCACCTGCAAGCACAATCCACCTCATAGTGGCAAACAAAAGCAACGGTCAGCAATGCTGACCAAATTATAACGATCCTGCCCCCAACTCGGGGCGGCGATGCTCCATCCCTGCATTTTATTAGTATAATCAAGCAGTATAGTAATGTCACAACATCGCAAGCGTAGGCACGCATGGCCACACACCCCGTGCACTCAGGGAACATTCTCGGTGATCACGGTCAAAGTCCGTCGACTCACCACCATCCCTTTGGACGGCCATACAATGAGCATTTTGTCTTCCGGCATGGGTCACGGTAATTTAAACCTGAAAGATATGGTACCTAAACACCTAGAGGGGGGGGGGGGGTGAATAGGTGACCTAAACCTTTTTTGACTTTTGTTTGGCAGCACAACAGTTTTTCACTGATTACTACAGCTAACAGCAAATACAGAAATTAAGCATTCAATTCACAGCACAGCACAGCACAGAAGACACACTAATTTTATAGTGGTTCCCCAATCTTTGGGTACATCCACTTTCCCCCTTTGCCTATCTAGCAGTGTACTAGATTCGGCCAAACTTCTCCACTAGCTCAGAACCCAACAAGGTTCCTACCTCAGGCCCAAAGCCTTACACTCAGCCAAAAGGCCTACACTCAGCCACCCAGGCCTACACTCAGCCAATCAAGGCTTACACTCAGCCAATTAAAGGCCTACACTCAGAGTTCTTCAACTCCTACACTCAGGCACCAAGCCCTACCCTCAGCCTTTATAAAATAGGCTTACAATCACTCAGATCCAATGGATCTTACAAGTTTAAAATAGAAATTACAAATGCTAACTCTACAACTCAGAAAGGATGAGAGGAGTTGAGAGTTTCTTGAAGAGTTCTTGGAAGAACTCAGCTTGATCCAAACTGACTTAGCTTTCTTCAAAGCTTCTTGAGTAGAACTGAATTAGTCTGAATCTACTGCAGTTGATCCTTGATCTCTGCTTCTTGAAATCCAGATGACTCTGAATTGTTCTTCTCAGCCTTAGTTCCAAAGACTGAATCCTTGGTTGGAGCTCTCTCTCTCCAACTACTTAGATCTGCAGTTGGACTGCCTGATCTTCTTGTGTTGATCCTCTATGTATCACTTCTTGATTTAATCTGATCAACCACTTCAATTATTCTCACAACAAGTAATGATTGTGAACAACTTAACCACTTAACAACTTTTTTGTAAACTGTGGGTGCCTATTTATAGGCTTCCTTTATGGTAACCGGCTGATCCGGTTTATAACAGACTTTTGACTTCTTTGACAGTTGCTGTAGACCGGCTGGATTGGCAGCTGTCATGTCAACCAGTCACTTCTTGAAATCTCACTAACTGTCAGTTAGTGTCGAGACTTTCTGTTCTTAAGTGTCGACACTTATAGACCAAGTGTCGACACATGTTGTGTAAGTGTCGACACAAGTCTACAAGGTGTCGACACAATTCCTTGTATGTCTTGACACAGTTTCTTCTGCATGTGTCGACACTGAAATTGAGTGTCGACACAAGTACTTGCACTTCATTCTTTATCTGTATTCTTCTAAGTGTCGACACATCTCCTTTGTGTCGACACATCTTCATGTGTTGAAACTGTCAAGTGTCGACACTGCTTCTTGGTGTCGACACAAGTCTTCAATCTTGTTTCTTCAGCTGAGTGTCGACACATTCCTTTAGTGTCGACACTTGTACTTAGAATATTTTACAACTTTTCTGTTCTTTGCTAAGTGTCGACACAGCTCCTTGTGTCGACACTTTCTTCAAGTGTTGAGTCTTCTGGTTATGTGTCGACACATTGTGCTGAGTGTCGACACAATCTTCAAGTGTTGACTCCTTTGAGTGTGTGTCGACACATTGTGTTGAGTGTCGACACATTCTTCATATTTTGACTCTGCTGATTGAGTGTCGACACTTGTACTTAGTCTCTGCAGAATTTTGCTGAGTGTCGACACAACTCCAAGTGTCGACACTTTCTGATGTAGACTCAGCTCTTCTAGGTGTCGACACTTCTGCCAAGTGTCGACACAGCTTTTCTGCATTCTTCTACACAGAGTGTCGACACAACTCCAAGTGTCGACACTTTCTGACTGGTGTCGACACTTCTTCCCAGGTGTCGACACAATGACTCCAAGTGTCGACACTGCTTGTCTGGGTGTCGACACAAGCTTTCTCAAGTGTCGACACTTTCCCTCTGGGTGTCGACACATGGACTTAGAAATTTTCAGCTTCAGTCCAGTGTATAACTAACCTGCACAAGTAACTCAAACAAACATCAAATACATTCTGATGTATATCATTGAGTTAGGTGAGGCTTCTTCAAATCAGGTACATTTGACCAATGTACCCAACAATCTCCCCCTATTTGGAGAAGTCATAACCCTTAGTCAATGATATACACCACTCATAATTAAAAATTACAAAATGATGTAAAACATATAAATGACAACAGGGTAAACTTGAACATGTAATAAAGCACACATGTATACTTATTAAACATTGCAGAACAATTAAGAAACACACATATTTCAGAACATTCATACTATATTTATCATATACTGTTCCAATAATGTTCCTTATACATTTTCAATGAAGTATTACAATGTTTTTCACTCAACAGATTACAACAAGCATCAAGTTAATTCCTAATCTAGTGCTGATCAGGTTCTTTAATAACAATGCCTTTTCCAGCTTTAACTTGAGCTTTCATAGCAGCAGCAGCAGCAGGCTCAGCTTCAGCAGTCTTCTTCCCTTTAGAGTCCTTCTTCTTCTGTTCTTCAGCCTTGATCTTTTGTCTTTCAAAATAATGATAGGGCTTAGGAAAGTACTTGCTAGGCTCCACAGCTGTTGGAGGTAGCTTTCCTAACTTAGCCTTCCTTCTATATTGGACAATTGCTTCCTGCCTACTCTCATGCTTTCTCCATTCAGCCTCTGAGAACCACTTGTTCCTCTCATGGGCATTGTCCTTGGCTGCTTTCCAGGCTGTAAGAATTATGTTCCTAGAAGTAGGGCTCCACTGTTCAAAATCTGGCTTTTGCTCAGCAATTTCCCTAAACTTCTTCGTTGACAGCCTAGTTTCTTCTTCCTTGTCCAAAGCCTCTTGCATTGCAGCTGTGATAGGTTGAACAACCTTTTCCAGAATAATATTAGGCTTGCCAGCAGGTGGACTATACATTGTGCTTATATCTGCATGAATCATGTCAAAGTCTGGAGGTAGATAGATTACATCAGCCACTGCTTGTTGCTCACCTCCAAGATATGTGCCTTGAATGCCAGAGTCAGCTACATTGTCATCATCACAAAGGGGAGGATAGCCAGTGTAGCCCTGATGGAATTTGATATCCATTTTGCATGTTCAGAACTGGCCTTGACTAACACTCTCTCCCCCTTTATGACTTCTTGGGCTACATGATCTCTCACATCATCTTTCTGGAATCTGATTTGGCTATCCAAATACCTGATGCCCTCTTTAAAGAAAGGTCTAAGCTTTGTAAGCTGTTCTGAAATGACCTTCTGGGAATCTTTTATGGCAGTCTGTACAGCAGCAATCTCTGCTTGAAAGAGTTTATCAAAATCAGCTTTGGCAGCAGCAGAGGAAGTGGAAGGTTCATCTGATTTATTCTTGAGTTCTGTGACTATTGCATTGTGAGATGCAGTCAAATTATCATTCATCCTTAACTGATTCTCCAGCACATAGCCTTGCTTTAGTGCTATATCATCCACTTTCTCTTTGATGGTTTCTTGATGTTTAGCCAGATAGACTACTGCATGAGCACCCTTGGTAAAACAATCAGTCATTTCCCTTTTATTAAGGTTCATTTCAAACCTTATGGACTTGATTTCCTGGCCCAGATCAGATTGTAGTGCTTTGTGCCCTTCATCAACATAAGTTTCTAAAGCTTTCCTTTGTTCATCCATCTTGATTTGCAAGGCAAGCAATAGAGCACTGTAATCAGTGGATGGAGCTTGTTGAACTAAGGAATGTTGAGCAACTGTTTGGAGAGCCTTCTTATAGCTCTGGCTTCTTCTTTTGAAAACAAAGAACTTCTTTTTCTTAGCTTGCTCAGCTTCATCATCTTCAGAGTCTGATGTACTGGCTATATCCACCCTATCCTTAGGGCTGGATTGTTTGTCAGTATGCACATCTTGTGCCTTCTCAGTATCTAGCCTTATAGGCTCTTCCACAACTTCTATGTTCTCCCCCTCAGCAGCAGCATTCTTTACTGTATCAGCATCATTCTTTTCCATATCAAAATCATCCTGTTCTAAATTCAGAAATAGATCTTCCATGGTGTATTCTGCTGGAGACTGTGCAGGAGATGTTCTGGTTTCATCAGCTACAACAGATGTGTCTTGGAGAACAACATCTGGTTCTTGAGTTGCTGGCTGATTTTGCTGATGATCATCAGACAAATCAGAATTTATGATAGAAAAATTCAAAGTATTAAGATCAACAAGTACCTCTTGAATGAGGAGGGTGGCTTGTTCACTCTCCAGTGTAGATGGTTCTGCTACACCTGGAAGCTCCCCCTGGATGTCAGCTGCTTCCTGAGGAGCAGGTGTCTTCTCTGCAGCCACATCAACTGGACTTTCAGGAGTGAAGACCACATGTTCTTCACTGCCTGAGCTGCTGGAGGACTCTTGAGGCACAGCAGCAGTCTTCCTCTTCTTCCTGGGAGGAGAGTCTTTCTTAGAAGCTTGCTTTTCAGGGGTGGTCAATTCCTTTGACACCAGCACCCTTTCCCATCTAGAGAATATCCTTGAGTCCATTCTCCTCATATGATTGATCTTAGTTCCTGCAGCAGTGCTCATTACCTCTGGAATTGATCCAGCCAGGTAGAGACTTAGTATCCTGCCCAGATTGGGCTTCTTCAGGCTTTCTTTTACTTTCTCATAAACCACCATTGACCAATCTGTTTTCAGAGTGAAGATGATTCTGATCATGACTTCAAACATGGAGGCAGACACCCTGTCATGTCCTCCTGGCTTGCTCAGTATTACCTTGCCCACTATTTCAGACAAGAACTTGCCTTGATTATTCATACCTTTTCTGTTAAAGACTGATCCCACCTTCATCTTTGGATCCAGTCCACACCAAGTAAGAGCTTCCCTGGTCTTAGAAGCAGTTACTTCCTCTTCACCTTGAACTTTAGGTAGCTGAAGTACCTTCCTTAAAGACTTGGGTGAAATTTTGACCTTGGTGCCATGCACCCTTGACTTAATCCTGTAGCCTGAGTCATCTACAGACGCGCCAGAAAGAAATTCAATGACTTCCTTCTTCCATATTTTCGTTGGTTCTGAAACCAAGAACTCCAATCCTGAATTGGCAATTAGGGTTAGCACTGATTTGATTTCTTGGTCGCTGTCGTCAAATGCGCCTCGCACAAGCTCATAGCCTTCGTTTACGTTCTCTTCCAGCTTGGGAGCCATTAGGGTTTTGAGAATTAGTCTTGAGATGAGAGAAATGTCGACACAAGAGTTTAGGTCTCGAAACTTTGAAAGCGTGTCGACAATCAAAGACAGAACCCTATTTATACCTTTCTTGTTTGAAGACGAACAGGCGGGATGAATTTCTAATGATGTGTCGACACTGTCAATAAGTGTCGACACTGACTTATAATGTCTCGACACTCATGTGTCGACACAAATTTAGTCAACAGATTTTATGTGTCGACACTTGGTTAAGTGTCGACACCACTATACTCGACATGTGTCGAGACTTTACTTAGAAAAATTCTGAGTAAAACTTAAGTGTCGACACTTTATTGGATGTGTCGACACCTACTCGACATGTGTCGACACTAACATTCTGAAGTGTCGACACTAACTTCCTAGATGTGTCGACACCATTTTCCTGAAGTGTCGACACTTACTATTCTGTGTCGACATAGACTTGTCTATGTGTCGACACCTTTTTACTTAGCCAATTTTGTTCTGTATACTTAGTCTAAATTTATCATACCTAGTTCAATTTTGAACCTATTAAACTTAGCTTCTTCTAAGGGCTTAGTAAACATATCAGCTATCTGATTATCTGTTTTAACATATTCAAGTGCAATATCATTTCTTTCTACATGCTCCCTAAGAAAGTGATATTTTATCTCAATATGTTTAGTTCTACTATGTGATACAGAGTTATTAGCTATGGAAATAGCACTTGTAGAATCACAATAAAGTGGAGTTCTACTTACCTAACATCCATAGTCTTCTAGCTGATGTTGAATCCACAGAAGTTGAGCACAGCAACTTCCTGCAGCTACATATTCTGACTCAGCTGTGGAGATGGCCACACTGGTTTGCTTCTTACTACTCCATGAAATGAGTCTTCCACCTAGGAATTGACAGGATCCAGTTGTGCTTTTTCTATCTTCTTTGCATCCTGCAAAGTCTGCATCTGAATAGCCTGTTAGATCAAAATCTCCATTCCTAGGGTACCAGAGGTCTAGATAAGGTGTGCCCTTTAGATATCTCAAGATTCTCTTGACTGCAGTCAAGTGAGATTCTTTGGGGCAGGCTTGATACCTGGCACAAACACATGTAGCATACATAATGTCAGGCCTACTTGCAGTCAAGTATAGTAGGGAGCCAACTATCCCTCTATACAAGGTTTCATCCACAGGTTTCCCTGCATCATCCTTGCTTAGAGACATACTTGACCCCATAGGAGTCTTCATGGTACTGGAGGAATCCATACCATATTTCCTTATGAGTTCTAGGGTGAACTTTGACTGACATATGGACAAGCCACTTTCAGTCTGTTTAACTTGGAGACCCAAGAAAAACTTCAGTTCTCCCATACTACTCATTTCAAATTGACTTTGCATAAGCTTTGCAAACTTTTTGCAAAGGCTACTTTCAGTAGACCCAAATATAATGTCATCTACATATATTTGGACAAGTATTACTTTGCCTCTAGATTCCCTAAGGAATAGAGTCTTATCTATTTTCCCCCTTGTGAACTTGTTCTCAATGAGGAAACTAGATAGGGTTTCATACCAAGCTCTAGGAGCTTGCTTTAACCCATACAATGCTTTCCTAAGTCTATAGACATAATGTGGAAGAGTAGGATCATCAAAACCTGAAGGCTGCTCCACATATACTTCTTCTTTTAAATTACCATTAAGGAATGCTGACTTCACATCCATTTGGTATACTTTGAATCCTTGGTAGGTTGCATAGGCCAAGAACATCCTGATGGCTTCCAGTCTGGCTACTGGAGCAAAGGTTTGATCAAAATCAATACCTTCTTCTTGCCTATATCCTTTTGCAACCAGTCTTGCCTTATTCTTAATGATGACTCCTTGTTCATCTAACTTATTTCTGTAGATCCACTTTGTTCCTATCACATTGTGATCTTTAGGCTTAGGAACTAAGTCCCAAACCTTGCACCTCTTGAACTGGTTTAGCTCTTCCTGCATAGCTTCAGTCCACTGTGGATCTTGTATTGCTTCTTCAAATTTCTTTGGTTCTATTTGAGACAGAAAACTTGAATATACTGCAGCATTCTGATTTCTGCTCCTTGTCTGAACACCTTGTCTTGGATCTCCAATGATCAGCTCCACTGGATGATCTCTTAGATGCCTGTTGGCTGGAGGCATCCTTACTTCTGGTTGTACTTCTTCAGCATCTTCATCATGCTGAGTTCCTTGAACTTCTTCAGCTCCTGGTACATGTAGTTCTCCCCCTGGACATAAGCCATCTTCTTCTACTTGCTGTCTTGCAGCAGGTACATCTTCCATGGTTAGCTTATCCATCTTCTTAGAAAGACCTGTGGGGCTGCACACACTACTAGACAACTCATTGTTAATAAGAAGTGTCTCATCAAAAACTACATGCACAGACTCCTCTACAACTTGTGTAGTCAAGTTGTAGACTCTATAAGCCTTACTATTACTGATGTACCCAACAAACACTCCCTCTTGGGATTTGGCAGCAAACTTAGTTAAGTAAGACTTCCCATTGTTAAGTATGAAGCATTTACAACCAAAAATCCTGAAATAGGATAGATTTGGTTTCCTGCCTTTCACTACTTCATAGGGGGTCTTGTTTAACCTTTTAGTGATGGTAGCCCTATTTATCACATGGCATGCAGTGTTTACTGCTTCAGCCCAGAAATATTCTGGCAGTGATGAATCACTTAATAGGGTTCTACCAGCCTCTATCAAGGTTCTATTTTTCCTTTCAGCAATGCCATTTTGCTGAGGTGTTCTAGGTGAAGAGAATTCTTGAAATATCCCATAGTCTTCACATAATTTTGTCATGCTTTCAGATTGAAACTCTGTACCATGGTCACTTCTAATTTTGACCACTGTACAGTTCAATTCATTCTGAATTTGCCTAACAAAACTGTGGAAGACACTAGGTGTTTCAGATTTCTGCTTTAAGAAGAACACCCAGGAAAACCTTGAGTAGTCATCAACAACTACAAAGGTGTAGACCTTCCTACCTAAGCTGTGAACTGGCATTGGACCAAATAGATCCATATGCAAGAGGTATAAACACCTCACAGCATCCTTGTTGTCAATGCTTCTAAAGGTGGATTTAGTCTGCTTGCCCTTTTGACAAGCTGAGCAAATGCCATCTTTGACACACTTAACTTGAGGACCATTCCTCACTAACTCTTTACTAAAGAGTTTGCCAATAGTCTTGTAATTAAGATGAGCAAGCCTCTTGTGCCACTTGACACATTGAGAGACTGTCTCATCAGCTACAAGACAAACTGGAGAACTATTGTTCTCAACCATAATGTCTAAACAATAGACATTTCTCTTCCTATAACCTGTCAAAATGATCTTTTGATCACTTGACCTCTTGATATGACAACCATTTTTAACAAATGAGATGTCATACCCTACATCACTTAATTGACTTATACTAATGAGGTTATGTTTCAAACCTTTAACATAAGCCACTTGAGTAATGGTAACAAGGTTAGAAGAAATGTTACCAAACCCTTTGATGATTCCTTTTTCAGAACCACCAAAGGTCACCTTTGGACCATTTTTGATTGGGATGTAGTCCTTCAGTAGTCCCCTAGTTCCAGTCATGTGTCTGGAACATCCACTATCCAAGTACCATGTAGGGGTATGGCCACTTGGATTTTCCTGCAAAACAAATTAATGAACCTTAGAACCCAATGGTTTAAACTTGGGTCCTTGGTAACTGTTAGCTTGCAACTTGACAAGCTACCTACTGGCTTTCCACCAGGTATCTTGTTACTACTTTTGGCACTAACATTGTGCCAACAGTCCAAAGCAAAGTGGCCAACTTTGCCACAGCACCAACATTCAAATTTGTTGTACCTTTGCTTAGGTACAGACTTGGCTGTCTTAACTACAGCAGTCTTAGTGAATGTTGGGGCTTTGCCCTTGGACTTGGACTGATTCTGAACAGTCCTAGCTGGATTAACAAATCCCAGTCCAGTCTTTCCTTTATGATGAACAAAATCATCAATCAAGGGTAGCACTGATTTAGGTTTTGAAAACCTAGCTACTAGCTCTTTCTCCTTCTGAAGATTAATCTCCAGTTTCTTAATTTGATCATTCTTAAATGTAATAGTACCCATCTGAATCACAGTAATGTGTTTCAGCCTGGCCACTTCATTCAGTTTTTGATCATAATTCTTCTCATAATCTATTGCAGCTGCCTTGAGATCAGCAATTTCCTTGGCCAAATTTTTGGCTAGGGTCTTGCTTTTCTTATAGGCTTGCAATAGTACTTGATATTCATCTAGGAGTTGATGAATATCTCCCTCAGACTCAGATATATTCTCATCACTTGATGAAGAATAATCTGACTCTGAACTAGAACTGAAATCAGAACTTTGAGTTAAACCTTGTACCTGACTGGGTCCTGGCTGCTCCAGGTTTTTGGTACTTTCAGTCAAAGCCATCAGTCCTTGGCTTTGACAGTCTTCTTGCTCATAGATAGATTCCATGATCTGCATAAACTCTTCTTCTTCTTCAGCAAATAGCCCAATATAGGCTTCAGCATCTGTCTCAGTGTCTGAAGAAGACATATCTGAAAGAGTCTTCTCATTCTTTGCAACAAAGGACTTCTCCTTCTTTCCTTTGAAGTGTGTTTTCTTTTTGTCACTGGATTCTTTCCTTCTTTCAGGACAGTCTGCAATAACATGGCCCTGTCTATTGCAGCAGTAACAAATTATCTTGGATCCAGTTGCCTTACTAGTCTTGGTCCTTTTCTTGTCCTTCTTTGAAGGCTTCTTTTCCTGATACTGAACCTCTTTCCCTTTGGAAGATGAAGGTCTAGACCTCCACTGTTTCTTCTTAAGGAACTTCTGAAAATGTCTGGTGAATGCAGCAAATTCTTCATCACTTTCACTGCTTGTAGATTTTGTACTTTCTGACTCTTCAGATTCTGATTCAACTACCTCAGGAGGAGGAGTTGATGACTTGGTCCTGCTCTTTCTGGGTACATCTGACTTAAAGGCAACAGTCTTTTCTCTGTATTCAGTCCTTGTTGACTTTTCTTCTTCTTTTCTCACTGACAATTGCATCTCATAAGATAACAACTTGCCAAAAAGTGTGGGAGGAGGAATTTCTCCCAACTTTGCCATTTCTCTGATGGCACAGATCTTGGTGTCCCAGTCTTTGGTGAGGGACCTTAAGAATTTATCATTCAACTCATAGTTTGTGAACTCTCTTCCATATGACATGAGTTCATTTACAATTCTATAAAATTTCTTGTAGCATTCAGTGATGCTATCTCCTCTTCCTTGCCTAAAGCTCTCATATTCTTGATTAAGCAAGGACTTCCTATCTTGCTTTACTTCTTCAGAACCTTCCATATAGACAATGAGGGTGTCCCACATTTCTTTTGCAGTTTTACAGTGAATAAGGTTCTGGAAGGTGGCATCATCAATTGCACTAACTATTATATTCTGTGCTCTTTTGTCCATGGTTGCTAGGACAATCTCATCCTTGGTCATTTCAGAGAAATCCTTTGGAGTCCTCTGATTTGCATCCAATACTGAAATCTTCATGGGCACATATGGCCCTTCTTTGACTGTGATGTATATCCTAGGGTCAGAGGCTTCCATAAAAAGCCTAACCCTCTCTTTCCAGATCCCAAAGATCTCTTTTCTGCATATAGGTAGTTTCATTGAACCCAACTCCTTATGATTCTCTGAAGAACCCATGTTCTTGATTTTCTTGAAACTGTTTCCTGTTTCCTGACTTATACTGAATCTGCCAAACTGGATCTCCTCAGACAGTTAGTCCTGATTTTGAGGAACCTCCCTCTGATACCACTTGAAAGATATGGTACCTAAACACCTAGAGGGGGGGTGAATAGGTGACCTAAACCTTTTTTGACTTTTGTTTGGCAGCACAACAGTTTTTCACTGATTACTACAGCTAACAGCAAATACAGAAATTAAGCATTCAATTCACAGCACAGCACAGCACAGAAGACACACTAATTTTATAGTGGTTCCCCAATCTTTGGGTACATCCACTTTCCCCCTTCGCCTATCTAGCAGTGTACTAGATTCGGCCAAACTTCTCCACTAGCTCAGAACCCAACAAGGTTCCTACCTCAGGCCCAAAGCCTTACACTCAGCCAAAAGGCCTACACTCAGCCACCCAGGCCTACACTCAGCCAATCAAGGCTTACACTCAGCCAATTAAAGGCCTACACTCAGAGTTCTTCAACTCCTACACTCAGGCACCAAGCCCTACCCTCAGCCTTTATAAAATAGGCTTACAATCACTCAGATCCAATGGATCTTACAAGTTTAAAATAGAAATTACAAATGCTAACTCTACAACTCAGAAAGGATGAGAGGAGTTGAGAGTTTCTTGAAGAGTTCTTGGAAGAACTCAGCTTGATCCAAACTGACTTAGCTTTCTTCAAAGCTTCTTGAGTAGAACTGAATTAGTCTGAATCTACTGCAGTTGATCCTTGATCTCTGCTTCTTGAAATCCAGATGACTCTGAATTGTTCTTCTCAGCCTTAGTTCCAAAGACTGAATCCTTGGTTGGAGCTCTCTCTCTCCAACTACTTAGATCTGCAGTTGGACTGCCTGATCTTCTTGTGTTGATCCTCTATGTATCACTTCTTGATTTAATCTGATCAACCACTTCAATTATTCTCACAACAAGTAATGATTGTGAACAACTTAACCACTTAACAACTTTTTTGTAAACTGTGGGTGCCTATTTATAGGCTTCCTTTATGGTAACCGGCTGATCCGGTTTATAACAGACTTTTGACTTCTTTGACAGTTGCTGTAGACCGGCTGGATTGGCAGCTGTCATGTCAACCAGTCACTTCTTGAAATCTCACTAACTGTCAGTTAGTGTCGAGACTTTCTGTTCTTAAGTGTCGACACTTATAGACCAAGTGTCGACACATGTTGTGTAAGTGTCGACACAAGTCTACAAGGTGTCGACACAATTCCTTGTATGTCTCGACACAGTTTCTTCTGCATGTGTCGACACTGAAATTGAGTGTCGACACAAGTACTTGCACTTCATTCTTTATCTGTATTCTTCTAAGTGTCGACACATCTCCTTTGTGTCGACACATCTTCATGTGTTGAAACTGTCAAGTGTCGACACTGCTTCTTGGTGTCGACACAAGTCTTCAATCTTGTTTCTTCAGCTGAGTGTCGACACATTCCTTTAGTGTCGACACTTGTACTTAGAATATTTTACAACTTTTCTGTTCTTTGCTAAGTGTCGACACAGCTCCTTGTGTCGACACTTTCTTCAAGTGTTGAGTCTTCTGGTTATGTGTCGACACATTGTGCTGAGTGTCGACACAATCTTCAAGTGTTGACTCCTTTGAGTGTGTGTCGACACATTGTGTTGAGTGTCGACACATTCTTCATATTTTGACTCTACTGATTGAGTGTCGACACTTGTACTTAGTCTCTGCAGAATTTTGCTGAGTGTCGACACAACTCCAAGTGTCGACACTTTCTGATGTAGACTCAGCTCTTCTAGGTGTCGACACTTCTGCCAAGTGTCGACACAGCTTTTCTGCATTCTTCTACACAGAGTGTCGACACAACTCCAAGTGTCGACACTTTCTGACTGGTGTCGACACTTCTTCCCAGGTGTCGACACAATGACTCCAAGTGTCGACACTGCTTGTCTGGGTGTCGACACAAGCTTTCTCAAGTGTCGACACTTTCCCTCTGGGTGTCGACACATGGACTTAGAAATTTTCAGCTTCAGTCTAGTGTATAACTAACCTGCACAAGTAACTCAAACAAACATCAAATACATTCTGATGTATATCATTGAGTTAGGTGAGGCTTCTTCAAATCAGGTACATTTGACCAATGTACCCAACAAAACCATAGACCGCCGAAGACCCTCATCTATGCCAACGACCCTAACCAAACGACATAGAACGGGTACGGTTCCATCTAACCCGCGCTCACATCGCAACGTTAATTTAAAACATATGCGCGGGTCAAACTTCTCCGAGTCCTGTTTCCATCACATACTTCACATAACCCGATTATGTTCAAGTTGGCTCCCAGGCCACCATGTTGGCAAGATCATGTATCCGCCCAGTTTTCCGGGTGCACCTTAGGGTTAATCCACAAGGCTCCCTATTGCAATCTACCACGTAAAAAACCCGAAAAACAAACATTCGCAAGGAGTCTTCTCCGGCATTTATGCAATGCAACATCACCAATCCAGACCAACATGTCCGGATAGGCTTCACACATCATGCCTATGTCCGTTCTCGATTACAGACTCTACACAATGGGGACTTCACATATCTACCCGAAGGGACGCCTCCAACTCACCGCAAACTCACGAGAGCGGGTTCCTATGCAAAAGAAGGAGAGCTTCACATGCTCAAGTAGAGAATCGTTACCCTATCGTTCTTCCTTGGCGCCATGGAAATGTAAGCGGATGAAAAGCACCGCAATCTCCTTGCATTCTTAGATCTGAAGTCGGCTCGCGATTTGGAGCTCTGAAACTCCTCCAACGACTGGATCTAGACTCCTTCCTCTTTTGCTCTCCCCTCCCTCTAAGCTTTAGACAAAGAACCACACAGAAGAATAAGGGTTTTGAAACCCTGTATTCGGATATAACCTCATCGGGAAATAACCACAGTCGTCTGAACCCACAAAAAGGGATGCACGGATGCGATCCAGGTCTGACCTGGACAAATGGGGCTAAACACCGCACAGTTCACCCATCCGGAGCAGGACACGTCCGCGACCAATCAATTTGTGTCGGAATAATTAGTCAACTCCCGCCAAAACCCATGTGTCTACACTCCGTGTCGACAGAGTCAAACACACCACAATCCGCCCCGCGCTCGACGATCGTCGAACCAAGATCGTTGACCGTTGCCAGATCGTCGAACGGAGATCTCTGGCCAAATCGTCAAACGCAGCCAGATCGTCGAACGGAGATATCTGGCCAAATCATCGAATGCAGCCAGATTGTCGAACAGAAATCTCTGGCCAAATCGTCGAACGCACGGCCCGATCGTCGAACCCACGACCCGATCGTCGAACCAAGAAAACTGCCTGATCGACGAACACACGACCCGATCGTCGAACCCACGGCCCGATCGTCGAACCCATTGCCCGATCGTCGAACGCAGAACGTCGACCAAATCGTCGACCGCAGAATGTCGACCAAATCGTCGACCGTTGCTCGACGATCGTCGAACCCAGATTTCTGCCTGATCGTTGCTAGAACTTTGAACGACCCCGACATGCCCAGGGACACGCCCGTGTCCCAGGCCGTATACCACTGACAAATTCCAAATTTGGTACAGAAACGTAACCAGTCGCACTTTTGAGTTTCGGGGCATTACACTCTCACCCTTATTTTGCCTTGGACGGAATTTATCGCCCGATTAGGGCTGCATTCCCAAACAACCCGACTCATTGGCAGTATAACACCCCCTATCTGTCGCATAGCATATAACAGTAGGTCCGACCGGGGCCCAACGCCATATACCACAGACAGACCGGGTGGTTACTCATTGGAAACCATCCGACCAATACAACGTCCTACACAGAGCATTCTAGCGGAAGCAGTTTTATAAGTTGTAATAAAGAACCCAGCACAAAGAGCACTAATGTCCACTAATAAACCAAATTAGGAATGTAGTACATACACCAGTACTGGCCTTAAGGCCTTACAGACAGTTTACTTCAAATTACATGATTTACAAACCACGGCACGCAGGCCGGTCATACATGAGTGAAAGCAAGTAAACACTCCAATTAGGACTTCGAGGTCCGGCTTCGCAATTTGGGCTTTAGCCCGCTATTGACCGCTTGGTCCAGCAACACCTGCAAGCAACAAAACCACCATACGGTGGCAAACAGAAGACAACGGTCAGCAATGCTGACCAAATTATAACGATCCCGCCCACAACTCGGGGCGGCGATGCTCCTTCCCTGCACTTATTAGCATAACCAAGCAGTATATAAATATACATTGCATCACAAACGTTGGCGCGCACGGCCACACGCCCCGTGCTCTCATGGCACATTCTCAGTGATCACAGTCTAAGTTTGCCGACTCACCACCATCCCTTTGGACGGCCAAACAATGAACAATTTGTCTTCCCGGCATAGGTCACAGTAATTAAAACCACAGACCGCCGAAGACCATTATCTATGCCAACGACAAGTGCCACGTAACCTTAGGTCTCTTTAATGCGAACGATATAAAACGGGTACGGTTCCATCTAACCCGTGCTCACATCGCAACGGTAATTTAAACCATATGTGCAGGTCAAACTTCTCCCGAGTCCCGTTTCCATCACAATTCACATAACCCGGTTATGTTCAAGTTGGCTATCAGGCCACCAAGTTGGCAAGATCACGCATCCGCCCAGTTTTCCGGGTGCACCTTTGGGTTAATCCCCAAGGCTCCCTGTTGCAATCTACCACGTAGAAAACCCGCAAAACAAACAATCGCACGGAGTCTTCTACGACATTTATGCAGTGCAACATCACCGATCCGGACCAACATGTCCGGGTAGGCTTCACACATCATGCCTATGTCCGTTCTCGAATACGGAATCTAAACAATGGGGGCTTTACATATCTACTCGAAGGAACGTCTCCCACTCACCGCAAACTCGCGAGAGCGGGCTTCCTATGCAAAGAAGGAGAGCTTCACATGCTCAGGAAGAGAATCGTTACCCTAGCGTTCTTCCTCGACGCCATGGTAATGCAAGCGGATGAAAAGAACCGCACTCTCTTTGCCTCCGTAGATCCGAAGTCGGCTCGCGATTTGGAGCTTCGAAGCTCCTCCAATGGCCGGATCTAAGCTCCTTCTTCCTTTGCTCTCCTCTCTCTCTTGACTTAGAAAGAGAACCACTCAAGTAAAAGTGAGGGTTTCAAAGGCCTAATCCTAGGTATATCCCAGTTGGAGCAACCCCCAACCGTCGTATCCCAAATTAAAGAAACGAACGGCCTTGATTCGGGCCTGAAATGTACAATCTGGACCGAACACGGCCTGGCACACGCCCGTGTCCCTCATTCGCCATCAAAATCGACGCGGCTGGAACAACACACGGGCATCCGACACGCCCGTGTTCGACCTGACAGGCCCGTGTTCCAATTGACACGGCCGTGTGGTCGGCCGTGTGCCCCCATCGATACAGCCCGAAAACAACCCGAGACTCACACGGGTTCTTGGACACGCCCATGTCCAAACTCGTGTCCACTCGAACACGCCTGGGCTCCAGGCCGTGATCACGTTCTCGACACTTCTTCGAGTGAAGTTCGTCGACCACCCGACACGGCCTTGGACACGCCCGTGTCCTAGGCCGTGTGCCTTGTCTCGACACTTCGTCGAGCGAAATTAGTCGACTCCCCGGGCCGATCGTCGACATGGGATCGACATGCCCCGAGACATGCTCGTGTCTCAGGCCGTGTGCCCTGTCTCGACACATTGTCGAGCGAAATTCATCGACTTCGCGGCCAAGTCGTCGACTCAAGCCTGACACGCCCTGGGACAAGCCCGTGTCCCAGGCCGTGTGCCACCTGCCAGATTCCAACTCTGGCCCAAAACGTCTCCCATTGCTCTTTTGAGTTTCGGGGCGTTACAACTCTCCCCCTCTTAAAAGAATTTCATCCACGAAATTATATAAAGGAAAGACAAGTACCAAAATTAAATTGTACCTGAGCGAAACAACTCCAGATACTCGTCAAGCATAGTCTGCTCTCGTTCCCAAGAGAGATCCTCTCGATCGCAATTGTCCCATCGGACCTTGACCATCCTGATCTCTTTATTGTGTAGCCGCTTGACCTCCGAGTCCTCAATCCGCACGGGCTTGACTCTTGTCGTCAACCCACTATCCACCGGCACTTGATCAACCGCGATCACTTGCGAAGGCTCTTGCACCGCCTTTCGTAGCACCGAAATATGGAATACATCATGTAAACCACTAAGCTCCACTGAGAGCTTCAACCGATAAGCTTCTTCACCAACCCGCTCCAAAACCTCAAACGGCCCAAGGTACCTCGGGCTTAGCTTTTTTAATCGCCGCACCCGCGAGACACCCTTGAACGGCTTGATCTTTAAGTACACATAGTCGCCCATGGCGAACTCCACGTTCCTGTACTTGACATTATAGTACTTCGCTTGCCGTTCCTGAGCAATAAGCAACCTCTCCCGAATGGTACGAACCAAAGACGTAGCATCTTCCACCTCTTGGTGCTTGTACAACTTTGACACACCCGTTTCTAACCAAGACAACGGCGTGCGACATTTTCTACCATATAGGGCCTCGAAGGGCACCATTTGAATACTCGCTTGGTAGCTATTGTTGTACGCAAACTCCACCAAATAAAGATGGTCTTCCCATTGCTTTCCAAAGTCCAAGACACACATGCGGAGCAGGTCTTCCATAGTTCTATTGACCCTCTCGGTCTGCCCATCTGTTTGCGGATGGAATGCTGTGCTGAATTTCAACTTTGTTCCCAACATTTGCTGCACTAGCCTCCAATCATTGGACGTGAACCGCCCATCTCGGTCACTCACGATGCTGCGGGGCACACCGTTAAGCCGTACTATATTATCCACATATAGTTTTTCCAACTTCTCCACCAGATCATCCTTCCTATGCAGAATGAATTGCGACACCTTCGTTAGCCGATCTACGACCACCCAAATGACGTCGTTCCTCTTTTGTGACCTTAGCAAACCGTGCACAAAGTCCATAGAGATGTCATCAAATATCCACTCCGGAATAGGCAAGGACTTCAGAAATCCTCCCGGCTTTTGGCATTCCGCCTTCACCAAGGCGCAAGTTTGGCACTTCGCCACGTAGAGTGCCACATCTTTCTTCAAACCCGGCCACCAAAACAGTTTCTTTACATCGCGGTACATCTTCGTGCTCCCCGGGTGAATCGAGTACTTGGTATGGTGTGCCTCGTACAACAATTCCACCCGCAAATTTCTCACACTTGGGGCGCACAGACGACCGTCTTTCCAAGCAATCCGTCCTCCACAACGAGTTGGGAATTTGACCCATCCAGAGCCTCTACCATGAACTGCTTCATATGGACATCCATATCCAAAGCCTGCCGAATCCGATCAGTCAGGTCATATTGGACTTCATTCCAATTCAGTACTGCTTCAGCACTTGATTGCTTATCCACACAAACAATCTCCAACGCCTCCAACTCACGAACCAACCGCTCGTCATGAATCGACAACCAATTGGCTTGAGCTGGGGCCCGGCAACTCAATGGGTCCGCAACTGCATTACCCTTACCAGGCACGTAGTGGATCTTGAATGTATAGTCCCCCAAGAACTCCATCCATCTACGCTGTCGTATATTCAAATCCTTTTTATCAATGAGATACTTCAGATTCTTGTGATCGGTGTAGATATCAATCTTCACACCGTACAAATAATGCCTCCACAGCTTCAAGGCAAAAATCACGGCCGCTAACTCCAAGTCATGGACCGGATAGTTCCTCTCGTGCACTTTTAGCTGTCTCGAGCCATAAGCTATCACACTTCCGTGTTGTAGTAGCACGCAACCTAAACCGCTGCCCGAAGCATCGCTATAAATCTCATAACCTTCGGTCCAACATGGCGAACTCAGCACAGGCGCCGTGGTCAACCGACATTTCAACTCTTCAAAAGCTCGCGCGCACTCCGGCGTCCAAATAAACTTCTGCTCCTTCCTCGTCAAAGTAGTGAGAGGTAACGCTATCCGCGAGAAGTTCTCTACGAAGCGCCTATAATAGCCGGCAAGCCCCAGAAAGCTCCAGACTTCCGCTACCGTAGAAAGCTCAGACCACTCCCGTATCGCAACAATCTTCGCCGAATCCACAGCAATACCCTCTCCACTCACTATATGACCGAGGAACGCCACTGAGGATAACCAAAACTCGCGCTTCGAGAACTTGGCATACAATTGATTCCTCCTTAGCGTCTCCAAAACCAAATGAAGATGCTTGAAGTGATCTTCCTCACTCTGCGAGTACACCAAAATATCATCGATGAAGACGATCACAAAATGGTCCAAGTACTCCCTGAAGGTCCTGTTCATCAAATCCATGAACACTGTCGGCGCATTGGTCAGCCCAAACGGCATGACCGTAAACTCGTAATACCCGTATCTCGTACTGAACGCTGTCTTCGGGATATCACTCTCCCTTATTCGCAGCTGATAGTACCCGGACTTGAGATCCAACTTTAAGTACACCGTCGACCCGACCAACTGATCAAAAAGATCATCGATCCGGGGGATCGGGTACTTGTTCTTCTCCGTCAACTTGTTGAGCTCCTGATAATCAATACATAGACTCAAGCTTCCGTCCTTCTTCTTAACAAAGAGGACCGGTGCGCTCCAAGGCGAAGAACTTGGGCGCACATACCATTGCTCCAACAACACTTGCAGTTAAACTTTCAGCTCTGCCATTTCCTTAGGCGCTAGCCGATAAGGAGATCGTGACACATGCTTTGTACCTGGCACTAGCTCAATCGTGAAATCTATCTCCCGCTGTGGCGGGGCTCTAGGAAGATCTCTAGGGAAGACATCAGGGTACTCCAATACCACTGAAATACTATCCAACGCGGTCTTCGGCTTCGCAACCTCCACTAGTGTAAAGAACAGTTCTGCACCGGCACGAACCGCCTTCACCACCTGAAGAGCAGACATCAACGTCTTGCTCGACCCCTTTAAGCCCGTAAAAGTCATCTTACGACTTGCTCCCAACTTGACTTCCTTGCGACAGCAATCGATATAGGCTTGCTGCTCCGAGAGCCAGTCCATGCCAAATATAACGTTGAACTCCACCAACAGAAGTAACGACGCTTGCAGATCAAACTCCTGATTCCCAATACGAATCTTAACACCGCAGATTCTATCCACGCTCATCGAACACCCATTAGTCAACAATACATCCAACTTATCCTTCGCCATCGAAGAAGGGACTCCGATGCGTGATATAAATCCTTCGGACAAGAAGGAGTGTGAAGCTCCCGTATCGAAGAGTGCTCTTGCCGGATTTTCACAAATCAACACAAATCCTAAACAAGCAATGGTAAGGTAACATGTGCATAACAAGTATTTAAAGAAATTAACTTGCTATAAATTAAACCATACCTGTCACCACATCCGCCTGTTTGATGGCCTCCTGTTGGCCAAGATTGTACACCCTTGGTTGGGCCGGAGCATAATGGGACGCGCTTGACTCCACCGCCTTGCCCTTCTCTTCATACGTCGCTCCCGGCTTTCTTTCGGACTTGGGACGTCCGCTCCAACAATCACGGGCAAAGTGCCCCGGCTTTCCACAAGTAAAACACGCGCCCGGGGTCCGACTCATAGTCGCCCTAGAAGCACCAGAAGGAGCTGGACCCGAAGTCTTATGCTTCTTGAAGAATCTTTGATAGCCAGAATTTGAAGTAGTCGGCACTTTGAACCCAGACTTCATATCACCAACGCTCTTCTTCGCTTGTACATTCTTCATGTCCTTCTCCAAGGACCGGGCCGTGTTGACCAAGGTCAAGAAACCCTGCGTCATTGGCCCCGAGAGTAGTAATCTCAACTCGTCTCTCAACCCTTCGTAGAATCGATTCGTCTTGCTCTCCTCATTCGCAATGGTGGAGATAGCATATCGACTCAAACGCGTAAATGCGTGGAGATATTGATTGTCTCTTAGATATCTGCAAGGAGAGAGAATAACCAAACTAACAATTCATCAAGGAAAGTATACCTATCGAAATGCAGCTAGGGGACACAAGTGTCGTATTGAAATCCGGGAACAGTTGAGTAAGCTTACTCACACGAAATCTATTATTTTATCGACGGAAAAATAAGGTTTTCTTAAGCTAAATGCACTAAAGGAAGAGAACTACTTGCATTAAAAGATAAAGAGAGCTAAAGAGCGATTAATTTAAGCTTGGTAACAATGAAGGGAAAATGCACTCGATCAGAAATCACCTCGGCAAGAGTGGTTAGAAAAATACGATAAATAAACCTAAGCTAATTAGGGTAAAGGTCTTTGACCGTGGAGGTTCCATGAATATTGACACGCTTCTCTCGAAGGTCGTGCCTAACTGAGTTTAGGAAGGTCCGACCGACTTTCGCCTAAATCGTAGGCCTAAAACTCGCTTTACGCGGTGAACCCCTCTAATGGATTTTACTCCAATCCGGGAGATTTGATCGTCTGCCTCTCTCGAGGGGTGCGAACAACTCCCTTTACTCTTGAGTGCTCATTTCAAACTTTCGGCCTCTCGGCTAGCCCAGAATGAAAGCAAAGGTGGAGAGTATATATCAATAATATACCTCCAACCCGTGATAAATCAAGAGTAATTCAAAGCTAAACCCTAAAAAGAAAAGGTAAGATTCAAAGCATCATAACCTAATCACTCGAACCTCGGATCATTAAGATCGAGTACATGGAGGATTAGTTAATCATGGTGAGGTGGAAGAGGGGGATGAGTAGAAGAAAAATACTGAAAATGGAGCAGAAACGTAAAAGAAAACAGCAATTTTTATTAATAGAAACAGTGATCTTACAGCTTGAAAACCAGAGATTACAAGAACATGAGAAGGAAACTAAACTATCATTAGCATCATACTACAGAAATAAACTAGGAGCTAATACAGGGAAAGCATAAAGCTAGAGCTACGAACTAAAAATGGAAAGACATGCTTAAAAAGTTCAGAAATACAAAGGACAGAACCTCCCCTCTCAAAGCGAAAAGTTGTCCTAAAACCCCTGGAGTTGGGCTCTATTTATAGAATTTTTCGGGTCGGGTCACGCCCCCCTGTCACGCCCTGGTCGGGCGTGACCCTGGGGCGTGACACATTCGGCGCGACTTTTTCGGGCAGGAATTGAATTTTGACGGAGTTGTTGCGGTACACGCCCACAGGTCACGCCCTGGTAGGGCGTGACCCTGGGGCGTGTTCTTTGCGGCGTGACTTTGGGAGCTGAAATTGAATGCTGGAGGTGACGGGCGGAATTGCTGAAGTACACGCCCATATGTCACGCCCGGGTCAGGCGTGACCCTGGGGCGTGACACTTTCGGTGCAGCGGTGGAGCGGGAAAGACGAGCGCGCTGCGGCGATTCCTCGGAACCTGGGGACACGCCTATAGTACACGCCCGTGTCGGGTGTGTCACGGGCGTGACCGAGGGCGTGTACACTAAGTTTCCACGGAATGCAGTTTCGGACCAATTGCTTCATTCCTCTGGTTTACACGCCCTAGGTACACGCCCTGGTAGGGCGTGACCTTGGGGGTGTCACAGCAAAATTCGGCTGAAAGCCGTGAAAACCTGCAAAAAGCAGAAAAAATGCATTAGCGACAAAAATATATACAAAGGGGAATCAAAACAAGTACTTTACAAGACATGATTGGCTTTAAAACCCCGAAAATATCCTAATAAAATTGACTGCAAACGTATTATCAAATTCCCCCAAGCTTAAGTTTTGCTTGTCCCCAAGCAAAGATATAAAGACAAGCTAATCATAAAAAGTGACTAATTCAAAAGGTTTTAATCATACTCACACAAGTACTATGCGAAATTCTAGGTAGGGAGAATGTAAAACGTAAATCTAAAACAATTATTTAGGTATGGTTTAACTTTTATAAACTTTACTTAATAAAAATAAATCATCCAGAATTTTGACGAAATTCTTTAAATAGATTTGAGCAAGGTAATGAAAATGAAAAGAACGTATTGAGTTATTACTAGATCCAAGCAACGCATTATAATTATATCAATTAAATAACAAAAACCTAAGTTTAAATCCAAAACTAAAATTGATTTACTTTTCTTCTTTTCTTAGTTGTTAAATAAAATTAAAAAAAAGGGCGTGAATCAAAAGGACTTAATAAGACCGAAACGTTTGGTTTAGGAATATGAATAGGAGTGGAATTCAAATATAAACATGGAGGCTTAAAAATCACACTAAACCAAAACAACGAGTTTCAAAAAAAATAAATTTATTTTAAACAAAATATGTATAAATAAATTTATTTTTTTTCTCTTTATGATTATTTATCTCTTTTTTTTTACTATTATTTTCATTCATTTTTTTTTTCAATTTATTGCTTTTGAGTACACCTTTTTCAACAATATCTCCACAGATAAGACAAAATTTCCTATCAAACAAAATTAGTGTGATTAGATAGGTAGGAATTTGGGCTTTGGTGAAAATGAAATGGTGTGTGGAGTTTATCAAATGAATTTGGAAAAAAGGCTCAAAAGCGGCTAACTAGTGGTAAAAGAGTTTAGGTTGGCAAGAAAGCTCAAACGTAAACAAAAATGGCCTAAATCATTTTCACGCGTTTTTTTTAAATTTATTTAAAACATAGAGTCGATAAATTTCAAAAAGCAAGTTCGAGATAATAAAAGAAGATTGATGAAATTATCTTGAAAATAAAAATAATATGTCACTTGGATCGTTCATATCTACTACGTTATTCAAAATATGTTCTTACAAAAATCATCTAAAGACGAAAAGGAAAATAGTGGATGATAAATTTTTAGAGAAAGTAAAGAAAATAAAGAACGGAAAACCATAATAGAAATGCACGGTTTAGAGAAATATTTTACCTTAACATGCTACCGTGAATTAGAAACACAGCATGACCAACATTTTACTTGTGAAATATGATTAAAAATAATGATTAGAAAAATTATAATTAACTACGTTGTTTATAAAGAAGTTTGAGAAAAACAAAACATAAACATGGGGTACTTATTGAAATACCAAAATGCAGCTATATATATATAATAATGTTTTTGAAATTTTTTGAAATTTTGGTTTTTTTTGGGATATTTACAAAACAAAAAGAAAACAAAAAGAAGGAGGAAGTCCTCCCCCAAGCTTAAAATCTACATTGTCCGCAATGGAGAAGGAGGTCGGAGAACGAGAGAAAAGTAAAGTACAGAAATAAAAGACAGAATTGAAAAGCAGGTACTTCCCCGGTTTTATTTTGCAGGGCAAGTTGAGTGATACCGCTCCTCCATGCCTGTGCTGTGGATCTTCATGAAACGTCGTCCGGCGGACTTTGGCATGGAAGCAGAACCATTGGAGCAGGCGATCGCAGAAGTTTCAGCTTGCCGGAGCCAGTCGGGGCAAAAAGTGTAAAAGAAAGAAAACAGAAAAAGATAACTTGGGTTGCCTCCCAAGAGCGCCCTTTGTTTAAAGCGTCGTTTGAGCTCGACGCATCAAAATAAGATTGTCCCAAATATTGTTTTAAAAATAAGTTCGAATAAATGTCAAAGTTTGTGAGTAAAATAATGTTCAGATTAATCAAATGTCAGGACCGGAAAGATAGAGTTAACAGGGTTGAGACTGACATCATCACAGAATACAGTTTAAGACGCTGACCATTCACTTTGAAAGTACCCTTATCAGGGTGAGAAATTAAAACAGTACCATAAGAAAAGACTTCTAAAACAGTAAAAGGCCCAGACCAACGTGATTTTAATTTACCCGGGAATAAACGTAAACGAGAGTTATAAAGAAGCACTTGGTCGCCTGGCTTAAAGATTTTTGGGTGCCTAAGATGTCGATCGTGTAAACGCTTCGTCCGCTCTTTATAAAGTCTGTTATTTTCATACGTGTAAGAGCGCCACTCGTCGAGTTCGTTAAGTTGAAATTTTCGAAAATCGCCGACAGAGTGGGGATCGAAGTTTAAAAATCGCAAGGCCCAAAAGGCGCGGTGTTCTAACTCTACGGGTAAATGACACGATTTTCCATAAACCAACCGATATGGCGTACAGCCGAGGGCGGTTTTGTACGCTGTTCGGTAGGCCCATAGAGCATCGTCTAATTTGGCGGACCAGTCTTTTCTAGATGTTGAAACAGTCTTTTCTAAAATTTTTTTATTTCTCTATTCACTACTTCGACTTGTCCGTTAGTTTGGGGGTGGTAGGCAGTGGAAAGCTTATGAGTAACGCCATATTTAGTTAGGATTTTTGAAAATTGTGCGTTACAGAAATGGGAACCCCTATCACTAACGATAGCGCGCGACGTACCGAATCGAGAAAATAATTTTTTGAGGAAATTAACTACGACTCGGGCGTCATTCGTAGGAAGAGCTTGGGCTTCGGCCCAACATGAAACATAATCAACGGCAACTAAAATATACTTATTCCCGAAGCTAGAAGGAAAAGGACCAACAAAATCAATCCCCCAGAGGTCGAAAACTTCGCACTCTAGAAAATAATTTTGTGGCATTTCATTTTTATTCGAAATATTCCCCGACCGTTGGCAACTATCACACCTACTCACAAAGGCATGCGCGTCTTTAAACAGGCTGGGCCAGTAAAAACCCGCGCTTAACACTTTGTGAGCGGTGCGAGCAGCTTGATAGTGCCCACCTGTCGGTCCTTCATGCAAATGTTTAATAATATCTAATCCTTCATCTAAGGAAACACACCTCCTGATCACTTGGTCTGCACATACTTTAAAAAGATGCGGGTCCTCCCAAAAGTAGTTCTTCAGCTCAGAAAAGAATTTCTTCTTTTGCTGAGATGAAAACTCTTTTGGGAGCACACGGGCCACTAGATAGTTGGCGATGCGGGCAAACCAAGGAGAAGTAGATGTGTTAATTACAAAAAGCTTCTCATCAGGGAAATAGTAATGAAAAGAATTTTCATCTAATTGTTCTATAAACGGGTTGTCTAGGCGCGAAAGGTGGTCGGCGGCCAAGTTCTCGGCACCTCGCTTATCACGGATCTCTAAGTCAAACTCCTGGAGGAGTAAGACCCAGCGAATCAAGCGAGGCTTGGCATCCATTTTAGAGAGAAGATATTTGAGGGCCGAGTGGTCCGTAAAAACTATAATTTTCGAAAGAGTGATATAAGGGCGAAATTTGTCAAATGCGAATACTACAGCTAAGAGCTCCTTCTCGGTGGTGGTGTAATTTTCCTGTGCAGATGTGAGTGTTTTACTAGCGTAATAAATGGGGTGGAAGTTTTTGGAAATACGTTGACCTAGTACGGCTCCCACCGCATAACTACTCGCATCACACATTATTTCAAATGGAAGATCCCACACCGGAGCTATCATGATTGGCGCATTAACTAATTTTTCTTTTATTAAATTGAAGGCAACTAGACAGAGGTCATCAAAGATGAATGGGGCGTCTTTTTCTAAGAGATGGGTAAGGGGCTTGGTGATTTTGGAAAAGTCCTTTATGAAGCGGCGGTAGAAACCCGCATGACCCAGGAAACTTCTTATGGCTTTTATGTTCGTAGGTGGCGGCAGTTTCTCGATAACTTCTATTTTCGCAACGTCTACTTCAATACCCCTTTCAGAAATTTTATGTCCCAAAACTAACCCTTCCCTTACCATAAAATGACATTTTTCCCAATTTAAGGCGAGGTTAGTTTCTTCGCATCGCTCTAAGACTTTTTCGAGGTTCTCTAAGCAACTATCGAAGGAATTCCCGAAGACGGAGAAATCATCCATGAAGACTTCCATAATGCTTTCTACGTACTTGTCAATGATGGCGAGCATACATCGTTGGAATGTAGCCGACGCATTGCATAATCCAAACGGCATTCTTCGGTAGGCGAAGGTGCCGAAGGGACAAGTAAACGTAGTTTTCTCCTGGTCCTCGGGGGAGATGGGGATTTGAAGATACCCCGAGAGGCCATCGAGAAAACAATAAAAGCTATGTCCGGAAAGTCGTTCTAAAATTTGATCAATGAACGGCAGGGGGAAGTGATCCTTGCGGGTGGCGTCATTCAACTTACGGTAATCTATACACATTCGCCATCCGGTCACCATCCGAGTCGGGATTAATTCATTATTTTCATTACTTACGACCGTTATCCCTCCCTTCTTTGGTACTACCTGTACTGGGCTAACCCACTTACTGTCGGATATAGGATAGATAATTCCTGCGTCTAACAATTTCATAACCTCGCCCTTAACTACGTCTTTCATGTTTGGGTTTATACGGCGCTGAGGTTGTATAGAGTTACGAGAATTATCTTCCATTAAGATTTTATGAGTGCAGAAAGATGGGCTTATGCCCTTGATATCAGATATCTGCCAAGCAATAGCTTGGCGATGCTTTTGTAAAATTGAAAGAAGTTTATTATTTTGTGCATCCGTGAGGTAGGCCGAAATTATGACAGGCAGCTTAGAGTCCTTTTCTAAGAAAGCGTATTGAAGGTGCTCTGGTAGTTCTTTCAGTTCCAAGGTAGGTGGGTCATCATACGAGGTCTTGGAAATTTGTTCTTTTTCAAAAACTATGTCCTCGTACACTTTTTTATATGTAAAATTAAAAGGGGTGTTGCTAGCGGCCATGGAGGCTTCGTGCAGCGATTCAGTTGGAAAAGTAGAAGAGGAACAAAAATCATTAAATTCTTTTTCAAAATCAGAGGGGCGAGTGGAGGATTCTTCACTTATGTGTAGAGATTCAGTTGGAAGAGTAGGAGAGGAACAAAAATTGGAAAATTCTTTGTCAAAATCAGAGGTGGGAGAGAAGAATTCTTCACTTATGGTATCCATGAAAAAACAGGAGTCATCATTAGCTAGTGTGTTCTTCATCGAGGGGGTGATAGAGAAAGTTACCTCATCGTCGCCCACTCGAAGGAAGAGCTTACCATTGCTTACATCAATGATAGCTCGGGAGGTGGCAAGGAAGGGTCGGCCAAGGATCAGGGGAACCTCGACGTCTTCTTCAATGTCTAAAATGACAAAGTCCACCGGGAAGATGAACTTGTCAACTTTGACTAGGACGTCCTCCACTATTCCTAACGGGTATTTGACTGACCTGTCGGCTAGCTGGATACTCATGCGTGTGGGGTTGAGACTACCAATTCCTAACTTTTTAAACGATGAGAGGGGCATAAGATTAATACTCGCACCTAAGTCGGCTAAAGCGTGTTTGACAAAGAGATCACCGAAGACACACGGGATAGAGAAACTACCCGGGTCACTGATTTTTTTCGGTAATCCGTTTGTCAAAACCGCCGAGCACGTGGCATTTAACGTGACATGAGAAAGGTTCTCTAACTTCTTCTTGTTAGTTAGGAGGTCCTTAAGGTATTTTGCGTACTTCGGCATCTGGGATATGGCTTCGTGGAAAGGCAGATTTACGTGGATTTGCTTAAACATTTCCAAAAAACGGGTGTATTGATCATCCTGTCATTGTTTATTAAGTTCGGAAGGGTATGGCGGGGATGGATTATTTTTAAAGGTGGGTGGTGGAGTGAATTCTTTTTCTACGATAGGGGTGATAATTTCTTCGGCAGAGGATGGAATTTTTAAAAGGGGAACGGAGCTTTGATTTTCAAAAACGGGAGCGGAGCTTTGATTTTTAAAAACGGGAGCGGAGCTTGCCTCGGGTTCTTCACTTACCATACCAGGAACTTTCTTCCCACTCCGAAGAGTTATAGCTTTCGCTTGCTCTCTCGGGTTGGGCTCGGTATTGGAAGGAAGAGACCCTACGGGTCGCTCAGAAATCATTTTAGCGAGCTGTCCTACCTGATTTTCTAAGTTTTTAACACTTCCGGTTAAGGTCCTAATCGTAGCGTCATTAGCATTCATGTATTTTGAAAACACTTCCTCCAAATTTGGAGGTTTTGGAAAACTTTGAGGAGGAGGTGGTGATGGAGCAGAAAAATCACTTTGCGGTGGCGGGCGCACAACATTCGATGGATTGCACCACGAAAAATTCGGATGATTTCTTAACGCAGGATTACAACTATTCGGAAAATTAAAACCAGGAGGATGATAATTCGCAGCAGAAAAATTATTAAAAGCAGTTCTAGGCATATTATTTACATAATCCAAATGTTCAGCGGGAGGAGTTGCAGATTCCCATACCTGAGGGGCGGAGGCAGCAGTCATCTCCGTAATTTTTTTGCTTAATATTTCAACTTGCAGTGCGAGTTGTGAGACGTTGTCCACTTCAAAGAGACCTGCAGGTTTGTTTGGGCGGGACCTAGGCACATTCCACTGGTAAGTGTTCATGGCCATGTCTTCAAACAGCTCAAGAGCTGCTTCCGGGGTCTTATGGTTTAAAGTACCGCCAGAAGCTGCGTCTATCATTTGCTTCGTGCTTTGATTTAGCCCATTATAAAACGTCTGCACCTGCAACCATACAGGCAGAGCGTGATGTGGGCATCGTCTTAATAATTCTTTAAATCTTTCCCAGGTTTCATAAAGGGTCTCTGAGTCTATTTGTCCAAAGGCAGAAATGTCATTCCTAAGTTTAGCAGTTTTAGCAGGCGGAAAATACTTGGCCAAAAATTTTTCAGTTAATTGCGTCCAAGTAGTTATGCTATTTTTAGGAAGGGTGTTCAGCCACTGCTTAGCCTTAATTCTAAGAGAGAAAGGAAATAATCTTAGCCTAATAGCATCATTTGTGACACCATTTATCTTGAAGGTGTCACAAATCTCAAGAAAGCTGGCTATGTGTGCGTTCGGGTCTTCATCTTGAAGCCCGTCAAATTGCACATACTGCTGCACCATTTGAATTATGCTAGGCTTTAGTTCAAAATTATTATTATTTATTGCAGGGCGAACTATACTAGTTTCTGTACCCTCGAGATTTGGTCGTGCATAATAGGACATAGGCCTTTGCACGACTTCCTCCACGTTGGGTTCTGCCATTCTTAAGGTAGAAAATGACTCGGAATCCTCAACCGGCACTTGGGTAGTAGGGCCTTGAAATCGCGATCTTCTCTGAAGAGTACGCTCAATTTCGTGGTCCAGGTCCAAAGTAACCGACGGACTTCCGCGGGTCATACACTAGAAGAAGAGAGGAGAAGCAAGACTAAAAAGTAAAAGAGCTAATGAAGTTGGAAAAAATTTTTGAAATTGATTTTTTTATGTTTTAACTCCCGAACTTCCCAAGGGATACCCGGTGAAGGGTTCGCAAGGTACTAGACAAGATAGTGGCATTTAGAGCCACTTTGCCCTTTTCGAGAGAGTTAGGTGGTGTAGAAAATTTTGTGATGTGGGTTTCTATTAGGAATGCGGTAATTAAAATCCAGCCATTTATCTCTGTGCGAGTAGGCGGAAATTAAAAGCTATACTCACGCACTCGACAGAAAATTAAAACACACCCACTCGACAGAAAGTAAACACACTCTACTGAAATAAAGCCTGCCAATTAACTCAAGCGAGTAGGCAGAAAAATAAAATACGCACACTCTACTAAAATAAATCCAGCCAATTAACTCAAGTGAGTAGGCGGAAAAATAAAAGATACGCACACTTGCTTGAAATAAACCAGCCAATTAACTCAAGTGAGTAGGCGGAAAAATTAAAAATACGCACACTTAATAAAATCCAGCCATTTAACTCAAGTGAGTAGGCGGAAAAAATTTAAGAAGGAGGCTGAGAAAGAGAAGTGATAAAATTAATATATTCGCGTTTTCAATTTATCAACAAGCGTTGCTTCCCCGGCAACGGCGCCAAAAACTTGATTGTCTCTTAGATATCTGCAAGGAGAGAGAATAACCAAACTAACAATTCATCAAGGCAAGTATACCTATCGAAATGCAGCTAGGGGACACAAGTGTCGTATTGAAATCCGGGAACAGTTGAGTAAGCTTACTCACACGAAATCTATTATTTTATCGACGGAAAAATAAAGTTTTCTTAAGGTAAATGTACTAAAGGAAGAGAACTACTTGCATGAAAAGATAAAGAGAGCTAAAGAGCGATTAACTTAAGCTTGGTAACAATGAAGGGAAAATGCACTCGATCAGAAATCACCTCGGCAAGAGTGGTTAGAAAAATACGATAAATAAACCTAAGCTAATTAGGGTAAAGGTCTTTGACCGTGGAGGTTCCATGAATATTGACACGCTTCTCTCGAAGGCCGTGCCTAACTGAGTTTAGGAAGGTCCGACCGACTTTCGCCTAAATCGGAGGCCTAAAACTCGCTTTACGCGGTGAACCCCTCTAATGGATTTTACTCCAATCCGGGAGATTTGATCGTCTGCCTCTCTCGAGGGGTGCGAACAACTCCCTTTACTCTTGAGTGCTCATTTCAAACTTTCGGCCTCTCGGCTAGCCCAGAATGAAAGCAAAGGTGGAGAGTATATATCGATAATATACCTCCAACCCGTGATAAATCAAGAGTAATTCAAAGCTAAACCCTAAAAAGAAAAGGTAAGATTCAAAGCATCATAACCTAATCACTCGAACCTCGGATCATTAAGATCGAGTACATGGAGGATTAGTTAATCATGGTGAGGTGGAAGAGGGGGGATGAGTAGAAGAAAAATACTGAAAATGGAGCAGAAACGTAAAAGAAAACAGCAATTTTTATTAATAGAAACAGTGATCTTACAGCTTGAAAACCAGAGATTATAAGAACATGAGAAGGAAACTACACTATCATTAGCATCATACTACAGAAATAAACTAGGAGCTAATACAGGGAAAGCATAAAGCTAGAGCTACGAACTTAAAATGGAAAGACATGCTTAAAAAGTTCAGAAATACAAAGGACAGAACCTCCCCTCTCAAAGCGAAAAGTTGTCCTAAAACCCCTGGAGTTGGGCTCTATTTATAGAATTTTTCGGGTCGGGTCACGCCCCCCTGTCACGCCCTGGTCGGGCGTGACCCTGGGGCGGGACACATTCGGCGTGACTTTTTCGGGCAGGAATTGAATTCTGACGGAGTTGTTGCGGTACACGCCCACAGGTCACGCCCTGGTAGGGCGTGACCCTGGGGCGTGTTCTTTGCGGCGTGACTTTGGGAGCTGAAATTGAATGCTGGAGGTGACGGGCGGAATTGCTGAAGTACACGCCCATATGTCACGCCCGGGTCAGGCGTGACCCTGGGGCGTGACACTTTCGGTGCGGCGGTGGAGCGGGAAAGACGAGCGCGCTGCGGCGATTCCTCGGAACCTGGGGACACGCCTATAGTACACGCCCGTGTCGGGTGTGTCACGGGCGTGACCGAGGGCATGTACACTAAGTTTCCACGGAATGCAGTTTCGGACCAATTGCTTCATTCCTCTGGTTTACACGCCCTAGGTACACGCCCTGGTAGGGCGTGACCTTGGGTGTGTCACAGCAAAATTCGGCTGAAAGCCGTGAAAACCTGCAAAAAGCAGAAAAAATGCATTAGCGACAAAAATATATACAAAGGGGAATCAAAACAAGTACTTTACAAGACATGATTGGCTTTAAAACTCCGAAAATATCCTAATAAAATTGACTGCAAACGTATTATCAGATATTCATCCACGCTATTGTCTCCTTGAACCAACTTCAAGAACTCGTTCTCCAACGCTATCCTCTGCGCCGAAGGGAGGTATCTAGCCAAGAACAATCTCGATAACTCCTCCATCGAGACATCAACAAGTTGCCTACCTCTCAATAGATGCAGCTCCAATCCTTCCCACCACATTCTCGCTTCACCGTCCAAAAGGAACGTAGCAATGGTGGTCATTTACCACTCCTCCGTCTCCATTGCTGTTATGACTCTCTTCACCCTGGAGAGCCAGTATTCAGCTTGAGATGGGGTTCCCAACCCCGAGAATACCGGAGGATTAAAGCTCATGACATACTTGAGCTGTCTCTCGGTTGCCCTCCTTGGCACCACCGGTTCCTCTACCACCTTCTCCTCTCTTTGCTGCTCAGCCGCTTGCAACGGTACCTGCTCCATCGTAGGAGCGGGCTGCTGCGTTTGCCTTGCAGGCTGCGCATTAATCATGACCAACACTACTTCGACCACCAATCGTATGGTCTCAGCCGATAGAGGTTTTGCAGGAGATTCATTAGGTGCACTGCTAGCCTCAGAAACTCGATGTTCCGACGGCCCAGCAGCACTTCTGGTCAGCTATAGTTGTACAAAACATCGTTAAGTGACTAAATAAAATCGCAAACAACAATTATAGGAACACGCAGGTTCCCCAAACACGTGTATTTTCATTCCTAAGTAGACATTCATGGGTTCTTTTACTGTTATAACGATGACGCACACACATGTGCTCACCACCCCTTAAAAAGAATTCGTCCACGAATTCATTTTAAACCCGACCAAAACCAGTAGTCTGATACCAAATTGTAACACCCCCTATCCGTCGCATAGCATATATCAGTAGGTCCGGCCGGGGCCCGACGCCATATACCACAGACAGACCGGGTGGTTACTCATTGGAAACCATCCGACCAATCCAACGTCCTACACAGAGCATTCTAGCAGAAGTAGTTTTATAAGTTGTAATAAAGAACCCATCACAAAGAGCACGAATGTCCACTAATAAACCAAATTAGGAATGTAGTACATACACCAGTACTGGCCTTAAGGCCTTACAGACGGTTTACTTCAAATTACATGATTTACAAACCACGGCACACAGGCCGGTCATACATGAGTGAAAGCAAGTAAACACTCCAATTAGGCCTTTTAGGGCTGGCTTCGCAATTTGGGCTTTAGCCCGCTATTGACCGCTTGGTCCAGCAGCACCTGCAAGCAACAAAACCACCATACAGTGGCAAACAAAATGCAACGGTTAGCAATGCTGACCAAATTATAACGATCCCACCCCCAACTCGGGGCGGCGATGCTCCTTCCCTGTACTTATTAGCATAACCAAGCAGTACATAAATATATATTGCATCACAGACGTTGGCGCGCACGGCCACACGCCCCGTGCTCTCAGGGAACATTCTCGGTGATCACAGTCTAAGTCTGCCGACTCACAACCATCCCTTTGGACGGCCAAACAATGAGCAATTTGTCTTCCCGGCATGGGTCACGGTAATTAAAACCATAGACTGCCGAAGACCCTCATCTATGCCAACGGCAAGTGACACGTAACCTTAGGTCTCTTTAACCCGAACGACATAGAACGGGTACGGTTCCATCTAACTCGTTCTCACATCGCAGCGGTAATTTAAACCATATGTGCAGGTCAAACTTCTCCCGAGTCCCGTTTCCATCACAATTCACATAACCCGGTTATGTTCAAGTTGGCTCTCAGGCCACCAAGTTGTCAAGATCACGCATCCGCCCAGTTTTTTGGGTGCACCTTTGGGTTAATCCCCAAGGCTCCCTGTTGCAATCTACCACGCAGAAAACCCAAAAAACAAACAATCTCACGGAGTCTTCTCCGGCATTTATATAATGCAACATCACCGATCCGGAGCAACATGTCCGGGTAGGCTTCATACATCATGCCTATGTCCGTTCTTGAATACGGACTCTAAACAACGGGGACTTTACATATCTACCAGAAGGAACGCCTCCAACTCACCGCAAACTCGCGAGAGCGGGCTTCCTATGCAAAGAAGGAGAGCTTCACATGCTCAAGAAGAGAATCGTTACCCTAACATTCTTCCTTAGCGCCATGGGATTGTAAGCGGATGAAAAGCACCGCACTCTCTTTGCCTCCGTAGATCCGAAGTCGGCTCGCGATTTGGAGCTTCAAAGCTCCTCCAATGGTCGGATCTAAGCTCCTTCTTCCTTTGCTCTCCTCTCTCTCTTGACTTAGAAAGAGAACCACTCAAGTAAAAGTGAGGGTTTCAAAGGCCCAATCCCGGGTATATCCCAGTAGGAGCAACCCCCAACCGTCGGATCCCAAATTAAAGAAACGAACGGCCTTGATTCGGGCCTGAAATGTACAATCTGGACCGAGCACAGCCTGGCACACGCCCGTGTCCAGGGTCGTGTCCCTCATTCGCCGTCAAAATCGACGTGCCTGGAACAACACACGGTCATCCGAAACACCCGCGTTCGACCTGACACGCCCGTGTTCCAACTGATACGGCCGTGAGGTCGGTCGTGTGCCCCCATTGATGCAGCCCGAAAACAACCCGAAACTCACACAGGTTATCGGACACGCCCATGTCCTAACCCGTGTCCACTCGAACACGCCTGGGCTCCAGGCCATGTTCACGGTCTCGATACTTCATCGAGTGAAGTTCGTCGACCACCCGACACGGCCTTGGACACGCCCGTGTCCTAGGCCGTGTGCCTTGTCTCGACACCTCGTCGAGCGAAATTCGTCGACTCCCCGGGCCGATCGTCGACACGGGCTCTACACGCCCGTGTCTCAGGCCGTGTGCCCTATCTCGACACATTGTCGAGCGAAATTCGTCGACTTCGCGGCCAAGTCGTCGGCTCAAGCCTGACACGCCCTGGGACACGCCCGTGTCCCAGGCCGTGTGCCTCCTGCCAGATTCCAACTCTGGCGCAAAACGTCTCCCGTCGCTCTTTTGAGTTTCGGAGCGTTATAACTCTCCCCCTCTTAAAAGAATTTCGTCCACGAAATTATATAAAGGAAAGATAAGTACCAAAATTAAATTGTACCTGAGCGGAACAACTCTGGATACTCGTCAAGCATAGTCTGCTCTTGTTCCCAAGAGAGCTCCTCTCGACCGCAATTGTCCCATCGGACCTTGACTATACTGATCTCTTTATTGCGTAGTCGCTTGACCTCCGAGTCCTCAATCCGCACGGGCTTGACTCTTGTCGTCAACCCACTATCCACCGGCACTTGATCAACTGCGATCACTTGCGAAGGCTCTTGGACCGCCTTCCGTAGCACCGAAATATGGAACACATCATGTAAACCACTAAGCTCCACTGAGAGATTCAACCGATAGGCTGCTTCACCAACCCGCTCCAAAACCTCAAATGGCCTAAGGTACCCCGGGCTTAGCTTTTTCAATCGCCGCACCCGCGAGACACCCTTGAACGGCTTGATCTTTAAGTACACATAGTCGCACACAGCGAACTGTACGTTCCTGTGCTTGGCATTATAGTACTTAGCTTGCCTGTCCTGAGCGATAAGCAACCTCTCCCGAATGGTACGAACCAAAGACGTAGCATCTTCCACCTCTTGGCGCTTGTACAACTTTGACTCACCCGTTTCTAACCAAGACAACGGCGTGCGACATTTTCTACCATATAGGGCCTCGAAGGGCGCAATTTGAATACTCGCTTGGTAGCTATTGTTGTATGCAAACTCCACCAAATAAAGATGGTCTTCCCATTGCTTTCCAAAGTCCAAGACACACATGCGGAGCATGTCTTCCATAGTTCTATTGACACTCTCGGTCTGCCCATCTGTTTGCGGATGGAAAGCTGTGCTGAATTTCAATTTTATTCCCAACATTTGCTGCACTAGCCTCCAATTATTGGATGTGAACCGCCCATCTCGGTCACTCATGATGCTGCGGGCACACCGTGAAGCCGTACTATATTATCTACATATAGTTTTGCCAACTTCTCCACCGGATCATCCTTCCTATACGGAATGAAATGCGACACCTTCATTAGCCGATCTACGACCACCCAAATGGCGTCGTTCCCCTTTTGCGACTTTGGCAAACCGTGCACAAAGTCCATAGAGATGTCATCGAATTTCCACTCCGGAATAGGCAAGGACTTCAGAAATCCTCCTGGTTTTGGCATTTTGCCTTCACCAAGGAGCAATTTTGGCACTTTGCCACATAGAGCGTCACATCTTTCTTCAAACCCGGCCACCAAAATAGTTTCTTTACATCGCGGTACATCTTCGTGCTCCCCGGGTGAATCGAGTACTTAGTATGGTGTGACTCGTACAATAATTCCACTCGCAAATTGCCCACACTTGGGACGCATAGAAGACCATCTTTCCAAAGCAATCCGTCCTCCACAACGAATTGGGAATTTGACCCATCCAGAGCCTCTACCATGAACTGCTTCATATGGACATCCATATCCAAAGCCTGCCGAATTCAATCAGCCAGGTCATATTGGACTTCAGTCCAATTCAGTACTGCTTCAGCACTTGATTGCTTATCCACTCAAACAATCTCCAACGCCTCCAACTCCCGAACTAACCGCTCGTCATGGATCAACAGCCAATTGGATTGAGCTGGGGCCCGACGACTCAACGCGTCCGCAACCGTATTACCCTTACCAGGCACGTAGTGGTTCTTGAATGTATAGTCCCCCAGGAACTCCATCCATCTACGCTGCCGCATATTCAGATCCTTCTGATCAATCAGATACTTCAGGCTCTTGTGATCGGTGTAGATATCAATCTTCACACCGTACAAATAATGCCTCCACAACTTCAAGGCAAAAATCACGGCCGCTAACTCCAAGTCATGTACCGAATAGTTCCTCTCGTGCACTTTCAGCTGTCTCGAGCCATAAGCTATCACACTTCCGTGTTGCAGTAGCACGCAACCGAAACCGCTGCCCGAAGCATCGCTATAAATCTCATAACCTTCGGTCCCACATGGCGAACTCAGCACAGGCTCCATGGTCAACTGACATTTCAACTCTTCAAAAGCTCGTGCGCACTCCGGCGTCCAAATGAACTTCTGCTCCTTCCTCATCAAAGTAGTGAGAGGTAACGCTATCCGCGAGAAGTTCTCTACGAAGCGCCTATAAGAGCCGGCAAGCCCCAGAAAGCTCCGGACTTCCACTACCGTAGAAAGCTCAGGCCACTCCCGTATCGCAACAATCTTCGTCGAATCCACAGCAATACCCTCTCAACTCACTATATGACCGAGGAACGCCACTGAGGATAACCAAAACTCGCACTTCGAGAACTTGTCATATAATTGATTCCTCCTTAGCGTCTCCAAAACCAAATGAAGATGCTTGAAGTGATCTTCCTCACTCTGCGAGTACACCAAAATATCGTCGATGAAGACAATCACAAAATGGTCCAAGTACTCCCTGAAGGTCCTATTCATCAAATCCATGAACACTGACGGCGCATTGGTGAGCCCAAATGGCATGATGGTAAACTCGTAATGCCCGTATCTCGTACTGAACGCTGTCTTCGGGATATCATGAAAGTCCACCTAGTGTCAACTATGTTCACCTATGGGGGGGAATAGGTGACGTGCAGCGTTTTTGCGTATTTTACGAATGTACCTGCACAATAAAAATAAACAGCACAGCACACAGAATACACAAGCAATTTATAGTGGTTCCCCGACTTGGGTACATCCACTTTCCCCCTTCGACCTATCTCCCACCAAGGGACGACTCGGTCTCTTCTCCAACAGGATTGAAATCCAATCCCTGCACTATCGGAAAGAACCCTTCCACACGTAGGAGTCAACACTCCCACAACCCGGGTTTTACCCAACCCTTACAACTCGGAACAAACGTTCCTTTACAACAAAAATAAAATAGAATGTACAAGAGATACAAACTACGTTTGGAGACAAAGGTGTCCCTCTTTGTTGACGACGTGTTCTTGAGGTCCACAAAGAGTACACAACCCTAGATCTCTCTTGGACAGGATCTCCCCGGAGCCGGCGGCGGCAAGATGGGCGGCGGCACGGTTCACGGGTTCGGCGGCGATGACGATGTGCAGCTGCTGTTCTTTAGAGATCCAAACTTCGTAGCGAAGCTAGCTAGGTCTACCAACGGTCACACGAGGATCGGTCGTCTCGATCGATTCGGACGGGGAAGTTTTTCCCGATCAACAAACCGAGAGACAAGGGATCTCTGGATAGACACGTGAGACACTAAGCTTGGCTAAGCTTCTGTCGCCGGAAGATCAGGAAGAAATCTCGATCAAAAGCGGCGACCAACTTGCTCGAGCGACGACGGCGGCGACGGAGCAGAACTCGCGATTTTAGGGTTCCTTCGTGCTCGGCTTCTTTCTGTGTATTTTATTCCGTGGTCCTGCTGTTCAAAAATAATCCCGTATTTATACTGTAGACAACTCAATATGACCGTTGAGGGACCCACAAGGAGAATCCCCAAATCCCGGTCCAGAACATCGACAGCGGCAGAATCCGGTTCAGGAATTTCTAGAAAAATTGCCAAGTCAAAATCGGCGAGAATCGAAAGTGAATCTCGTCGAGTCGTCGAGAATCAAAGGTGATTCTCGACGAATCGGCGAGAATCAAAGATGATTCTCGTCGAATTTGACTTGGTTGCACGCACTGATTCAGCCCGGGTCGAGACGGCGAGAATCAGCCAGTGATTCTCGACGATTCGGCGAGAATCACTAGTGATTCTCGTCGATTCTTACTTAGAATCAGTGTTGCTTGCTTTGAAGTGTAGTTGGATCGAGTCGGCGAGAATGAGCCACTGATTCTCGACGATTCGGTGAGAATCACTTGTGATTCTCGCCGAATCGGCGAGAATCACTTGGCGATTCTCGTCGATTTTCACTTAGACGAATTTTCGTCTTTCCACCCATGATGAGCTCCTTGACCCATCCTTGCTCCTTGTCTGCTCTTGCAAAATTACAGCTCTGTACTTGAAAGTAAGTGCACTCCAATAGAGAGAGTACACGTAGGCCAACACACTGATCTGCTTAACGAGGGATTACGTCGTGCAGACCCGTGTATATTGACCTACTGCACCCTGACATTGGTGTGCACTTAGCGTGGAATAACTGCAAGCACAACTTGAAATAATTTGTCAAAAATATTGCCTATTTACCTTAGCTTGTTCAGGGGCTTCTTCAAATCAGGTACGTTGTGGATATAATACCCAACAATCTCCCCCTATTTGAAGAAGCCTAAACCCTACAAGCTAAGGTGAAAAAAGCGTATAGGAATGAAAATCATAAACTTGAAATTGAGTTATTCATGACCAGTACCAATTTCTTGAGAGCAAGCTTGGAGCCACCTTAGCCGTAGCCGAGAGGGTAATCTCCCCCTTTTCGGCTTCTGCAAATCGGGGTCTGTAGCATTTGACCCCGTGCTCCCCCTCAGTTCTTGCTCCTGTGCTCATACTTGAGTATCTTGCTCCCCCTCATTTCTTGCGCCTGTGCTCATCTTGAGTACCTGCAGAGGCTCCCTCTAGATGCATGATCCTGGAGCTTCGGTGGTCTTCATTCCTCATAATTTAGCATTCCCAATTCAGTTTTGAAGAGACTGAACTTGGCTTCATCTAAGGGCTTTGTGAATATATCTGCAATCTGCTTGTCCGTGGGGACATAACAGAGAGAAATGTCCTTGTTCTCCACGTGCTCCCGAATGAAGTGGTAGCGCACTTCAATATGCTTCGTTCTGCTGTGCGAGACCGGATTGTTGGCAATGGCAATTGCACTGGAGGAGTCGCAGTACATTGGTATTTCCTTGAACTGAAGGTCGTAGTCAGCTAACTGGTTTCTGATCCATAGGAGCTGTGCGCAACAGCTGCCTGCCGAGATGTACTCAGACTCTGTTGTGGAGGTAGCTACACAATTTTGCCTCTTGCTGTTCCATGAGATAGGCCTTCTTCCGAGGAATTGACACGTCCCGGAAGTGCTTTTCCTGTCATCCCTACTCCCTGCAAAATCAGCATCTGAAAAACCTATTAGCTCGACATCATTGTTTCTCGGGTACCACAAGCCAAGATTGGGAGTACCTTTAAGGTATCTTAGAATTCGCTTTGCAGCGACATAGTGAGATTCCTTAGTGTTCACCTGATATCTGGCACAGACACATGTGGAGAACATGATATCCGGTCTACTAGCAGTAAGATAGAGCAGGGATCCAATGATGCTTCTGTATTTGGTTTCATCGAAAGGTTTACCTTTCTCATCCTTATCCAGAGACATAGTGGGTCCCATTGGAGTCCTCATAGAGGTTGCACTCTCCATACCGAATTTCTTAAGGAGTTCATTTGTGAACTTCGTCTGAGAGATGAAGATTCCATCCTCAGACTGTTTCACTTGAAGTCCCAAGAAATACTTGAGCTCTCTCATACTGCTCATTTCAAACTTTCCTTGCATAAGTTTAGAAAACTTTTTGCAAATATTGTTGTCCGTTGAGCCGAATATTATGTCATCGACATAGATTTGCACCAGCAAAATCTTGCCTTTGACTTCCCTGAGAAACAATGTTTTATCTATTTTACCTCTAGAGAACTTGTTCTCAAGAAGAAAACTAGATAAAATCTCATACCAAGCTCGTGGAGCTTGTTTTAACCCATATAAAGCTTTATTAAGAAAATAGACATGATTGGGAAAAGTAGGATCGACAAAACCTGGGGGTTGAGCGACGTATACTTCCTCTTTCATGTCTCTGTTCAGGAATGCTGATTTCACATCCATTTGATAAACTGTGAATCCTTTGTGCGAAGCATACGCCAGGAACAATCTAATTGCCTCGAGCCTTGCGACTGGTGCGAAGGTCTGGTCGAAGTCAATCCCCTCCTCCTGTCTGTAACCTTGAGCCACCAGCCTTGCCTTGTTCTTTATGATGACACCATGTTCATCCAGCTTGTTTCTGAAGATCCACTTGGTGCCAATCATATTCTGCTTGTATGGTCTGGGAACTAGCGTCCAAACGTTGCAACGTTCGAATTGATGTAGTTCTTCTTGCATGGCTAGAATCCATGCCGCATCCTTGTTCGCCTCGTCGAACTTCTTTGGCTCAACCTGTGACAGGAAGCTAAGATGCAATACTTCGTTAATAGTACCACTTCGAGTTCTGACACCGACACGAGGATCTCTGATGATCTGATCTCTAGGATGATCCCTCACATGCCGGAGCTCTAGAAGTCTGGCGTCTGGAGCTTCGACTACTTCTTGGGCTTCTCTTTCTTCTAAGAGATTTGTTCCATTTTGATCTTCAACATTTTCAGATGACGTGGAGGTGGAAACTTTGACGTACTTAGGAGTGTCACCTTTAGCGGTCTCATCCAGACTCAGCTGTTCAAGTCGTGCACCTATATCTTCAAGAATACCACTGGAAGAATTGCTGTTAAGCAAACTTCCTTCATCAAATACAACATTTATTGATTCTTCTACCACTAGGGTTTTCTTATTGAAGACCCTATATGCCCGACTGTGGGAACTATAGCCCATGAATATGCCTTCGAAGCATTTTTCACCAAATTTAGTACGCGGGTACTTCCCATTATTCAGTACATAGCATCTGCAACCAAAAATCCTCAAGTAGGCCATGGTTGGTTTCCTGCCTTTCAGTAGCTCGTAAGGCGTCTTACGATGATGCTTGTTGATCAATGCTCGGTTTTGTACATGACAAGCCGTATTGACAGCCTCTGCCCAGAAGTATTCCGGGAGAGAAGCGTCTTTCAACATTGTCATGCAGGCTTCAATGAGAGTTCTATTTCTCCTCTCCGCAACTCCATTTTTGTGAGGAGTACGTGGGGAGGAAAACTCATGAAAGATATCTTGTTCTTCACAAAATTCTGTCATAGCACCAGATTCGAATTCTGTTCCATGGTCACTTCGGATTATGACCACTAAGCAGTTAAATTCATTCTGAACCTGCTTGACAAAACTAGTGAAGATGTCAAACGTATCTGACTTTCGTTTCAAAAAGAACACCCATGTAAACCGAGAATGATCATCAACTATCACTAGCGTATAGGACTTGCCTCCCAAGCTATGAACTTGCATTGGACCAAACAAGTCCATATGTAAGAGGTAAAGACATCGGGAAGAGTCTTTGTCAGCGATGCACGTAAAGGTAGCCCGAGTCTGTTTGCCCATCTGGCATGCAGGACAGGGGCTATCTTTGATGCACTTGATACTGGGAGCATCCCTTACTAAGTTCTTAGAAAATAACATACTAATTGTCTTGAAATTAATATGTGTCAATCTCTTGTGCCATTGATCACAAAGAGATGCACTGCCTGTTGCCACAAGGCATACGGGGGTAGATGAATCTATACTGAGAAAATCTAAGCAGAAGATATTTCTGCTCCTAATGCCTGACAATACCGTCTCAGAAGAGGTACGTGAAATTATCAGACATTTCTCCTTGCAGAACTTAACGTCATAACCTTTATCACATAACTGACTTACACTGATCAGGTTATGGTTTAACCCTTCAACATAAGCCACGTCGGTGATAGAGATTGTACCGTTGGAAATCATACTATAACCTTTGGTGACTCCTCGATCTGACCCTCTAAAGATGACTTTGGGTCCATTCTCGACTGGAGTGTAATCACGCAGCAGGCTTCTTGTCCCAGTCATATGCCGGGAGCATCCACTGTCCAAATACCAGATCGGCGTTTTGGTGGCCTTTGGACATTCCTGCAAAACAAAATTAATTTGCCTTAGGAACCCAATCGAACTTGGGTCCTAGATTCCTGGTTAGCACACTCCCCCTCGGTTGGTTAACCCTACGAGTGGTCGGCCTCGCAGTGCTAACATAGGGAGTCTCGTAATACCTTGGATTAAACCAACAATCCACGGCAAAGTGACCGACTTTGCCACAGCACCAACAGTCGAATTTGTTGTACCTCTTCCTAGGCTCCTGCCTTACCCTGGGAATGGTGGGTACAGCAGGGGCCTTGGATCTGGAGGTGGAGGCCTCATGGTGATAGCAGTCACATGACTTCGTCACCTTCTGTATAACAGGCATGGCTTTTGGTGTCTGCTTTCCATTATGGCCGCTAGAGAATTGACCATAATTTCCCATGTGGATTTCCTCATAAGGTGCCTTGAGGGCACTCTCACCGAAGTTCCGGGGAAAGGTCCAACCATCATATCGGCTCTTTGGCTTTGCAACCGAGGGCTGGAAATGATGATCAAAGGTTGATTCAAAGTCATGTTGGTTGCAAGGAAAGCTAGGCTTTCTGAACGCAACAGGACTAAGAGGAGCCTTACCCTTTTCATCAGCAGAGGCCTTCTTGGAGGCCTTATTCTTCCTCTGGTTCCTGTTTCTCCTGGATGAGGAACCAGATACCCCTACATGCCCCAAGCCAGCTCCTTTGGCCTGAGCAGAGAAGGTATCAACGACTGGAAGAACTATTTTTGGCATAGAGAAGCTCTTGACGATCTTCCTTTCTGCCGCAAGTAGTTCTTCCAACTTGTAGACTTCCTCCTGCTTAAGATCAAGGAGCTTTAAAGACTCTGAATGCTTTGAAGTCAGGTCAAGGTGCTCCTGTCGGAGAGAAATCAAGCTAGTGACCACTTCCCTTAGGGATACACACTCACCCTTAAGGAATTTCACTTCCTTCTTCTCAGCCTTCAGTCTCTTACGACACTCCTCGAAAGTGTTGAGCAGAAGCTCATTCTTCTCGAGGAGCTCAGCTTCACGGGCCGAAAGGCTATCCTCAGGTTCATCATCCTGAGACTCAGGATCAGAGTCAGAGTCGGAGAGAGGGGTGTGAGCTTTTACCTTCCCAGTAAATGGGGGACATTCTCCTTCTGAGTCGGAGCGACCCACCAGCCCGAAGTAGGCTTCCTCATCATCACTGGAGTCTGAGGAATCAGACTCACTTAGTGTATTTGGCCTTCTGGCGATGTAGCTCCGCTCTTTCTTCTTATCTCTAGAAGATTTGTGCTCCTCTCCTTTCCCTTTTTCTCTCTTGCCTTGATAGCAGTCGGCCACGACATGTCCTGGCTTATTGTATCCAAAGCAAATAATGTCAGAAGTGCGATGTTTGTTCGGTTTGGAAGCATACCTGTCAGAAGAATAATTTTTCTTCTGATGCCAGGAGGAGGAGCCGTCTCTCTTTCTTTGATTCCTCATCTTGAGGAACTTCTTGAACTCTCGAGTGATGAGTGAGAAATCCTCCTCCGACAGCTCTGAGCTGGAGGAGCATGGCTCGGAGTCCTCCTCCTCATCCTTTTTCTTGGCACGGTATAAAACCGCAGCCTTGCCTTTTTTGGAGTGACTGGCTTTTAGAGCCACAGTCTTTTCTTTGGCTGCAGCCTTCTCTGCTTCTTCTACTTTCCTGGTGTTCAGCTGAAGCTCATAGGACATCAGCTTCCCAAACACGATTTGCAGGTCTGTTTCAGCTAGTCTGCCAAACTCTCGGATGGCGCAGATCTTTGTGTCCCATTCCTTAGTAAGGGACCTAAGGAATTTATCATTGAGTTCACCATTGGAGAATACTCTTCCGTATCCTTTGAGGGCGTTGACAATCTTGAGGAAGTTCTCATAGGTGACTCCGATCTCTTCCTTAGGCCCTTGTCTGAAGGCCTCATATTTCTGGTTCAGGAGGGATCTCCGATCATCCCTCACTTCATCCGTGCCCTCCATTAGGATGATCAGGCACTGCCAGATCTCCTGTGCTGTCCTGCAGTTGCTGAAGTTTTGCATCATTGAGTCATCAACCACGCTGACCAGAATGTTTCGCGCCTTCTTGTCAAGTCCTACTAGCACCATCTCGTCCTTGTCCATTTCAGAAAGTTTCTTTGGCACTTTCTGGGTAGGATCAATGGTGGATGCCTTAGTGGGGACATAAGGTCCCTCCTCCACGATCATGAAGAGTCGAGGATCAACTGCTTCCATGTAGAACCTGATCCTTTCCTTCCAGATAGGAAAGTTGAGTCTGGTGCACACTGGGATCTTGCCTGTGTACTTGAGCCCGTCCATAGTAGATGTTTGTCTTCTTCTGGACACTAGTGGCAGGATTCAACTCAAGGTGTTAACCTTTTTGATGAGAAACCTCCCTCTAATACCACTTGAAAGTCCACCTAGTGTCAACTATGTTCACCTATGGGGGGGAATAGGTGACGTGCAGCGTTTTTGCGTAATTTACGAATGTACCTGCACAATAAAAATAAACAGCACAGCACACAGAATACACAAGCAATTTATAGTGGTTCCCCGACTTGGGTACATCCACTTTCCCCCTTCGACCTATCTCCTACCAAGGGACGACTCGGTCTCTTCTCCAACAGGATTGAAATCCAATCCCTGCACTATCGGAAGGAACCCTTCCACACGTAGGAGTCAACACTCCCACAACCCGGGTTGTACCCAACCCTTACAACTCGGAACAAATGTTCCTTTACAACAAAAATAAAATAGAATGTGCAAGAGATACAAACTACGTTTGGAGACAAAGGTGTCCCTCTTTGTTGACGACGTGTTCTTGAGGTCCACAAAGAGTACACAACCCTAGATCTCTCTTGGAGAGGATCTCCCCGGAGCCGGCGGCGGCAAGATGGGCGGCGACACGGTTCACGGGTTCGGCGGCGACGACGATGTGCGGCTGCTGTTCTTTAGAGATCCAAACTTCGTAGCGAAGCTAGCTAGGTCTACCAACGGTCACACGAGGATCGGTCGTCTCGATCGATTCGGACGGGGAAGTTTTTCCCGATCAACAAACCGAGAGACAAGGGATCTTTGGATAGACGCGTGAGACACTAAGCTTGGCTAAGCTTCTGTCGCCGGAAGATCAGGAAGAAATCTCGATCAAAAGCGGCGACCAACTTGCTCGAGCGACGACGGCGGCGGCGGAGCAGAACTCGCGATTTTAGGGTTCCTTCGTGCTCGGCTTCTTTCTGTGTATTTTATTCCGTGGTCCTGCTGTTCAAAAATAATCCCGTATTTATACTGTAGACAACTCAATATGACCATTGAGGGACCCACAAGGAGAATCCCCAAATCCCGGTCCAGAACATCGACAGCGGCAGAATCCGGTTCAGGAATTTCTAGAAAAATTGCCAAGTCAAAATCGGCGAGAATCGAAAGTGAATCTCGTCGAGTCGTCGAGAATCAAAGGTGATTCTCGACGAATCGGCGAGAATCAAAGATGATTCTCGTCGAATTTGACTTGGTTGCACGCACTGATTCAGCCCGGGTCGAGACGGCGAGAATCAGCCAGTGATTCTCGACGATTCGGCGAGAATCAATAGTGATTCTTGCCGAATCGGCGAGAATCACTAGTGATTCTCGTCGATTCTTACTTATAATCAGAGTTGCTTGCTTTGAAGTGTAGTTGGATCGAGTTGGCGAGAATCAGCCACTGATTCTCGACGATTCGGCGAGAATCACTTGTGATTCTCGCCGAATCGGCGAGAATCACTTGGCGATTCTCGTCGATTTTCACTTAGACGAATTTTCATCTTTCCACCCATGATGAGCTCCTTGACCCATCCTTGCTCCTTGTCTACTCTTGCAAAATTACAGCCCTGTACTTGAAAGTAAGTGCACTCCAATAGAGAGAGTACACGTAGGCCAACACACTGATCTGCTTAACGAGGGATTACGTCGTGCAGACCCGTGTATATTGACCTACTGCATCCTGACATTGGTGTGCACTTAGCGTGGAATAACTGCAAGCACAACTTGAAATAATTTGTCAAAAACATTGCCTATTTACCTTAGCTTGTTCAGGGGCTTCTTCAAATCAGGTACATTGTGGATACAATACCCAACATATCACTCTCCCTTATTCACAGCTGATAGTACCCGGACTTGAGATCCAACTTTGAGTACACCGTCAACCCAACCAACTGATCAAAAAGATCATCGATCCGGGGGATCGGGTACTTGTTATTCTCCGTCAACTTGTTGAGCTCCCGATAATCAATACATAGCCTCAAGCTTCCGTCCTTCTTCTTAACAAAGAGGACCGGCGCGCTCCAAGGCAAAGAACCTGGGCGCACATACCCTTGCTCCAACAACTCTCGCAGTTGAACTTTCAGCTCCGTCATTTCCTTAGGCGCTAGCCGATAAGGAGATCGTGACACAGGCTTTGCACCTGGCACTAACTCAATCGTGAAATCTATCTCCCGCTGCGGCGGGGCTCTAGGAAGATCTCTAGGGAACACATCAGGGTACTCTGATACCACTGAAATACTATCCAACGCGGGCTTTGGCTTCGCAACCTCCACTAGTGTAAAGAACAGTTCTGCACCGGCACGAACCGCCTTCACCACCTGAAGAGCAGACATCAACGTCTTGCTCGACCCCTTTAAGCCCGTAAAAGTCGTCTCACGACTTGCTCCCAACTTGACTTCCTTACGACTGCAATCGATATAGGCTTGCTGCTCCGAGAGCCAGTCCATGCCAAATATAACGTCGAACTCCACCAACGGAAGTAACGACGCTTGCAGATCGAACTCCTGATTCCCAATACGAATCTTAACACCGCAGATTCTATTCGCGTGCATCGAACACCCATTGGGCAACAACACATCCAACTTATCCTTCGCCATCGAAGAAGGGACTTCGTTGCTTGATATAAATCCTTCGGACAAGAAGGAGTGTGAAGCTCCCGTATCGAAGAGTGCTCTTGCCGGATTTTCACAAATCAACACAAATCCTAAACAAGCAATGGTAAGGTTATATTTGCATAACAAGTATTTAAAGAAATTAACTTGCTATAAATTAAACCATACCTGTCACCACATCCACCTGTTTGATGGCCTCCTGTTGGCCAAGATTGTACACCCTTGGTTGGGTCGGAGCATAATGGGACGCGGTTGACTCCACCGCCTTGCCCTTCTCTTCATAAGTCGCTCCCGGCTTTCTTTCGGACTTGGGACGTCCGCTCCAACAATCACGGGCAAAGTGCACCGACTTTCCACAAGTAAAACACGTGCCCGGGGTCCGACTCGTAGTTGCCCCAGAAGAACCAGAAGGAGCTGGACCCGAAGTCTTATGCTTCTTGAAGAATCTTTGATAGCCAGACTTTGAAGTAGTCGGCACTTTGAACCCAGAATTCTTATCACCAACGCTCTTCTTCGCTTATACATTCTTCATGTCCTACTCCAAGGACCGGGCCGTGTTGACCAAGGTCAAGAAACCCTGCGTCATTGGCCCCGAGAGTAGTAATCTCAACTCGTCTCTCAACCCTTCGTAGAATCGATTCGTCTTGTGCTCCTCATCCGCAATGGTGGAGCTAGCATATCGACTCAAACGAGTAAACTCGTGGAGATATTCATCCACGCTATTGTCTCCTTGAACCAACTTCAGGAACTCGTTCTCCAATGCTATCCTCTGCGCCGAAGGGAGGTATCTAGCCAAGAATAATCTCGAGAACTCCTCCATCTAGACATCAACAAGTTGCCTATCTCTCAATAGATGCAGCTCCAATCCTTCCCACCACATTCTCGCTTCACAGTCCAAAAGGAACGTAGTAATGGTGGTCATTTGCCACTCCTCCGTCTCCATTGCTGTCATGACTCTCTTCACCCTGGAGAGCCAGTCTTCAGCTTGAGATGGGGTTCCCAACCCCGAGAATACCGGAGGATTAAAGCTCATGACATGCTTGAGCTGTCTCTTGGTTGCCCTCCTTGGAACCACCAGTTCCTCTACCACCTGCTCCACTCTTCGCTGCTCAGCCGCTTTCAGCGTTCCCTGCTCCATCGCAGGAGCGGGCTGCTGCGCATTAATCAAGACCAACACTGCTTCGGCCACCAATCGTATGGTCTCAGCCGATAAAGGTGTTGTAGGAGCTTCATTAGGTGCACTGCTAGCCTCAGAAACTCGACGTTCCGACGGCCCAGCACCACTTCTGGTCACCTATAGTGATACAAAATACCGTTAAGCGACTAAATAAAATCGAAAACAACAATTATAGGAACACGCAGGTTCCCCAAACACGTGTATTTTCATTCCTAAGTGGACATTCATGGGTTGTTTTACTGTTATAACGATGACACACACACATGTGCTCACCACCCCTTAAAAAGAATTCGTCCACGAATTCATTTTAAGCCAGACCAAAACCAGTAGTCTGATACCAAATTGTAACACCCCCTATCCATCGCATAGCATATAGCAGTAGGTCCGGCCGGAGCCCGACGCCATATACCACAGACAGACCGGGTGGTTACTCATTGGAAACCATCCAACCAATCCAACGTCCTACACAGAGCATTCTAGCGGAAATAGTTTTATAAGTTGTAATAAAGAACCCAGCACAAAGAGCATGAATGTCCACTAATAAACCAAATTAGGAATGTAGTACATACACCAATACTGGCCTTAAGGCCTTACAGACGTTTTACTTCAAATTACATGATTTACAAACCACGGCACGCAGGCCGATCATACATGAGTGAAAGCAAGTAAACACTCCAATTAGGCCTTCGAGGGCCGGCTTCGCAATTTGGGCTTTAGCCCGCTATTGACCGCTTGGTCCAGCAGCACCTGCAAGCAACAAAACCACCGTACGGTGGCAAACAAAAGGCAACGGTGAGCAATGCTGACCAAATTATAACGATCCCGCCCCCAACTAGGGGCGACGATGCACCTTCCCTGCACTTATTAACATAACCAAGCAGTATATAAATATACATTGCATCACAGACGTTGGCACGCACGGGCACACGCCCCGTGCTCTCAGGGCACATTCTCAGTGATCACAGTCTAAGTCTGCCGACTCACCACCATCCCTTTGGATGACCAAACAATGAGCAATTTGTCTTCCCGACATGGGTCACGGTAATTAAAACCATAGACCGCCGAAGACCCTCATCTATGCCAACGACAAGTGCCACGTAAACTTAGGTCTCTTTAATTAGAACGACAAAGAACGGGTACGGTTCCATCTAACTCATGCTCACATCGCAGCGGTAATTTAAACCATATGCGTAGGTCAAACTTCTCCCCAGTCCCGTTTCCATCACAATTCACATAACCCGGTTATGTTCAAGTTGGCTCTCAGGCCACCAAGTTGGCAAGATCACGCATCCGCCCAGTTTTCCGGGTGCACCTTTGGGTTAATCCCCAAGGCTCCCTATTGCAATCTACCACGTAGAAAACCCGAAAAACAAACAATCGCACGGAGTCTTCTCCGACATTTATGCAATGCAACATCACCGATCCGGATCAACTTGTCTGGGTAGGCTTCACACATCGTGCCAATGTCCGTTCTCGAATACGGACTCTAAACAACGGGGACTTTACATATCTACCCAAAGGAACGCCTCCAACTCACCGCAAACTCGCGAGAGCGGGCTTCCTGTGCAAAGAAGGAGAGCTTCACATTCTCAAGAAGAGAATCGTTACCCTAGCGTTCTTCCTCGACGCCATGGGAATGCAAGCGGATGAAAAGCACCGCACTCTCTTTGCCTCCGTAGATCCGAAGTCGGCTCGAGATTTGGAGCTTCGAAGCTCCTCCAATGGTCGGATCTAAGCTCCTTCTTCTTCCTTTGCTCTCCTCTCTCTCTTGACTTAGAAAGAGAACCACTCAAGTAAAAGTGAGGGTTTCAAAGGCCCAATCCCGGGTATATCCCAGTAGGAGAGCCCTACAACTCTTGAAGAGAAAACAACAAATCCACAAAACAAATCGCTTTGAGAATATATGGTTGAAATTCTACTCATACTACATATTTACCTTGGCGCAAATCTGCGCCGAGTTGATCTCTCCTCCATCTAGAACATGTTACCATCAGGTTGTTCATGCAAAAGATGGACGAGTGCGCAACAACATCAATGAGCTGCTGAATAAGTTCACAAGTTGTCAAATCGCTCGATCTCTTTAGGGTCTCGACAATGATCCTTCCGCAGGTTCACCTACGGAAACCTTGTTACGACTTATCGTTACTCTAAATGATAAGTTTCAATGAACTTCTCGCAGCATCACAGGCCGCGAACCACCCACGTCACAGCAATCCGAACACTTCACCGGACCATTTAATCGGTAGGAGCGACGGGCGGTGTGTACAAATGGCAAGGATGTAGTCAACGCGAGATGATGACTCACGCTTACTAGGAATTCCTCGTTGAAGACCAACAATTGCAATGATCTATCCCCATCACGATGAAATTTTCAAAAGATTACCCGAACCTATCGGCCAAGGTTATATACTCGATGAATACATCAGTGTAGCGTGCATGCGGCCCAAAACATCTAAGGGAATCACAGACCTGTTATTGCCTCAAACCTCCGTGGCCTAAGTGGCCATAGTCCCTCTAAGAAGCTGGCTGCGCAGGTTGAACTCCGCATAGCTAGTTAGCAGGTCGAGGTCTCATTCGTTAATGGAATTAACCAGACAAATCTCTCCACAAACTAAGAACGGTCATGCACCACGACCCATAGAATCAAGAAAGAGCTCTCAGTCTGTCAATCCTTACTATGTATGTACCTTGTAAGTTTTACCGTATTGAGTCAAATTAAGCTACAGGCTCCACTCCTGGTGATGCCCTTCCGTAAATTCCTTTAAGTTTCACCCTTCCGTCAATTCCACTCATGGTGGTTCCACTCCTGGTGGGAGATTGTTAAGGACCTTAAGCCCAACCGGGCTCCGGGTTTGGATGGGCTGCCCGCTTCCTTCTTCTAGAGCTTTTGGGACTTGGTTGGGTCGTATGTATGCAAGGCTATCAAGGAGTTCTTCATTTCGGGGTGCATGCCAGCGGAATGGAAGGACACAGCGATTGTCCTTATCCCGAAAATTCCTAGTGCAGACCGGTCGGAGCAGTTCCGGCAATCAGCCTCTTCCCCACAATTTATAAGATTGTGGCCAAGATTCTTGTGGGCAGACTCAGGGGGATGCTCCTGCAACTTATCTCGCTTGAGCAGGGTGCGTTTGTCCCGGACCGCAACATTTCCCACCAATGCTTAATTACAGAGGAGGCGGTCAATAAGCTAAGGGTCTCGACGTCTAAGGAAGGCTTCCTCGCGGTTAAGGTGGGCATGGAGCAGGATTATGATCGAATGAGTTGGCAGACCCAGCGGCAGGTGCTTACCCTGATGGGCTTCCCTACTCGCTTTGCGGATTGGCTTCTCCAATGCGTGCAGGCACCTAGATATACCCTAGTGATTAATGGTCACAGATCAGGCTGGATCGTGGGTGATTGTGGCTTCCGTCAAGGATGCCCTCTTTCCCCCTATCTTTTTATGCTCTGCTCGGAGCTTTTATCGGCGATGATTCAGCAGTGGAGCATGGATTTGGAATTCCCTATCTCCACGGGTGGACCACACCTGACTCACCTTTTGTATGCGGATGATGTTCTTATTTTTCTGCGTGCGACGGTGGTTGCGGTCCGGAGTTGCTCACAAGTTCTTGAGGAGGATTGCCATTGGACGTGCGAACGGATCAATAAGGCCAAGTCCATGCTTGTTGCGAGTAAGGCTATGCCTTTATGAAAAGGGAACCGCTTTGCTCGTTCTCTTTGGTTTCGTAGGGTGACCGAGCTGGACTACCTAGACGTTCGCCTGGCTATGAGGAAATTGAACAAGGCTGATTTTTCCAATGTTCTGATGAGGTGGCAATCTAAGATGTGGCAGTTGGGCAACCACTATCTCTCCCTGGCGGGTTGGGTGGCCCTGGTGTGTTTCTCCTTCCTGGTCGTGCCGGTCTACGGTCTCACGCACTCAGAAATACCTCGTGCGGTGGTGGACACGGTGGAAAGGCTCGCCCGTTCTTTTCTTTGGCAGAAGAGCCCGGCGTGTCGTGGCGTGCACTATGTTAAGTGGGAGACGATGTGCCTGCCTAAGCGTCATGGTGGTCTTGGACTCCGACATCTTCGATAGTGGGAAGGGCCGCTCAGGACTCGCTTGGCTTGGGACATGCTCCGTCGGGATGGCTCCCTCTTTGGAGAGATCTTTTGGGCTAAGTACGGGCAGCGGTTATGGGACTCGGAGGCCAACTGATCTGATTCACCAGCCTGGGCAATCATTTGGCATGGTCTTCGCTTCCTCTCATCGATCATCTGCTGGCGGATTGGAGACGACAGATGCGTTGATGCCCTTCAGGACTGTTGGATCCTTGATACCCCATTAGCGCACTGGCCTACCTTTGTTTATGTGCCTAGGATTGAGGGTCTTAGCGTGGCTGATCTGATGGATGATTCGGGGAATTGGGATAACGAGACGCTGACTTCCCTCTTTGGGGCGGAGGTGCAGCAACTTATTCTTCAGATTCGGCCATCCACTGGGTTGGATGTTCCAGAACTATTGCGGCAATTTAGCGTGCGGACTGTCTCGGCGATGGCTTTCCAGACTAGATATACTGCCCCCGAGCGGGACTTTGGATGGCTTGGACACCTCCACCTCCATCCATGAGAAAAAATGTTCTGTTGGGGTGCGGCCTTGGATGCTTTGCCCACTCGGGCCTGGCTCCATCGACGCGGGCTCACTGACTCTCCTCTCTGCCCTTGGGAATGTGGGGTCCCGGAGGATGTGGATCATTTAGCGGGTGGCTGCCAGCGGATTTTGGCAGTCGGACGGGGACTTCTACGATGGGGGATTCGTATACCAGCATGCTGGAGCTGGCTAGAAATCTCCAATGCGGCGCTGCAGGGCGGCGAGACTGGATTGGAGCCGGTACAGCTTCTTTGCTATTCCATCTATCAGTGTTGGCAGACCCGGAATGCGCTGATTCACGGCCGGGAGGTGAATACTACATTGGTTATGGCTGCCACTGTGTTGGAGAATGCTGCCCTTTTTGATCAATGTCGCAAGTCAGGATGTTGGGGTACCTCTCGCCCCTCGGGGCTCTTTCAATCTCCCTCTTGGTACCCCCCACCGCCTGGCTGGATTAAGATCAACGTGGATGGCTCTCTCCAGCCCTCGCGGATAGCCGGTCTCGGCATTGTGGTACGTGATGATGCCGGTCAGGTTCTCTCAGCGACTGGCTTTATGTGGCAACATTGGGATCCGGGACGTGTGGAACTTGAGGCTATCTGCTCCATCCGACGGGTTGTGGAACCGTCAACCTTCGATGTTCGTGGTATTATAATTGAGGGGGATACGGCTAATGTCATAGATTTCTGCATCAAGCATGCTGGACGAACTGCTAGGTCGGCTATGTCGATGAACACGGTCAAAGTCCGTTGTCACACCACCGCCCCATTGACGACAATTTCTCGTGAGCTTTTGAGTCTTTCTGGCAGAAGTCATGTCACTTGAAAACATCGACAGCCTAAGACCCGACCTCTATGCCATCTGTAGGCCTCTAACACCGAACTGCATGGAGCAGGAACGGTTCCACTCAACCCGTTGCTCACCTTGCCACGATAAATAAAATCAACGGCACGGGTTAAGTTTCCCCGAAGCCTGTGTATCAAACACATAATATTACATAACTCAGTTATGTACAAGTTGGCTCCTAGGCCACCAAGATGGCAGAATCACGCATCCGCCCAGTTTTCCGGGTGCACCTTGGAGTTTGTCCCCAAGGCTCCCTGTTGCAATCTACCATGTAGAAAACCCGAAAAACAAACATCCGCACGGAGTATTCTCCGGCCATTCATGCAATGCAACATCACCAATCCAGACAAACTTGTCCGGGTAGGCTTCATACATCATGCCTATGTCCGTTCTCGATTACGGACTCTACATGTACACAACGGGGACTATTCATGTCTACCTGAAGGAATGCCTCAACTCACCGCAAACTCGCGAGAGCGGGCTTCCTATGCAAAGGAAAAGAGGACTTCACATGTACTAGGATGAGAATCGTTACCATAACATTTTTCCTTGGCACCATGGAAATTTATGCAGATGAAAAGCACCACAATCTTCTTACCTCCGTAGATCCGAAGTCGGCTCGCGATTTGGAGCTCCGAAGCTCCGCCGGTGACCAGATCTAGCCTTCTTTCTTCCTCCTTGCTCTCCCCTCTCTCTAGACTTTAGAAAGAGAATAACCAAAGTAAAATGGGGTTTTCTAAGCCCTATACCCGGGTATATCCAAGCAAGAACAACCCCCAGCCGTCGGATCCCAAAATAAGGAAACGAACGGCCATGATCCGGGCCTGAAATGTAAAATCTGGGCCAAACACGGCCTGTGACACGCCCGTGTCCGGGGCCATGTTCCCCATTTGCCGTCGAAACCGACGCGTCCCGAAAATAACACGGGCACCCGACACACCTGTGTCGAGCCTGACACGCCCGTGTCATCCAATACACAGTCATGTTCTCGGCCGTGTTCTCCATCGACACAGGACCAAGAATAACCCGCAAGGGACACGGGTACTTGACACGCCCGTATCTAGCCGACACGGTCCGTGTGTTGACCCGTGTAACACCCCCCGCCACGGCCCGGCTTTACCCTGTGAAGGACACGACCTGTGATACGCCTGTGTCCCAGGCCATGTTCGATGTTCGATGATCGTCAACTCCAAAATTCGTCGACCACTCGGCCAGATCATCGACCCGGGCATGACACACCCTGGGACACGCCCGTGTCGCAGGCCGTGTGACCCCTGCCAAGTTCCAAATTTGGCTCAAAACTCCACCCGTCCCTCCCTTGAGTTTCTGGGCGTTACATCAAGACCCAACAATGGTCTGTCACCAACCTCGGCCCAAAACAAGCGAGTTCTGCAACGTGTCCCATACAAGGCCTTAAACGGGGCCATCTGCAAGCTCTCTTGATAGCTATTATTATAAGCAAACACCATCAATCTGAGTCACTCATACCACACTCCTCCGTGGTCCAAAATATAACATATGATCATGTCCTCCATGATCTGATTTACTCGCTCCGTTTGACCATTAGTCTACGGATGATAAGCGGTGGAGTACCTCAGATCGGTACCCAACCCTTTCTGTAAGCTTTTCCAAAAGCGAGACAAAAACCTGGATTCTCGATCCGACACAATACTAACCGGCACTCCATGTGTCCTAATGACCTCATCTAGGTATAACCCTATTATCTTCTTCATGGAGTAGTCAATCTTGAAAGGCACGAAGTGGGCACACTTTATCAACAATAACCCAAACAGAAGCATGCCCTCTGGGAGATCTCGGTAATTCAGTAATAAAGTCCATGAAAATACTTTACCATTTCCAGCTTGGAATATCCAAAGGCATCAACCTCTATGATTGGCCTTGACTTGCTTTTAAGTAAATCACTCAGATACAATTTTGGCCGTATCAACCTTCATTCCAAACCACGAGACAATTTGCTTTAGGTCTTGATACATCTTTGTAGAACCTGGGTGGTATGCGACACTAGAATTGTGCGCCTCACTGTACATCTTAAATCAAACGTCCTCAACTGCTGGAATACAAAATCTGCTGCGGTACTTCAAGGTACCCGTGTTATCGATCGGAAGATCTGGTAACTCCCCTTTCTCAGTTCTCTTATAAAGGTGCAACAAATTAGGATCTTCCATCTGATGCAGTCTTGTGAATGCAATTCATGAAGGTTCAACTACCTCTAAACTACTAGACGAGTTACGACTTCTAACAAAAATATCCATCAAGAGAAATTCTTCTACCAGGAATCCACAAAACAATTAAAAATTTTCCCCTACTTTCTACTCAGAGTATCAGCTACCACATTAGCTTTGCCCAGATGGTATTGGATCTCGACATCATAATCTGGTACATACTCAAACCATCTTCGTTGGCGCAGACTTAACTCCCTTTGAGTGAAATCGTATTTTAGTTTTTTATGATCAGTTTAAATCTTACACAACTCGCCATACAACAAGTGCCTCTACAGCTTCAAGGTATAAATCACAACTACAAACTCTAGATCATGCATAGGGTAATTCCTTTCATGAATCTTTAACAGCCTAGAGCCATACGCTATCACCTTACCTTCCTACATCAGCACACAACCCAAACCAACATGTGATGCATCCACATAAATGGCATATTCTAACCCTTCAGTAGGCAGAGACAAAACTGGAGCAGTGCATAATCTCTTCTACAATTCCAAAAAATCTTCCTCGCACTTATCGCTCCAAATGAAAGCTGTGTTTTTCTACGTTAGTTTAGTCAATGGCACAAATAATGTAGAGAAGCCCTCTACAAACCTTCTATGATATCTAGCTAACCCTAGAAAGCTCCTTATCTCCTTTGGTGTGGTTGGCCTATTCCATTCCATAATAGCAGCTATCTTCTCAGGGTCAACTGAAATTCCATCTTTATTCACCACATGACCCAAGAACAAAACCTGAGGCAACCAAAACTCACACTTGTCCAGCTTTACAAACAGCTTATGGTCCCTCAAAGCAGACAAAACTAAACGCAAATGCTAGGCATGCTACACAGCATTGCGGGAATACCCCAAAATGTCATATATGAACACGACCACAATATGGTCCAAGAAATCCTTGAACACTGGGTTCATCATATCCATAAAAGTAGAGGGTGCATTGGTCAAACCAAAAGACATCACCAAGAACTCAAAATGTCCATGCCTGGAATGAAAAGCAGTCCATGGGATATCCGTCTCACGAATCCTTAACTAGTGGTAGCCGAACGAAGATCAATCTTTGAAAACACTGTACTACCACGCAGTTGATCAAACAAATCATTAATCCTCAGTAAAGGATATCTGTTTTTGATGGTGACCTTGTTCAATTCTCTATAATCGATGCACAACCTTATCGATCCATCCTTTTTCTTCACAAATAGCACAGAAGCCCCCTAAGGTGAAGAACTCGGCCTAATAAATCCGCTTTGCAACAAATCATCCAGCTGGGTAAGGAACTCCTCCAACGCACGAGGTTCCATTCTATACGGTGCCTTAGCAATATGACGAGTACCCGACTCTAAATCTATGACGAACTCCACTTCTCTCTCAGGTTGAAACCAGAAGATTATCAAGAAATACATCGGGAAACTCGCGCACAACAGTAATCTCCTCAATTCGCTGCAAACTATTATCGGTCAACAATACGGAAACCAAACAGGCAAAACACCCAGAATTTACCAGCTTCCGAGCACATACCGTAGAGATAATCGGAGAAACTTGGCGCAGAAAACCATAAACACACCTGTGTTGACTGTTGTCCATCTTAAAGTCCAAGCGCTTAACCTTGCACTGGATAACAACATCATACTTGGGTAACCAGTCCATGCCCAAGATCACATCAAAATCCTCTAGGTCATCACCTTCAAATCAATAAATGATAGGAAATCATCTAGCAGAATCGGACAGCTCTGGATACCGTGGTCCAACACCACCAAATCACCGGAAGGAAACTTGACTTGAAATGCATAGCCGTCTTGATCGAGAGTAAAATGATGACGCTCAACAAGGCCCCATCCACAAATGAGTGGGTAGCACCAGAATCAAAGAGAACACGTGCCCAACGGTTCTTTACTTTAAATTTCCCTATAAAACGCTTACATAACTAATCGAACTACATCGAAACTACAACTACAAGCTAAACAGAGACAAAACCAGGTTAGAAACTAACCTGAAATCACTTAGGTAGATGTCTGGGCTTCCTCCAGAGACATCACGTTCAGATTTCCCTTTCCCTTCTCCAATCACTGCGGCGGCGGCAAGGCTTGTAGTGGAACTGGCTGCAGCGTGGGGTGAAGCTGAGGGAAATTTGGCTTAAGGTGTCCTTTCTGTCCATACTGGTAACACACTCTATCCTTGCTCCAACAAGGGGCAACATCGTGCCCCTTTCTCTTATACATTGGAAACACCAGACCTCCTCTAGGAGCTCACTGAATAGCAAGAACATGCTCCTTCTTTTGGGCTCCTACTCTCTTGAAGCACTTCTCGAACGGGTGGCCTGGTCGGCCATAGAAGCTGCATACCTCCATGCTTCTCTTTCTCGAAGCAGAACCCAATCCCTGGGGCTTCTTTCCATCATCAGACTTCCTCTTTTCTTTTCTTAGATGCTGACCTCTGTTCTTAGCATTTTTGATCGCTTCGACCTTCAGAGTAGCTTCTACTGCTTTAGCATAGGTTTCTCATCCATAAGCATTTGCTAGCTGCTGGATGTCACTCCTTAGACCACCTTGAAAATGCTTATCTCTACTGGCTTCAGAAGAAAATAAATCTGGGGCGACCCGGATCTTCTTACTAAATTCCACCTCATACTCACTCATCTTGAGCTGGCTCTGCTTTAACTGTAGAAAATTGTTCATCAAGCGGTCCTGCTCGACCGACGATAAAAACTTCTTAAGTAAAAGCTCCTTGAAGACTTCCCATGAACATCCATCGTTCAAATTTTACTTTTCTCTCAGCCACCAACTCTTTGCAAGTCCCTTGAGCTGGTACGCAATGACCATCACTCTCTGGTCCGCTAAAACTCCTAAGTATGAGAACATCTCTTCGATGGCTATAATCCAGTCATCCAACGCCATGAAGTCTGCCCTACCATCATAGGTAGGGGGTCCTAATCACTTGAAATGTGAGATGAAATTCATCTCTGGTGGTAGCATAACTGGGGGTACCAAAGGAGCAGGAGGAACTGGAACCCCTTGACCCACCATAGGGTTCTGAACTTTAAGTGGTTGTCCTGCAACTACTGTCAACAAGGCTTGAATCTGCAACTGCATCTCCAACATTTGCCTAGACAAAGCTTCATTGCTCTGCCGCAATCCTTCTATCACGGCCTCATTCTGAGCACCAGACGACTCGCCATCCGACTGGGGAGTCGACCTTATCATAAGACGTCTCGACATCCTAATATCACAATTAACAACTAATCAAAACCTAGCTTACCAGTAGAACTACCAATCTTAATTTAGACAATACATGTACAAATACTTGCTTAAGCTGCTAACTTGCTCTGGGAATTTATAAATGATGAAATGCTTAAACCTAGGATAATAAACCATTATCCTATTAACTAATGTTCATAGACCATGAATGCATGATTTTTCATTCTTTTACCTTAAAACCATGTGTGTACATATGTCATCATGTAAATCTTTAGCTTGGCACATGTGCTGATGCAATGTTATGTCATGCATGTTGTGTTATGCAATCTAAAAAAGGCCTCAATGCATGTTATGAGCGGCATACACATGAAATGTTATGTATCCCATACTACATAACATTGCATGCAATGAAAAAAAGAGAACGTGCTAATGGGCACCCATGTGATGGTGGTTATGCATCCATACTACATAACCGTCACATGTTACCACCTATGGTGGATCTATATATAAACACATATTAAGCATCCCATACTACATAATATGGCCTATATACCTCTTATCATGCTTATGAGTGTAGTGTTCATGATTCAGCCAAGACGTACTGATAACGCATTGGTGCGTATATGAAATGACACTAAACAACTAACACAACTAAAGATGGTTGCTCGACCAATTGTCAAACAACCCATCCCTCTGATACCAACTGTCACAACCCATATTTTCTCAACATTTAAGTTACATCAGAGTAAGAGAAAATACGCGCCGTGATGCCACGCCATGCAGGGGATAACTGTAGACGCTCAGGAAAGTCACCAAACTCTACAAGTTAAATGAACTCCATAAGTTATTAAGTAAAAACCAGTTTAAATTTAGATGGTCGTATCCCTCGGCACAATGGATCACTAGTCCACAAGTAAAGATATAATTATACGCTGCGGAAAAATACTTTTGTCTACATTAGTTAACATCCTACATGTGCATAAACATCCCAACTGGACAACTCATGTTATGCATGACTCTAAATTTTGTATATGTATAGAAATTAATTTGTACGTGTTGGGTACATTGGTCAAATGTACCTGATTTGAAGAAGCCTCACCCAACTCAATGATATACATCATAATGTATTTGATGTATGTTGAGTTTACTTGTGCAGGTTAAGAAATCACTGGACTGAAGCAAAAAGTTTCTAAGTCCATGTGTCGACACCCAGAGGGAAAGTGTCGACACTTAAGAAGACTTGTGTCGACACCCAGACAAGCAGTGTCGACACTTGGAGTCATTGTGTCGACACCTGGATGCAGAGTCGACACCAGACAGAAAGTGTCGACACTTGCAGCTGTGTCGACACTCAGTGAAGAAAAGTGCAGATAGAATGTGTCGACACAAGGAGCTGTGTCGACACCCAGTGAAGCTGTGTCTACACCAGAAAGTGTCGACACTTGGAGTTGTGTTGACACTCAGCAAAAGTCTGCAGAGACTAAGTTAAAGTGTCGACACTCAGAACAATGTGTCGACACTCAACAGAAGAGTCAGCACTTAAAGAATGTGTCGACACCCAGCACAATGTGTCGACACACAACCAGAAGAGTCAACACATGAAGTAAGTGTCGAAACCCAGCACAATGTGTCAACACTCAGCTAAAGACTCTACACTTGAAGAAAGTGTCGACACAAGGAGCTGTGTCGACACTTAGCAAAGATCAGAAAGTTCAACAAAAATATTTTAAGTACAAGTGTCGACACTAAGGGAATGTGTCGACACTTAGCTGAAGTCTCAACAAGAAGAAGCTGTGTCGACACAAGGAGCTGTGTCGACACTCAGCAAGAATCAACATAGAAGTCTATGTGTCGACACCAAGAAGCAGTGTCGACACTTAACAGATACAACACAAGAAGTTTGTGTCGACACAAATGAGATGTGTCGACACTTAGAAGAATTCAACAAAAGCTAGAAGAACAAGTACTTCTGTCGACACTCAATTTCAGTGTCGACACATGCAGAAGAATCTGTGTCGAGACACACAAGGAAATGTGTCGACACCTTGTAGACTTGTATCGACACTTACACAACATGTGTCGACACTTGGACTATAAGTGTCGACACTTAAAGACAGAAAGTCTTGACACTTACAGACAGTTAGAGATTTTCAAGAAATGACTGGATGACTTGACAGCTGCCGTTCCAGCCAGTCTACAGCACCTGTCAGAGATATCAGAAGTCAGTTATGGACCGGACCAGCCGGTTACCATGAAGAAGGCCTATAAATAGGCACCTACAGTTTACAGAAACTGTTGTTCAGAATTGAAGAGTTGTTCAGTGATTCAGATTGTTGTTCAAGTGGATCATATTGTTGAAGAACAAGTTATCAAATCAAGAAGATCTTGCAGTCCAAGTGCAGATCTAAGAAGTTGGAGAGAGAGGGCTCCATCCAAGAAATCAGCCTCTGGAACTAGGCTGAGAAGAAGGATTCAGATACAATTCTGGATCTTAAGTAGCAGAGTTCAAGGAACAACTGCAGGAGGATTCAGTCTTATTTAGTTCTACTCAAGAAGCTTTGAAGAAAGCTAAGTCAGATTGGATCCAGCTGAGTTCTTCCAAGAACTCATAAAGAAACTCTCAACTCCCCTCTTTTATTTCTGAGTTGTAGAGTCAATATTTGTAAAACATTTTTATCTTGTAGGATCCATTGGATCTGAGCGATTTGTAATCCTGTATTTATAAAGGCTGAGGGTATGGCTTGTTAGCCTGAGTGTAGGAGATAGAGATCTCTGAGTGTAGGCCTTGTTGGCTGAGTGTAGGCCTTGGTTGGCTGAGTGTAGGCCTTGATTGGCTGAGTGTAGGCTTTGGGATAAAGCTGAGTTGTAAGGCTTTGAGCCTGAGGTATAGGAACCAATTTGGGTTCTGAGACAGTGGAGGAGTTTGGCTGAATCTAGTACACTGCTAGATAGGCAAAGGGGGAAAGTGGATGTACCCATATCTTGGGGAACCACTATAAACCACTATGTTGTGCTGTGATTGTGCTGTGTATGCTGTGTATACTTTGTGATTGTTGTGCAAAAGTTAAAAATCTGTGATAATAAACTGTTTGCTGCCAGTAAAGTTAGAAAAGGATTAGGTCACCTATTCACCCCCCCCCCCTCTAGGTGTTTAGGTACCACATCTTTCAAGTGGTATCAAAGCGAGGTTCCTCAAAACAAGGACTAACAGTCTGAGGAGATCCTGATTGGCAGATTCAGTGTAAGACAAAACACAGTTTCAAGAAATTCAAGAAAATCAAGAAACATGGGTTCTTCTGAGAATCACAAGGAATTGGGTTCCATGAAATTACCCATATGTAGGAAAGAGATCTTTGGGATCTAGAAAGAAAGGGTAAGGCTATTTATGGAAGCCTCTGACCCTAGAATCTACATCACAGTAAAGGAAGGGCCTTATGTGCCAATGAAGATTTCAGTTTTGGATGCAAATCAGAGAACTCCAAAGGATTTCTCTGAGATGACTAAGGATGAGATTGTCCTAGCTACAATGGACAAGAGGGCACAAAACATTATTGTAAGTGTCATAGATGATGCAACTTTTCAGAATCTTATACACTGTAAGACAGCTAAAGAGATGTGGGACACTCTTATAGTATATATGGAAGGATCTGAAGAAGTCAGGCAAGATAGAAAATCCTTGCTAAACCAGGAGTATGAGAGCTTTAGACAAGGTAAAGGTGATAGCATAACTGAGTGCTACAAGAAGTTCTACAGAATAGTTAATGAACTCATGTCTTATGAAAGAGAGTTCAGTAACTATGAACTAAATGATAAGTTCTTAAGGTCCCTAACCAAAGATTGGGACACAAAGATCTGTGCCATAAGAGAAATGGCTAAGTTGGGGGAAATTCCTCCTCCTACACTGTTTGGCAAGTTATTGTCATATGAGATGCAGTTGATAGTGAGGAAAGAGGAGGAGAAATCAACAAGGACTGAACACAAGGAAAGATCAGTTGCTTTCAAGACAGAAGCTCTGAAAAAGTGCAGGAATAAGTCATCAACTCCACCTCCAGAGGTAGTTGATTCAGAGTCTGATGAGTCAGTCAGCATAAAGAGTGAGAGCAGTGAAAGTGATGAAGACTTTGCTGCCTTCACTAGGCACTTTCAGAAATTCTTGAAGAAGAAACAGTGGAGGTCAAGACCTTCTTATTCAAAGGGAAAGGAAGTCTTTTATCAGGAGAAAAAGCCTTCAAAGAAAGACAGGAAGAGGACAAAGTCAAGCAAGGCAACTGAATCTAAGATAGTGTGCTACTGCTGCAATAGACAGGGCCATGTTATTGCAGATTGTCCAGAAAAGAGAAAGGAATCTGGTGACAGGAAAAAGACTCACTTCAAAGGAAAGAAAGAGAAGTCTTTTGTTGCCAAAAAAGAGAAGACTCTATCAGATATCTCCTCTTCAGAAACTGAGTCTGAGGCTGAAGCCTACATAGGGCTATTTGCTGAAGAAGAAGAGGAAGAATTCAAGCAGATCATGAAGTCCATTTATGAACAAGAAGACAGTCAATGCCAAGGACTAATGGCTTTGACAGACAGTGCCAAAATCCTGAAGCAGCCAGGACCCAGTCAGGTACAAGGTTCAAGTTTAAATTCAGTTTCTTGTTCTAGTTCAGAATCAGATTCATCTTCATCAAGTGATGAAAGTGTATCTGAGTCTGAGGATGATATTCATCAACTTATAGATGAATATAAGGTGCTGTTGCAAGCTTACAAGAAAAGCAAATTCCTAGCCAAAAGTCAGGCAAAGGAAATTGCTGAACTTAAAGCTGGTGCAACAGATTTTGAGAAGCAGTTTGATCAAAAGTTGAATGAGATAACTAGGCTGAAACACATAACAGTGATTCAGATGGGTACTATATCATTTAAGAATGATCAAATTAAGAGTCTGAAGATCAATCTTCAGAAGGAGAAGGACTTAGTTGCTAGGTTTTCTAAACCTAAGTCAGTATTACCTTTAATTGATGAATTTGTTCATCAAAAAGGCAAGGCTGGACTGGGCTTTATTAGACCTGCAAGGACTGAGCAGTTCAAGTCTAAGTCCAAGGGCAGAGCCCCAGCATTCAACAAGACTGCTGTAGATAATACAGCAAAGGCTGTACCTAAGCAAAGGTACAACAAGTTTGAATGTTGGTGTTGTGGCAAAATTGGCCACTTTGCAGTGGACTGTTGGCACAATGCCAGTGCCAAGGTGAGTAGCAAGCTACCTGTTGGAAAGCCTGCAGGGAGCTTTGTCAGATTGTAGACTAACAAATACCAAGGACCCAAGACTTCTTTGGGTTCTAAGGTTTATTAAATCTGTTTTGCAAGTGAGTCCAAGTGGTCATACCCCAACATGGTACTTGGACAGTGGATGTTCCAGACATATGACTGGAACAAGGGGACTACTAAAGGACTACATACCAATAAAAGATGGTCCAAAGGTTACCTTTGGTGGTTCTGAAAAAGGAATCATCAAAGGGTTTGGTAATATTTCTACAAACTTGGTTACCATTACTCAAGTGGCATATGTTAAAGGGCTGAAACACAACCAAATAAGTATAAGTCAATTAAGTGATGTAGGGTATGACATCTCATTTGTTAAAAATGGTTGTCATATCAAGAGGTCAAGTGATCAAGAGATCATTTTGACAGGTTATAGGAAGAGAAATGTCTACTGCCTAGACATTATGATTAAGAACAATGGTTCTCCAGTTTGTCTTGTAGCTGATGAGATAGTCTCTCATTGTGTCAAATGGCACAAGAGGCTAGCCCATCTTAACTACAAGACTATTAGCAAACTCTTTAGCAAAAAATTAGTGAGGAATGGTCCTCAAGTTAAGTGTGTCAAAGATGGTATTTGCTCAGCTTGTCAAAAGGGCAAGCAGACTAAATCCACCTTTAAAAGCATAGAAAACAAAGATGCTGTGAGGTGTTTGTACCTCTTGCATTTGGATCTCTTTGGTCCAATGCCAGTTCACAGCTTAGGTAGGAAGGTCTATACCCTTGTAGTTGTAGATGACTACTCAAGGTTTTCCTGGGTGTTCTTCTTAAGACAGAAATCTGAAAAACCTAGTGTCTTCTACAGCTTTGTCAAGCAAATTCAGAATGAACTAAATAGTACTGTGGTCAAAATTAGAAGTGACCATGGTACTGAGTTTCAGTCTGAAAGCATGACAAAACTATGTGAAGACTTTGGGTTATTTCAAGAATTCTCTTCACCTAGAACACCTCAGCAAAATGACATTGCTGAGAGGAAGAATAGGACCTTGATAGAGGCTGGTAGAACCCTATTGAGTGATACATAACTGCCAGAGTATTTCTGGGCTGAAGTAGTTAACACTGCATGCCATGTTATAAATAGGGCTACCATCACTAAAAGGCTAAACAAGACCCCATATGAAGTTGTGAAAGGCAGGAAACCAAACCTATCTTACTTCAGGATCTTTGGTTGCAAATGCTTCATACTTAACAATGGGACGTCTTACTTAACTAAGTTTGCTGCCAAATCCCAAGAGGGAATTTTTGTTGGGTACAACAATAATAGTAAGGCTTATAGAGTCTACAACTTGACTACACAAGTTGTAGAAGAATCTGTGCATGTAGTTTTTGATGAGACTAAATTTATTAATAATGAGTTGTCTAGCAGTGTATGCAGCCCCACAGGTTTATCAAAGAAAATGGACAAGCTTACTATAGAAGAAGTGCCTGCTGCAAGACAGCAAGGAGAAGAGAGTAGCTGTTGTCCAGGGGGAGAACTACATGTGCCAATTGCTGAAGAAATCCAAGGAATACAGCATGATGTAGATGCTGAAATGGTTCAACCAGAAGTGAGGATGCCTCCAGCCCACAGGCATCTTAGAGATCATCCAGTAGAGCTGATTATTGGAGATCCAAGACAAGGAGTACAAACCAGGAGTAGAAATCAGAATGCTGCAATCTATTCCAGCTTTCTGTCACAAGTTGAACCTAAAAAGTTTGAAGAAGCAATACAAGATCCACAATGGACTGAAGCAATGCAAGAAGAGCTTAATCAGTTCAAGAGGTGCAAGGTTTGGGAACTTGTTCCTAAACCTAAAGACCACAATGTAATAGGAGTTAAGTGGATCTACAGGAATAAGATGGATGAACAAGGGGTCATCATTAAGAATAAAGCTAGACTGGTTGCTAAAGGATATAGGCAAGAAGAAGGTATTGATTTTGATCAAACCTTTGCTCTAGTAGCCAGACTGGAAGCCATAAGAATGTTCTTGGCCTATGCAACCTATCAAGGATTCAAGGTGTACCAAATGGATGTCAAGTCAGCATTCCTAAATGGTAATCTTAAAGAAGAAGTTTATGTGGAACAGCCTGCAGGTTTTGTTGATCCAACTCTACCTCATTATGTCTATAGACTTAGGAAAGCTTTATATGGGTTAAAGCAAGCCCCTAGGGCTTGGTATGAAACCCTATCTAGTTTCCTCATTGAGAACAAGTTCTCAAGGGGGAAAATAGATAAGACTCTATTCCTTAGGGAATCTAGAGGCAAAGTCATACTAGTCCAAATATATGTAGATGACATTATATTTGGGTCTACTGAAAGCAGCCTTTGCAAAAAGTTTGCAAAACTTATGCAAGGTCAGTTTGAGATGAGTAGTATGGGAGAGCTGAAGTTTTTCTTGGGACTCCAAGTTAAACAGACTGAAAGTGGTTTATCCATTTGTCAGTCCAAGTTCACCCTAGAACTCATAAGGAAGTATGGTATGGATTCATCCAGCACCATGAAGACTCCTATGGGGTCAAGTATGTCTCTTAGCAAGGATGATGCAGAGAAACCTGTAGATGAAACCTTTGTGGAAACCACCCGTCACCACACATCTTCCCAAAACCCCGAGGTAATGGTAAGGGGGGACGGGGGTACATAAACACCAAGGACCACCCGCTGCAGGCAATGTGGGACTAATCCAACCACGGGATGGCGGGGATATTCCGCCACATGGGGGCCCACCGGGGTCAACACCCAGACCTGGAACGCGATGGGGAAGCCCAAATATGCGGTCCCGCACACACCCAATCCCGCTGGACCTTGGTCCTCAACACACCCCCGCAGCGGGATGACTCTGATACCATGTGGAAACCACCCGTCACCACACATCTTCCCAAAACCCCGAGGTAATGGTAAGGGGGGACGGGGGTACATAAACACCAAGGACCACCCGCTGCAGGCAATGTGGGACTAATCCAACCACGGGATGGCGGGGATATTCCGCCACACGGGGGCCCACCGGGGTCAACACCCAGACCTGAAACGCGATGGGGAAGCCCAAATATGCGGTCCCGCACACACCCAATCCCGCTGGACCTTGGTCCTCAACAACCTTGTATAGAGGGATAGTTGGCTCCCTATTATACTTGACTGCTAGTAGACCAGACATCATGTATGCTACATGTGTTTGTGCAAGGTATCAAGCCTGCCCTAAAGAGTCTCATTTGACTGTAGTCAAAAGAATATTGAGATATCTAAAGGGCACTCCCTATCTAGGCCTCTGGTACCCTAGGAATGGAGATTTTGATCTAACAGGTTATTCAGATGCAGACTTTGCAGGATGCAAAGAGGATAGAAAGAGCACTACTGGAACCTGTCAATTCCTAGGTGGAAGACTAATTTAATGGAGTAGCAAAAAGCAAAGCAGTGTGGCTATCTCCACAGCAGAGTCAGAGTATGTGGCTACAGGAAGTTGCTGTGCTCAACTTCTATGGATTCAACATCAGCTAGAGGACTATGGATTTCAGGTAAGTAGAACTCCACTTTTCTGTGATTCTACAAGTGCTATCTCAATAGCTAATAACCCTGTATCCCATAGTAGGACAAAACATATTGAGATTAAATATCATTTTCTTAGGGAGCATGTAGAAAGAGAAGATATTTTATTAGAATATGTTAAAACAGATGAACAAGTAGCTGATATGTTTACTAAGCCACTAGAAGAAACTAAGTTCAATAGATTCAAAATTGAACTAGGAATGATAAACTTAGAGTAAGTTTACAGATTTGAAAATGACTAAGTAAAAAGGTGTCGACACATAGACTAGTCTATGTCGACACAGAATAGTGGTGTCGACACTTCAGGAAAAAGGTGTCGACACATCTAGGAATGTGGTGTCGACACTTCAGAATGTTAGTGTCGACACATGTCAAGTAGGTGTCGACACATCCCAAGTGGTGTCGACACTTAGTATTTACTCAGAATTTTCTAAGTAAAGTCTCGACAATGTGTCGAGATATGTTGTGTCGACACATAACCAAGTGTCAACACATAAAATCTGTTGACTAAACTTGTGTCGACACATATGTGTCGAGACATTATAAGTCAGTGTCGACACTTATTGCCAGTGTCGACACATTTTAAGTTAGCTGTCCCGCCTGTTCATCTTCAAAATCAGAAAGGTATAAATAGGGTTCTGTCTTTGTTTGTCGACACGCTTTCAAAGTTTCGAGACCATAACTACTGTGTCGACACCTCTCTTTTCTAAAGACAAATTCTACAAACCCTAATGGCTCCTAAGCTTGAGGAGAACGTTAACGAGGGTTATGAGCTTGTGCGCGGCGCATTCGACGATGCAGATCAAGAAATTCAGGCAGTGGTAACCCTAGTCGCCGATTCTGGACTAGAATATCTCTTGTCTGAACCTACAAAGATTTGGAAGAAGGAAGTACTTGAATTTCTTAATGGAGCTGTCGTAGATGAATCTGGATTCAGAATCAAATCCAGAGTTCATGGAACTAAGATTAAGGTTTCACCTAAGAGTCTGAGGAAGGTACTTCAGCTACCAAAAATTTAAGATGAAGAAGAGGTGACTGCTTCAAAGACCAGGGAAGCTCTTACCTGGTGTGGACTAGATCCAAAGATGAAGATATGTTCTGTTTTCAACAGAAAAGGCATGAATAATCAAGGAAAGTTCATGTCTAAGATTGTAGGGAAGATCTTACTCAACAAACCTGGAGGGCATGACAGAGTGTCTGCCTATATGTTTGGAATTATGACTAGAATCATCTTCACTCTGAAAACAGACTGGTCAATAGTGATTTTTGACAAGATCAAGGAGAGCTTGAAGAAGCCCAATCTGGGCAGGATCATAAGTCTCTACCTAGCTGGTACCATACCAGAGGAAATGAATACTGCTGCAGGCAGCAAGATAAATCATATGAGGAAGATGGATCTAAGGATCTTTTCTAGATGGGATAGGGTGTTGTCCAAGGAACTGTCAACCCCTGAGAAGCCAGTATTTGAAAAAGAAATTCCTCCAAAGAAGAAGAGAAAGACTGTACAAGTGGTACAAGAGTCCACTAGTGATTCTGATAGTGAAGAACAGGTTGTCTTCACTCCAGATGATCATGAGGGAGAGCCTGCTGACAAGTCTCCTGCTCCTCCAGCTGATGCAGAGATCCAGGGGGAGCTACCACCAGTTAGCTCCATCCCCAGGGATCAAAGCCAGGGGGAGCCTCCAGTAGTAGAAGAACCCTCTACTCTGGACAGTGAGCAAGCCATAACCATCATTCAAGAGGTACTCACTGATCTAAAAACTTTAGAATATCTTATAGAAGATGCTGATTTGTCTGATGTTCCTCAGCAAACTCAGCTGCATAGTCAAGAACCAGATGTTGTTAGAGTAGACACATTTGCTGTCCAGGAAGTGGTAACTGATTCAGTAGTTGAAGAGCAAAGACAGTCTCCAGCTCCATCCCCTCCTGAATACACCATGGAAGATTTATTTCTGAATCTAGATCAAGAAGATTTTGACATGGACAAGGATGCTGATGCAAGAGATAATGCTGCTGCTGAGGGGGAGAAGGTCCAAGAACTGGAAGAGCCTATTAGGCAGGATACTGAGAAGGCACCTGATGTGCAAGCTGCAAAGCCTCAAAGCCCTAAGGATAGGGTTGATATTGCCAGCACTTCTGCCTCTGAAGATGAGGAGAGTGCTAGGGCCAAGAAGAAGAAACTCTATGTCTTCAAGAGGAGAAGCCAGAGTTATAAGAAGGCTCTGCAATCTATAGCCCCACAACCTATAATTCAACAAGCCCCAACTGTTGATTATAGTGCCTTAATGATTGCCATGCAGATAAAACTTGATGAACAAAGAAAGGCTATAGAGGCTTATGTTGATGCATGGCACAGATCATTACAGTTTGATCTTGCCCAAGATATAAAATCTATAAGGTTTGAGATGAATCTCAACAAGAAGGAGATGACAGACTGCTTCCACAAGGGTGGAAATGCAGTGGTGTATTTGGCAACACACCAAGAGAAGATCAAGGCACAGGTAGATGATATAGCATTAAAGCAAGGGTATATCCTGGAAAATCAGATAAGAATGAATGACAATTTGACTGCTTCACACAACGCTATTATCACTGAATTAAAGAATAAGGCTGCTGAACCTTCTACATCTACTGATGCTGCTAAAGCTAACTTTGATAAAGTCTTTCAAGAGGAAATTTCTGCTGTAAAGACTGCAATCCAAGCCTCCCAAAAGGTCATATCTGAACAACTTCAAAAGCTTAAACCTTACTTTAAAGATGGCATCAGGTACTTGGATAGTCAGATCAGATTTCAAAAGGATGATGTCAGAGACCATATGGCCAGAGAAGTCATAAAGGGGGAGAGAGTGTTAGTCAAGGCAAGTTCTGAGCATGCAAAATGGATATCAAATTCAATCAGGGCTACACTTGGATACCCTCCTCTGTGTGATGACCAAGATGTTGCTGAATCAGGCATTAACCCTGCCTATCTTGGAGGTGAGAAACCAGAGGTAGCTCAGGTCATTTATCCACCTCCAGACTTTGACATGGTTCAAGCAGATGTCAGCACAATGTATAGCCCACTTGAGGGCAAGGACAATGTCCATATTGACAAGGTTGTTCAACCTATATCTGAAGCTATGCAAGAGGCTCTACAAAAAGAGGAAGAGACAAGGTTGTCCAAGAAGAGGTTTAGGGAACAAGCAGAACAAAAGCCAGATTTTGAACAGTGGAGCCCTACCTCTAGAAATATAATTTTAACTGCCTGGAAAGCTGCCAAGGACAATGCTCATGAAAGGAACAAGTGGTTCTCTGAAGCAGAATGGAGGAAACATGAAATAAGATAAGAGGCCATTGTTCAATATAGAAGAAAGGCAAAGATGGGAAAGCTACCTCCTACTGCAGTGGAGCCTAGCAAGTACTTTCCCAAGCCATATCACTACTTTGAGAGGCAGAAGATCAAGGCAGAAGCACTCAAACAGAAAGATCTAAAAGGCAAGAAGCCTGCTGTTGCTAAAATTGCTGAAGCCACTTTCAAAGCTCAAGTCCAACCTGGCAAAGGCATAGTTATCAAAGAACCAGACTAGAAATAGATTAAGAAATTACTTGAAGATTATTTTGTAATCTTGTAAATGTAAAACATTTTTGTAAACCATTGAAGGTGTATTAGAAAAATGTTAGAACAATATATGATAAATATATTTCATGATTGTTCTGTGAATATGTCTATTTCTTGTTCTGAAATGATGAATGTGTATACATGTGTGAATTATTACATGTTTTTGTTTACCCTGCTGTAAATAATCTGCTTTACATCATTTTGTAATTTTTAATTATGAATGGTGTATATCATTGACTAAGGGTTATGACTTCTCCAAATAGGGGGAGATTGTTGGGTACATTGGTCAAATGTACCTGATTTGAAGAAACCTCACCCAACTCAATGATATACATCATAATGTATTTGATGTATGTTGAGTTTACTTGTGCAGGTTAAGAAATCACTGGACTGAAGCAAAAAGTTTCTAAGTCCATGTGTCGACACCCAGAGGGAAAGTGTCGACACTTAAGAAGACTTGTGTCGACACCCAGACAAGTAGTGTCGATACTTGGAGTCATTGTGTCGACACCTGGATGCAGAGTCGACACCAGACAGAAAGTGTCGACACTTGGAGCTGTGTCGACACTCAGTGAAGAAAAGTGCAGACAGAATGTGTCGACACAAGGAGCTGTGTCGACACCCAATGAAGCTGTGTCTACACCAGAAAGTGTCGACACTTGGAGTTGTGTCGACACTCAGCAAAAGTCTGCAGAGACTAAGTTAAAGTGTCGACACTCAGAATAATGTGTCGACACTCAACAGAAGAGTCAGCACTTGAAGAATGTGTCGACACCCAGCACAATGTGTCGACACACAACCAGAAGAGTCAACACATGAAGTAAGTGTCGACACCCAACAAAATGTGTCGACACTCAGCTAAAGACTCTACACTTGAAGAAAGTGTCGACACAAGGAGCTGTGTCGACACTTAGCAAAGATCAGAAAGTTCAACAAAAATATTCTAAGTACAAGTGTCGACACTAAGGGAATGTGTCGACACTTAGCTGAAGTCTCAACAAGAAGAAGGTGTGTCGACACAAGGAGCTGTGTCGACACTCAGCAAGAATCAACATAGAAGACTATGTGTCGACACCAAGAAGCTGTGTCGACACTTAACAGATATAATACAAGAAGTTTGTGTCGACACAAAGGAGATGTGTCGACACTTAGAAGAATTCAACAAAAGCTAGAAGAACAAGTACTTGTGTCGACACTCAATTTCAGTGTCGACACATGCAGAAGAATCTGTGTCGAGACACACAAGGAAATGTGTCGACACCTTGTAGACTTGTGTCGACACTTACACAACATGTGTCGACACTTGGACTATAAGTGTCGACACTTAAAGACAGAAAGTCTCGACACTTACAGACAGTTAGAGATTTTCAAGAAATGACTGGATGACTTGACAGCTGCCGTTCCAGCCAGTCTACAGTACCTGTCAGAGATATCAGAAGTCAGTTATGGACCGGACCAGCCGGATACCATGAAGAAGGCCTATAAATAGGCACCTACAGTTTACAGAAACTGTTGTTCAGAATTGAAGAGTTGTTCAGTGATTCAGATTGTTGTTCAAGTGGATCACATTGTTGAAGAACAAGTTATCAAATCAAGAAGATCTTGCAGTCCAAGTGCAGATCTAAGAAGTTGGAGAGAGAGGGCTCCATCCAAGAAATCAGCCTCTGGAACTAGGCTGAGAAGAAGGATTCAGATACAATTCTGGATCTTAAGTAGCAGAGTTCAAGGAACAACTGCAGGAGGATTCAGTCTTATTCAGTTCTACTCAAGAAGCTTTGAAGAAAGCTAAGTCAGATTGGATCCAGCTGAGTTCTTCCAAGAACTCATAAAGAAACTCTCAACTCCCCTCTTTTATTTCTGAGTTGTAGAGTCAATATTTGTAAAACATTTTTATCTTGTAGGATCCATTGGATCTGAGCGATTTGTAAGCCTGTATTTATAAAGGCTGAGGGTAGGGCTTGTTAGCCTGAGTGTAGGAGATAGAGATCTCTGAGTGTAGGCCTTGTTGGCTGAGTGTAGGCCTTGGTTGGCTGAGTGTAGGCCTTGATTGGCTGAGTGTAGGCTTTGGGATAAAGCTGAGTTGTAAGGCTTTGAGCCTGAGGTGTAGGAACCAATTTGGGTTCTGAGACAGTGGAGGAGTTTGGCCGAATCTAGTACACTGCTAGATAGGCGAAGGGGGAAAGTGGATGTACCCATATCTTGGGGAACCACTATAAACCACTGTGTTGTGCTGTGATTGTGCTGTGTATGCTGTGTATACTTTGTGATTGCTGTGCAAAAGTTAAAAATCTGTGATAATAAACTGTTTGCTGCCAGTAAAGTTAGAAAAGGATTAGGTCACCTATTCACCCCCCCCCCCCTCTAGGTGTTTAGGTACCATATCTTTCAGTACGTTCAATAAGATATAGTGACTTTAGCTTTTCAAAAGTGATGTGCATGAGTTAGAAATAATACTTAATATTTTAAAATATCTAACATGCGACCTATCATATAACCTCTTAGAGAGCATGTAGAAATAATTAAATCGTACAAAAGTGACTTAGTAGCTAGCAAGTACTTAGCATAAAACAAAATCCTGTGGGCGTCAACAACCTGATACGAACCCATAAAAATAATGTATGTTTGAACTAAAAGAAAAAGTAAACCACTATCTCATAACCGATGAGGAAAAAACAGCTGCAGAACACCAGCCTAAAATCAAAAGTCTTAGCTGCTCCACCGGCTACTGCTCCAAATCTGAGGCATTCAAAGAAAAAACACCTCAACAAGAGATATATAAAAAAATACAAGTGGTGAACAAGGGTCAGTAGTAGCAATGATCAAAAGAGGCAAAGAGGGTTACCAACCCCAAATACAAGAATAGCTGACAAAACCTCAACAAAATAAGAAATAAAATCGTGATAAACGATAAACTTACCAAATCTAAGGGTAAGGTGCTTCCACCAGGTGCAATAAAGAACAAAGCTTCATTAGATACATATACAAGTAAGTATATAAATGTAAGAAATAGGTCAGCTCAACATGAGTGAGCAAAATCACTGGCATAACACGGTACTTGTGGGGGGGGGGGTGACACCTTCGCGGACACACCCACAATAAAAACTTCGCAAACGCCCAAGGAAAATAGGTCTTTTATCTTGACACTCCCAAAACTGGAAAAAACGGCACCTGTGGGGGGGAGACACCTCCACCAGCACACCCACAGTTATAAACCCATCAGGGTCAAAAGATTTACCAAAATACCGGAAATTATAGTCAAGTCACTGAAAACCCATGACCAAAAGGTTGGACTTCTCCAACAACTATGTAGGAATAAATTCCAAAAATTGGCATAAGATCAAACTTGATGAAAACAACAGGCACTGGACAAATTTTATTTAGAAAAAAATAGCCTACTTATGATATACCAAGAATCAGCTAAAAAATAAGACCATCAAGAGAAAAGCATCGAGTACACTCGACGACGCGTCAAGTGCAGTCCACGCTCTCAATGCCATCCAGAAAACAAGATGGCGTTGAGTATATTCAACACACTCAACGTCGCGTTGAGTGTGTACATCTCACTCAATGCTTGATAACTTAGGTGCCAAAATCGGATGACGGCGTTGAGACTCACTCAACGCTGTCAACGCTTTTCTACTTAACATTATAGATTTTAAGCGACGGCGTTGAGTGAGTTCAGCTCACTCAACACTATCAATGTTTTTTTACTTAGCTTGCTAAATTAAGCGACGACGTTGAGTGAGTTAAGCTCATTCAACGCTGTCAACGCTTTTATACTCCGACTTACAGGATTAAGAGACAGCGTAAAGTGAGTTCAGCTCACTCAACGCTGTCGATGCTTTTATACTTAGCTTCTAAAATTTACAAAATGACGTTGAGTGTGCTAAGCTCACTCAATGCCGCGTTGAGTGTATACCACTCACTCAATGCTTTTTAACTTAGCTTCTCAGACCACACCGCAATGCGTTGAGTGCATTCAACACACTTAACGCTTTCAATGCTTTTATACATAGGCTAGAAACTAAATAAGAGTGCTAAGTCTATACTCAACGCCTAAGGGCTACACTCAATGCCTAGGGCTGCACTCAACGAATCTGCTCCGTTCGACGAAATCCGTTAGACGAATTAGCTCCGCCCAACGAGCTCCGTTCGATGGATTAGCTCAGTTCGACTAACTCCATTCAATGAACGTTGTTCGACGAATTGCCATTTAATCGTCGAACTCCGTTCGACGAATTCCTTCTGTTCGTCGAACTCAGTTCGACGAATTAGATTCTATTCGACGAACTCCAACCACTCCAAACTGATAACTACACAATGAAACTAATACAATGAATCATATGTTTGTTGAACTTGGCCGAAAAACGATACCATAAAGCTAATCGACAAATGCCGTATCTAACCCTACTCCCAAAAACTACAAAGGCAAGAACAATACGGAAAATATACAAGGAAAAGACAAGTTTGGCAAGGGGAAGAAGTCACCACTTACCTCAAATCGCCGAATGCAGCCACGTAAATGCTCCTCCTCAACGATCTGGTCGCAACAACACCTAAGCAATACTTACTGAAACATTTCAGGACAAAAAAGGGTCAAAACCGCAACCTAAACCTTTAGAAATCCGCGAAACGGGAAAAACTTATGGTTTAAATGTAGAAATAGGTGAGAGTTATCTGGATCAACCCTATGATGAAAATTTCCTACACCAGAGCTCCTCCAATCGACGGTCAAAGGAACTACAAGGATGCCTCTTTCTTACGCAAACAGGACGATGGTTTTCAAGAAGAAGATGATGAATAGTGTTTGTCTATTCAAAAGGCTATTTATACTTAGACATATAAGTATTAAAATAATAGTTTATTATTAAATAATGGTCCAAACGACCCAAAAATTCCCGCCAACACGGATTTCTACGAAAATCACAACGTAGCTAAATACTGACGTTACGAACCGAACAACGTGGTCGAAATTAAGATTCGACGAACCAAACTCGGGCAAACACCTCCCGAAGCCAAACCCCAAGAATTCCCAAAGAGTTTCCACCGAGTCACCAAAACAGACCCGACTCGCTAGGGAATCTTGCAAACAGGCTAAACACAGCCACAAACTGAAAACCTAAGATCTAAAACCACACTCTAACAATGGAATACGCCGAAAAAGCATCAACATAACACCCTGACATCATAATCACGCTAGATAATGAATTAGACCGAATATCGAAAAATCGGGGGCGCTACACCCACTCATGATCATCCTTCAAAGCGACAAGAGAGCCCACCATAGCTCAAAACATCTCATGAAGGGACAGATAGCTGTCCTTGAAACTCACATAATAACCATTCAAGGCAATGTCAATCTGAACCTGAGCCTCAATCTGCAAAATAAAAGGATGGGGAAAAGTGAGCATAATACAACAACAAAGAAGAGTCAAAAACAATCAAGCTCGCTTACCATTTCGTTCATCGCCTTCGAGGACGAAGATAGCCACGAAGCCACTGCCTCCACGGGGAAATACTGGGGGCAAATGATCCCAACAACTGCACCTCGGGAGGCGAACCTCTACAACCTCCAGAAGGAGAATCGATGCCCAGAGAAGACGAGCAAGGTGCCGCACTATTTCTATCTTGAGAAACTATAATGGCCTTCCGCTTCCGATTGCAAACCAAAGATGCCTTGACAGTCCGCCCAGATTGCCAAAAAATACCACACCGCAACAAGAGCTTCTCTTCAATGAATGAAGAAATGCCGAGAAGACAGTTCTCCAACTCTCGAGGCACTGAAACTTCAAGCACTAGAGAAAATTCACGCTCTCTCCCCTTCTGACGACGACAACAATCAGGTAGTGTGTCCCACAACTCTGGCAAGCCCGAAGATTTACGGACATAACTAAACAAAGTATTTTCGTGGTGGCGGTCCATCCGAATCGCAAAATCAAGTGAGTTCTTGTTACTATGAATCTCCACACGCTAACCACCATCAGAGCGAACACCGCACCAATCCGGAAAGCAGACTAGAGAAAGTTTCTTGCCGTGTTCCCAAAAGAAGACAATCAATCCCATGAGGCATACCACCCCAAAGGGAGTAAACTGGGAAATCGGCATGCGACAGAACTTCAGGATCTCAACCACTTCCTCGGACAGATGGAACGAGAATCTCGATCTTAAGGTAGTCTCGCAGATCGTCAACCAGGCACGAGGAGGATTTTAAACCCTCTCAACGGCATACAATATCTTCACTTCAAGGTCGACAGGCACCTCCTTCACCAAATTGCAACATGATCCTTGGAAAGAGAGGCCCGAAGACGCATCGGCCTCGCAATATGCTTCGAGCCCTGTCGCAAAAATCAAAAACAAAATTAGACTAAAAAGTCCGATCAAAGATCATCCACCCTCGTTATGCAAAAAAGGCACGTCATCCGATAGAATCAAAAATATCTGCGACACACCCGAACAAGTACATGTGCCCTGACACGCACATACCCACGCAAATGGCCCCACGTGCATGCCTGCGCGTATCCACACGCACGCGGTAGTGATCGCAAGCCCGCACACGCACGGAGCCAGGAGGGCACACCCGGGCGCGCGCGGCTAAGAGTACGTGACCGGGCCCGCGCGCGGCCAGGAGAGGACCCACGTACGTCAAGTTACACGCCCGCGTGCGTGCCCGGATGGGCATACAGGGGCCCCCGTGCGGCCAAGTGCTTGCCCGTGCGGCAGGCCAAGTGCTCCCCCAAGCGAGCGACCAAATGTGCGCGTACGTGCCCGTGTGCATGACCAGGTGCGCCTTCACCCTATCTCGCCCACGTTCGCGCACGCATGCTCGCGCACGATTAAGATCGCGCCCTCCCATGTGCGACCCAACGAACATGTCCACGCGTACTGTCACAACCACGTTATCAACACCTTCCTCCCCCAGGCGTGGTCATTGCCTCTCCTACATCATAAAGTATGCTAACATTTTTTACCGGAGATTGCAGGGAGCAGCCATTCGCCACCTCAAGTCCATCACTATTTGCCATCGTCGCCGCCATAAAAGTGAACAGTGAAAGATCCTTTCTTTCCTTCGTCCGAGGCGGTCTTGCACAATAATGATCTAGAGGAAAATTGTTGTGGATGACCTCCATTTTATAAAAATCGGGTGTGCACATAACCGAACACCCATGATCCCCACCTCAAAAGAAGTGGGATCATGGGATTGACCGTGCGCATGATCACAGCGCCCGATTGCATGCCCACTGATCCCATTGCCCGTAATGGGAAAATCGCCACAAGCCACACCTCGTAGGTGGCGGGAGCCGGGCCCCTCCAGGATGCCTCCCGCCCTCCCTCTCTCGTCACACCAGCCCCGGCAGTGGCCGAGGATACGACCATCTGGGCAGCACCTTGCTTGGCCACTGGAATGGCCTAGGGGTGGCCGCCCGAGTTGCCCCTTCCTCGGCAGCTAACACGAACTAGGGGGCGGCGACCTGGGCCGCTACTTCCTCGGCCACCTGTGTGGCCCAAGAGGCAGCTGCCCAGGACACCCCCTTCCTCGGCCACCATTGCGGCCCATGGGACAGTCACCCGGGCAACCGCTTCCTCGGCTGCCAGTACGACCAAGGCAGCGGGGGCCCTGACCGCCCCCTTCCTCGGCCGCCGTTGCGTCCAAGGGGGCGGACGACCGGTCCGACCCCTTCCTCGGCCGCTGGTGCTGCCGAGGGGACGGCCTCCCGTGCCGACACCCTCCTCAGCCGCACACATGGACAAGGGGACCGCCACCCTGTCTATTCCCTCCTTTGTCTGCTTGCACTCGGCCAAGGTGAGCAGCCGCTCTGTCCCGGCCGTCATCTGCGGTCCTCCCCTCGCCGGTGAACTCCGCGACAAGATTGTCGGCCACCCGCGGAGTCCTGCTCCCGTCGTCCGATCATCGGGAAACATCCTCGGCCGTCCGCTTTACTCGTAACCACTAACTAACCATCGGGTTAGTAGGGGACGATTTAATTAATATTTTATATAGTTTATTTAAGTGGTCTCCTAGTAGCGGAATACGCACATTAAAATATACTAAATGCAATTATGATGGTGGTTATGTTGTGCGGATAGCGACATAACCATCATAACTATAATGCCCCTGTTTTTTTTAGTATTTTTTATTCCTATAGTGGCGTAATTTTGACGTCAGGGCATTACGTTAGTGCTTATTTGGCTTGTGCCAGGTTTAGAGCATGGTTTTGCTCATTGAGTTTTCAGTGTGGCTGGGTCTAGCCTGTTTGCAAGATTCCCTTGCGATCCGGGTCTATTTTGGTTACTCGGTGGGGCATTTTGGGAATGCTTGTGTTTCGGCTTTGGGAGGTGTTTGCCTAAGTTTTGTTTGCCGAATTTGAGTTTCCACTTCGTCGTTGGTTTCATAGTGTCTATATTTAGCTACGGTGTGAATTTTATAGAATTCGAAGTCGTTATGGATTTTGGATCGTTTTAGGATTTAATGTGACATGATATTGATTTGTAAATTAATTAATTATTATTATTAATATATATATATATATATGTAAAAATGAATACCTACTGTACACTTCCTTCCATAAACCGACGACGGTTTTCGTTTCGCGAAAGAAGGAGGCGTGCGGGTGGGCGGAGCTTTCGGTAAGCGATTTCGGGTGATTTAGTGGTTAGTTTCGACGTTTGAGTAGAGATTTGGAAAGCTTTCGGAGAGGGCTTCGCGATCGTGGTAAGATCTTCCCATTTCCCCGATTTTTGTTAGTCATGGTTTGAGATTTTGATCTCCTTCCTTTGTTTTCCTCCCTTAGAGTGTAGGAGTAGTATAGGAAGCATGAGGATATCCCTCTAAGTTAGATCTAGACTTTTGGCAAAACCATAGAGTTTAGGAGGAAATCGGGACAAGTACAATTCGGCGGGTATCCGGTAGGAATTCGGCGAGTATCGCCAAATTTAGGTTAAGTCGTTTTCAATGAGTATCGTAAGTTAGCTTAAGGAGTTAGAAGAATATTGCGGGTCATTCATCGAGCGTCAGTCCATTCGTCAAACGGAGTTTGACGAATGTCGTTGTTCATTCGTCGAGCGTCTAGCGGAGTTCCACGAAAAATCTCTGTCTATTCGCCTAGCGTCGAATGGAGCTCGACGAATATCGTTGGCTGTTCGTCGAGCGTCGTGCGGAGTTCGATAAATATCGCCGGTTTTTGCTTGGCAGTTTCGTCGAGTGATGGGAAATTCGCCGAATTGCTGGGACTTAAAATTTTTCGTCATTTTTGTCAAATTTTGGCGGTTTTATTCCTTAGGTTGGTTTTAGGACGGTTTTAGTTTATCGTGAGCATGGAACTTGGGATTTGAGTAGGTTTTGAGGTTTCTTCGACTATGAAGGTTGGCGGTGGATAAAGGACCACCAACTCTACGTTGGTTGTGGATCGTTGCACTTGACAGATGTTTGGTCTCTATTTTTGAGAACTGTTGGTTATGGTTTGGACAAGTGGCCACCACCACATGGCCTCTGTATTTTTGAGACATTTGGGCTTGGGAGCCTGGTTTGGGACAATTGGTCACCAACTCCACCCGATTGTTTTTGCCAAGTGTTTATGATACACATTTTTTTCAAGTTGTTATATGCTCAGTTTTCTTCTAGATCAATCTATGATTTTTTTGCTAATCCTTGCAGATATTGTTGAAGCATGACTTCGTTTCGCACTTGGTGCATTTGTTCAAATGACTCAATTACTACTTATTTTACTGTACTTATACTTATTTGGTTATCCAACTGTGGTCTTCATCATCTTGTACTCGGGTTTGGTAAACCCATCTCTTACTTTACACTTTTACCTTATTATTTTTCCTTTGCCACTTGTATTTTGCTTCTTACTGAGGTGTTCTTCCTTTGAATGCCTCAGGTTCAGGGCAGTAGCCGGTTGAGCTGCTAGGTTGGGAGCTTGCTAGTGGATTTCTTGTTGCAGGAGTTTTCCTCACCCTTCTGAGGTATTTTCTTGGGCTGTTTACTGATGAATGCGATTTATATAGGGTTTTTCGGACTCATTTGTGTTAAATTTCACGCGTTTGCACTTCATTTTTAGTTCTATATCGTTCATATTTCTTGTAGCTTTATTTCCACATGAAGTGCACATTTTGGCTTGTTGTGGTGTGCAATTGCGCATTATTCTGTTGGGGGTAAGCACATGGTGCTCCCCAAGTCTCTCTTTTAGTTTTTTCTTTTTGTTCTGTATGTCGGTGGCTTGTGCCCCCATTATGAGGTTTGATGTGTAGGTGGTCAGAAAGCCCAGCCTACAGATTGTCTCCTGTGTAAAACGCACGGTCGTGTGTTTTCTTCGCGCACTGTTTCAGTGTAATCGTGTGTTTTACTCAGTGGATTCCCGGGATATCTGTTTCCACCCATGCATTTTGTTCCCGCACAGTTTTGGCCAAACCGTGTGAGAAGGACTCGCACGGCCTGCACCTTTTGCCAAGCTTTCCAGTAATCTGTGGTTAATCATGTGTTTCCTTCACGCACGGGCAACAACGCCCGTGTGCGAGTAAAACACACGGTTCCACTATTTTCTCCTGCATTCCTGCGCTCTGTGATTACCCGTGTGATTTCCTTCACGCACGGGCGGAATCGCCCGTGCGCGAGTAAAACGCACGGGTCAACTCTTCTTCTTCCTCGATCATTATCTGCGTGCGAATATCACAGGGTTCACGCACGGTCGTGCGACAGACCGTGCGTGGCCAATTTTTTGATCTTTTTTCTATTTAAGCGCAGATTTTCCAGGGGTTTAGGGAGACTCGATTCTAGCCATTTTCCTCCGTATTTTTAGGGAGAAAATCTGTCATTCCACCTCCACCCTACATCTTCCACCAAGGGGAGAAGCTTCGGCCATGCTCGCGATGCCTATACATCACCAGTGCTTGCTCTCGGCCTTCTCCATCATATCTTGAGCTCCATTTCATGGTTTGATGTCATAGCCAACAAGAAAAGGAAAGCTTGCAACTTTCTTCTGTATCATGACACAAAGAATACGAGTTCATTGGGAGTTAGTGACAGCCTCCTCTACCCCGGACATACTTGAGGACCGAGCTTGGACGCGGATTGACAACCCGACGATTCCTTCCACGACACCTCGACGAGCCTTCAGATTCGGTTGATCTATTGCTTTGTTCTTGTTTTCTTGCTGAATATTGGTGTTAAAACTTCATTTATATTGATGATGTGCTCTTAGTTGTAAACATTATTAGTTTCATGTCTATGTGAACTTGTATTGTTTATGCTTAAGTTGCTTGAGTTGCGCCATCCTTCCATCTGCCATCCATCTGTTCTTGCTGTTCTAGCAATTGCTAGAAGCATACGCAGCGAAGAGGTTCTTACGACCCTCAAATTCTGGTTCTTACGCTTGCCTACTCGTCCATCCGCCTAGCAATTCGGTGCATAGCGGCCCGTGTAGTCTTCCATCCCGCCTGGCGAAGCATCATATAGCAGCGTTGCATAGGAGTAGTTGTTAGCTTTTTTTACTTTACTTTTACGCAACATACCAAAACCCCCTTAGTTAACTCCGCCCTAAGGACTTCAATCTCAAGTCCTCCTCGATATTAACTCCCCTCTTACCGTGTTCCTTGAAGAGATCGATACTTAAGGACATCCCATTTTATATTACTTGTGCGACCGGTACACTTGCCGTTCAACGCATCAAGTTTTTGGTGCCGTTGCCGGAGAATACAGTCGTGTGAGTTTTTGGAGAGGGAGATAATAGATAGAAGCCCTTTTCCATTTGTATATTTCATATTTCTTCTTTGCTTTAGTTTTTAGAATATGTTTCTTGTTTTTATTTGTTCCTCTTCTAGTTTTAATTTTTTTGTAGCAGGTTTTCCTATTCTTTTATCTGTGGTGTGTAGTTAATTGTTGCTTAGAAACTTTCTGTTGGTGAATTATTCTTGTTGCACCATGTATTCTTATACGAATATCCGTTGCCGATGGTGCGGGGATTATAGGCATGGTAGTGATGAGTGCCCCACTGAAGATTGGGAGCATAATTCTCGTGGTTCTATGTATGTAGCACCGTCTTCCTATGGTACTTCATACAACCAACCCAGGTCTTATGATCACTCCTCTTATACGCATTCATCTCTTTCTTATTCCGCTCCGGTCCCACCTAGACCGAGGAGTAATGGAAAATGATGTTTGTGTTGTCGTTGCACCGACCATGTATTGAAAGATTGCGCAAAATTTCAGCGCCAGTTGGAGGAGGATGAAGAACCAGGTATCTGATTCACTCTATCACCCTCTAAAATGGTTGCCCCTTCTGATTCTGATGATATATTCGTAGCACCACCTTGTCTATGGGGGACTGATGCAGATATGCCCATCAAACTTTCTACTGATCGATGTGACAACATTGTAGCGCCGTCTCTCCCCATGCACTCTTCCCCTCTTTTGGATTCACCCCCGGAGGAACCCGCACATATATTCTCTGATGTTGTTTTTCCTCCGCCTTCTTTGTAAGAATTATCTATCCCTATTTTTAGTGAGTCGATTGATGATGTTAGGCTTGACTGTGATTCTGAGCCTGAGGATGTGCCCATGTATGACGAGGATATTATTTTCATTAATGGAAAGTATTACGTCTTGGAACATGTGGACACACCGAGGTGTGTTGATGAGGAGATCCTTTCTGATGAGGAAGTTTTCACTTCCTTGTTAGATGAGGAGGTCCAAACCACTACCGAGGAACTCGAGCTCTCGGATTCCCCTCGCTATGACTCATATGACACCAAAAGTGATCTATATTTGGATCCTGCTGGGAGTGAGACCGGGACCACTCCCCCTATTTCTGATTATTTAAGTTTTTCTTCTCCTTTATTTCTTGATCAACTTTCTGCATCTGAGCCTGTGCGGGTTGAGTCTTCACAGGTACTTGAGGAGGACTTGGAGCACTCTGCTCAAGTCAATGATCACAACATCCTTATATGTGAGGAGGTTGATCCCTTCTCCATTGAGGAAGCCTCATTCGTTGTCTTCTCCTCCTGCAGACCTGCTGTGGATGATACCTTGCAGGGCAAGGATTTTTTGTGTGAGATGAGTGAGGACCAGGCCTCCTCCTCATCTTACATTCTGTTTCCTCTACTTGAAGTTTGCAGGTATTATTATTCAGGTAGAGGGGTCCTACTCTATCTCTGTATCGGTACACGTTACCACAATGGATAATGGAAAAGTTACCTGTGAATTTTTCTTTTCATAGGGCTATTAGCTAGAAATGTATAAAATTTAATAAGTCGTGTTGGGATGACAATAACCCGAGTACTTATCTTTCATTTCCTGCATTTTTATTTTTCATATCTATCTTAGCTTAGTATTTCTTTATATATTGTATATTTTTCTTTTATTTTTGCGGAGCTCACCCCTGCAGGTATTCATGGCAAATAGTATTGGCGGGGTTGCGATTCTTCATATGGAGGAGCTGCTTCTGTGTTTTTCACTCATCTTCTGGCATGCTCTCTAGCTGAGCATTGGGTAACCTCTTCCCTTGTCTCTATTTGATTTTAATTTCAATATCATTTGTTGTGTAGCTTAGTTTATGTCCGGGGGAGAGTCAGTATGTGTTACCATTTGCACGCGCACATTTCATGGACATACTAGAAGTTTCTATATTTTTATTTTAATTAGTTCATTGCATTGCACACCACTGCACCCACATGAGCGCGTGCTTAGCTGTTAGCGTGCTGCGAGTTAAACTCGTTTCTTTTGTATGATTTGGGAAAATTTTTTTTGCTGGCTTAGGATTGTGAGACAGAGTAAAATGTTGACCTTGCTGTGCTCCGAGTCAAGTGCTCTCGTCTCATGTACAAATTGGTGTAGATTTAATTTTTCTGTATGCTTATATTTTTATATTTTTCTATTTGCATAAAGATTTTTTATTGTACTCAAAAATTGGTGAATCCATTATAAATCCGACGGTAGCTTAGGGATGTGTGTAGACGGCTGTTAGGTTCGTATTGCTCAAGTCGGGAGAAAGGATTATCTTTCTCGGTGGCTAAGAACTTGCCCCAAGCTATTCTTGAAGCATAGTTATTGGTTAGTCATGCATGAGCGTGATGTAGGCCATCATTTTTACCCGGTTGAGCCTTGTACCATTCCTAACGTCTTATCCTTGCTAGCCCTGTTGTACTTACCCTTATTTTGATTCAGCTTCACTATTATTTCACCAAAGTCTCATAGCTGATCCTAGTCGCACACCCAAGTTGATGCTTTAGTGTTTTACATTTTCATTTTGGGTGTTGATGTGGTGATATTACTTGTGAATTTGTGGATGTGCTCAAAAGTTTTCATTTGCTGAGTTTGTTAAAGTAAAAAAAAGATTCAAAAAAAAGTACAAAAATGAATTGTAAAAAAAAGAGTGAAAAGAAAAAGTATAATTGAAAATCCTATTTGAGATGTGATTATTTTTGGAGTAGGCGGTGCACACACCCATTTTTTAAAAATTAAGTCTGGGGGTGTGGTGTACCCGCAAATATTTTGGTTAGCGGATAGATTTTTTTATGCTAGCTCATTTGGGTTTGTTACGTAGTCATTCTTATTTATCTTTGTTTACCTCACCGAAACCCAAGCCCCATCTCTTCACCTAAAGTCCTACTGATTCGTGTGTAAACCAAGCCAGTACCGTGGAGAGAGTGTGATAGGGCAAACATATGGTCACCGACACTGGTGGATTCCTTTGGAGGTTATCCCGAGACCTGATCTTTGGCAATGCTTGCCTAGCGATTAGTTTACTTTCTCCCTACGCATGACCAGAAGATTCACCGTGATTCCATTTTTGAGTAGTGATAAAATGTTGATACGCATTGTGAAATGTTTAAACTTTTTTGTATTCTTAGAAATTTCCTCTATTATCTTTTTACGCGTGCGTGCATGCGACTTTGCATGGTACTCCGTATCGCAATTTCCTTGTTAGCTATATCTTTTTCCCTATCTGCATAGATTTTGATTGCTCGGGACGAGCAAACAGGTAATTCTGGGGGTGTGAAGAGTCCGATTTATATAGGGTTTTTTGGACTCATCTTGGTTAGTTTTCACACATTTGCACTTCACTTTTAGTTATATATCGTTCATATTTCTTCTAGCTTTATTTCTACATGAAGTGCACATTTTGGCTCGTTGTGGTGTGCAATTGCGCACTATTCTATTGGGGGTAAGCACATGGTGCTCCCCAAGTCTCTCTTTTAGTTTTTTCTTTCTGTTCTGTATGTTGGTGGCTTGTGGCCCCATTGTGAGGTTTGCTGTGCAGGCGGTCAGAAAGCCCAGCCTACATATTGTCCCCTGTGTAAAACGCACGGTCGTGCATTTTCTTCGCGCACTATTTCAGTGTAATCGTGCGTTTTACTCAGTGGTTTACTAGGATATCTATTTCTACACGTACGTTTTGTTCCCGCATGGTTTCGGCCAAACCGTGTGAGAAGGACTCGCACGACCTGTGTTGGGTACATTGGAAAATGTGTACCAGATTTGAAGAAGCCTCACCCTACTCAATGATATGCATCAAGGTGTATTTGATGTGTTTTGAGTTTATATGTGCAGGTTACGTAAATACAGGAATGCAGAAAAATTTCTAAGTCCATGTGTCGACACCTAGAGAAGCTGTGTCGACACTTATGAAGGCTTATGTCGACACTGGAGAAAAGCTGTGTCGACAGTTGGAGTAGATTGTGTCAACACTTGGAAAGGCTGTGTCGCCACCAGAAGGAATGTGTCGACATACAGAGGCAGTGTCGACACACAGTGAAGCATTGTCGACATCAACTGTATCGACACCAAGAGGCAGTGTCGACACACAGGAATACTTAGTTGACATCAAATATGTCAACACATATAGGCAGTGTCGACACACAGAAGTATTTGTCAACATCAACTGTGTCGACACACAGGACTTGTGTCGACACACATCAAATCTTCAATAAAGTTAAAGTAAAGAAGTACTTGTGTCAACACAAAGGAGATGTGTCGACACATATCAAAGCTTCAACAAAGTTAAAGAAAAGAAGGCTTGTGTAGACACACAGAATCAGTGTCGACACATTCTAAAGAAGCTGTGTCGAGAAGCAGTTACAACAACAAAGGAGCTGTGTCGACACCACCAAGGCTTGTGTCGACACTTAATCCACTTGTGTCGACACATGAAGAAGATCAGTCTCGACACTTTCAGACAGAGACAGTATTTCAAGAAGTGACTGGATGACTTGACAACTTCCATTTCTAACCGGTCTACTGCAACTGTCAAAGCTGTCAGAAGTTTGTTAGAAACCGGATCAGCCGGTTACCATGGAGGAAGACTATATGAAGGCTTTCTCCTTCAACAAAAAATATACAATTAAGAAGAAGATTGAAGAATATACACAACTAACAACACACAAAGAAGAATACCTTCGACAGAAGATCTAAGAAGTTGGAGAGAGAGAGCTCCATCTAAGAAGTGCAGTTGCTGAACCAGGCTACCAAGAAAGATTCAGATTGAGATCTGAATCTCAAGTCAGAAGCTGATTGAAGATCAACTTCTCAAGAGTTCAACCCTACTGAGTTCAGATTCAAGAAGCTTTGAAGAAAGCTAAGAGAGTTTGTGCTCTGCCATCAGTTGCTTCCAAGAACTGATCAAGAAACCATCCATCCCTTCTCTCTCTACCTGGGTGGTGGTAAAACACTTTGTAAACACTTTTTTCTGTAGGATCTATTCTAGATCTGAGCTGTAAGCCTATTTTATAAAGGCTGAGTGTAGGAGAGTAATTTCTCTGAGTGGTAGGCCTTGTTGAAGGCTGAGGTAGGGCAGTGAGCCTGAGGTGTAGGAGATTGTGATCTCTGAGTGTAGGCCTTGTTGAAGGCTGAGGTAGGGCATTTGGCATGAGTTTTAGGAGTGTGGATACACTCTGAGTTGTAGGAAAATGGTTTGGGTTCTGAGCTGTAAGATATGAGGATCTGAGGTGAAGTGCAGAAGTTAGGCCGAATCTAGCACACTGTTAGATAGGCAAAGGGGGAAAGTGGATGTACCCAGACCTTGGGGAACCACTATAAAATCTGTGTGCACTCTGTGATTGAATGTTTCTGTGATTGCTGTGCTATGTAGTTGTAGAATTTGTAATTTTTGGTTAAATAACAGAACAGATTTTCTGCCTTAAAAGCAAAAGATAAAGTACACCTATTCACCCCCCCCCCCCTCTAGGTGGTTAGGCACTAATTCTTTCAAGTGGTATCAAAGCAAGGTTACTCAAGGAAAGACTTAACAGTCTGAGTAGATTCATAAGGCAGATTCAAGATCAAGAAAATGGGTTCAGGGGAAAATCATAAGGAACTAGGTTCTATGAAATTACCCATATGCAGAAAGGAGATATTTGGAATATGGAAAGAAAGGGTCAGGTTGTTTATGGAGGCTTCTGATCCAAGGATCTACATTACAGTAAAAGAAGGTCCTTATATTCAAATGAAGATTTCAGTTCTAGATGCAAACCCAAGAATTCCCAAGGATTATTCAGAGATGACCAAGGATGAGATCATCTTGGCCACTATGGATAAAAGAGCCCAGAACATCATAGTAAGTGCCATTGATGATGCAACTTTCCAAAATTTGATTCATTGCAAGATCTCCAAAGAAATGTGGGATACTTTGATAGTCTACATGGAGGGTTCTGAAGAAGTCAGACATGATAGAAAATCTATGCTGAACCAGGAATATGAGAGTTTCAGACAAGGAAAATCTGACAGTATAACTGAGTGTTATAAAAAGTTCTATAGAATAGTACATGAGCTGATGTCCTATGGAAGAATCTTCAGTACCTATGAACTGAATGATAAATTCCTAAGATCCTTGACAAAGGACTGAGACACAAAGATTTGTGCCATTAGGGAAGTGGCCAAACTTGTAGACATCTCACCTCCAACTTTGTTTGGAAAATTACTGTCAAATGAGATGCAGTTGATGTCTTGGAAAGAGGAAGAGAAAAGTGCAAAAGGGGAGTATAGAAAAAAGTCTGTGGCCTTCAAGGTTGAAGCCACTAAGAAAAATAGTAGGATGTCTCCATCACCTCCTAAGATAGTTGATGAAATTGCTTCAGATAATTCAGACAACCAGAATTCAGACAGTAGTGACTCAGATGAAGATTTTGCAGCATTTACAAGACAGTTTCAGAGATTCCTAAAGAATAAGCAGTGGAAGTCTAAGCCTTCCACATCTCAGCCTAAGGATGATTATTATCAAAAGAGGAAGTCATCGAGGAAGGACAGGAGCAGGTCTAAGCCAAGCAAATCTACAACATCAAAGATAGTTTGCTACTGCTGTAATAGGCCTGGACATGTTGTGGCTGAGTGTCCAAATAAAAGAAAAGAGACTGCAGATAAAAAGAAGAGTCAACACCAGAGCAAGAAGGAGAAATCTTTGGTTGCTAAGAAGGAGAAGAGCTTGACAGACCAATCTACTTCAGAGTCAGAATCTGAAGCTGAGGCCTAATTGGTCTATATGCAGCAGATGAAGAAGATGAGTTTCTCCAGGTGCTGAACTCTATATATGAACAAGAAGACCATCAGTGCAAGGGACTGATGGCTGTGTCAGAAGAAGACAAGTGTCAGGACCAGCCTGGTCCTAGTAAGGTACAATGTATTACTAGAAATTCAGATTGTAGTACTGAGTCAGAGTCAGCAACATCTGCATCAAGTGATGTGGATGGGTCTGAGTCTGAAGGTGATATTCATCAGCTGATAGATGAATATGGAGATTTATTGCAGGCACTTAAGAAGAGCAAAAACCTGGCCAAATCTCAGGCTAAGGAAATTGCAGATCTTAAGATGGCTGCATTAGATCCTGAGAAGTTGCTGGATCAAAAACTGAATGAGATTGCCAAATTGAAAAACATAACTGTTATTCAAATGGGCACAATCACATTCAAGAATGATCAGATTAGAAATCTGGAGGTTAGACTTCAGAAAGAGAAAGAGATTGTGGCTAGTTTTCTAAACCAAAATCTGTATTACCCTTAATAGATGACTTTGTGTCACAAAAGGGTAAGACTGGATTAGGGTTTAAGAGAACAGCACGGGCGGCTAAGTCCAATAAGAAAGGCAAAGCTCCAGCATAAAATAAGAGACATGATGTAAACAATTCAGCAAAGGTTGCACCTAAAAAAGGTATAACAAGTTTGAGTGCTGGTGTTGTGGCAAGGTAGGCCACTTTGCCTTAGATTGTTGGAACAATTGCAGTGTCAAGGAGAATAGCAATCTGCCTGTTAGAAGAGCTGCAGGCAGATTTGTCAAATTTCAGACTAACATGAACCAAGGACCCAAAACCTATTTGGGTTCTAAGGTTAAGTAGTCTTTATTGCAGGTGAGTCCAAGTGGCCATGCCCCTATATGTTACTTGGACAGTGGATGTTCCAGGCACATGACTGGAATAAGGGGGTTACTGAAAGACTACACACCTATCATGGATGACCCTAAAGTAACCTTTGGTGGTTCAGAAAAAGGAATCATCAAAGGATTTGGTAACATTTCTAATAACCAGATTACTATCTCTCAAGTGGCCTATGTGAAGGGTTTGAAACACAACCTTATAAGCATTAGTCAGTTGAGTGATTTAGGATATGACATTTCATTTATTAAGAATGGATGTCATATCAAAAGGTCATATTGACAGGATGTAGGAAAGGAAATGTATACTGTCTTAACTTTGAGTGTGAGAATAATGTTTCTCCTGTTTGTCTTGTAGCTGATGAGAGAGCCTCTTATTGTGTTAAATGGCACAAGAGGCTGACCCATCTTAACTACAAGACTATTGGCCAACTATTTAGTAAAGAGTTAGTGAGGAATGGTCCTCAAGTTAAGTGTTTAAAGGATGGAATATGCTCAGCTTGTCAAAAAGCCAAGCAGACCAAATCTTCCTTTCATAGCCTTGAAAACAAGTATTCAGTGAGGTGTCTTTACCTCTTGCATATGGATCTATTTGGTCCTATGCCAGTTCATAGTCTAGGTAGGAAGATCTACACTTTTGTGGTGGTAGATGACTATTCTAGATATTCCTGGGTGTTCTTTCTAAGACAAAAATCTGAAACCCCAAGTGTCTTATATAGTTTTGTTAAACAAATTCAGAATGAGTTGGATAGTACAGTGGTCAAAATCAGAAGTGATCATGACACTGAATTTCAGTCTGAAAGTATGACAAGACTGTGTGAAGATTTTGGGATTTTTCAAGAATTTTCCTCACCTAGAACACCACAGCAAAATGGTATTGCTGAAAGGAAGAATAGAACACTGATTGAGGCTGGTAGAACTCTATTGAGTGACACTTCTCTCCCAGAATATTTCTGGGCTGAGGCAGTAAACACTGCATGTCATGTGATCAATAGGGCTTCTATCACCAAAAGCCACAAAAAGACTCCCTATGAGATTATGAAGGGTAGAAAACCAAACTTATCGTATTTTAGGATGTTTGGTTGCAAGTGTTATGTCCTTAACAATGACAAGTCTTATCTAACCAAGATTGCTGCCAAATCCCAAGATGAGATATTTGTTGGGTAAAACAAAAATAGTAAGGCTTATAGGGTCTACAACTTGATTACTCAAGTTGTAGAACAGTCTGTACATGTAGTCTTTGATGAAACAAGACTGATTAACAGTGAGTTTCCAAGTAGTGCGTGCAGTTCTACAGGTATAAATGAGAGAATGGACAAGCTTACCATTACAGAAGATTCAACTGCAAATCAGGAAGTGGAAAATGGTGGCTGCTGTCTAGGGGGAGTACAAGACTCTCCAGATGCTTATGAAAACCAAGAGGTGTAGCATAATGAAGAGACTGGAGGTGTTCAACCTGAAAATAGACTACCTCCAGCTAATAGACACTTAAAGGATCATCCAGCAAATCAAATAATTGGTGATCCAAGACAAGGAGTAAAAACAAGGATCAAGAATCTGAACACAGTTCTGTGCTATAGTTTCTTATCACAACTGGAACCCAAGAAATTTGAAGAAGCTGTTCTAGACTCACATTGGATTGATGCCATGCAAGAGGAGCTGAATCAGTTCAGAAGGTGCAAGGTCTGGAAGTTAGTTCCTAAACCAAAAGACCACAAAATCATTGGAACAAAGTGGATCTTTAGGAACAAACTAGATGAGAGTGGGATCATTGTGAAGAACAAAGCAAGACTTGTTGCAAAAGGATACATGCAGTAAGAGGGTATTGACTTTGATCAAACCTTTGCCCCAGTAGCAAGACTGGAAGCAATTAGGATGTTCCTTGCTTATGCAGCATATCAAGGCTTTAAGGTATTCCAAATTGATGTAAAATCAGCATTCCTAATGGAAATCTAAAGGAAGAAGTCTATGTAGAGCAGCCCTCAGGTTTTGTTGATCCTCTCAAACCTGATTATGTTTTTAGACTTAGGAAAGCTTTTTATGGGTTGAAACAAGCCCCAAGGGCCTGGTATGAAACCCTGTCTACTTTCCTCATTGAGAACAAATTCTCAAGGGGGAAAATAGACAAGACTCTATTCCTTAGGGAATCTAAAGGAAAGATTATTCTAGTTCAAATATATGTAGATGACATAATATTTGGGTCTACTGAAAGTAATCTTTGTAGAAAGTTTGCAAAACTAATGCAAGAAAAATTTGAAATGAGCAGTATGAGAGAACTTAAGTTTTTCTTGGGTCTCCAAGTAAGACAGACTGAAGATGGCTTGTCCATATCCCAGTCTAAGTTCACCCTGGAGTTAATAAAGAAGTATGGTATGGAATCATCCACTACCATGAGAACTCCAATGGGGACAAGTGTGTCTCTAAGCAAAGATGATGCAGGGAAACATGTAGATGAAACTTTGTATAGAGGAATAGTTGGCTCCCTTCTATATCTGACTGCTAGTAGACCAGATATCATGTATGCTACATGTGTCTCTGCTAGGTACCAAGCATGCCCTAAAGAATCTCATCTGACTGCAGTCAAAAGGATTTTGAGATATCTTAAGGGCACACCTTATCTAGGCCTTTGGTACCCTAGGAATGGAGATTTTCTACTGACAGGCTATTCAGATGCGGATTTTGCAGGTTGCAAGGAAGATAGAAAAAGTACTACAGGCACCTGTCAATTCCTAGGTGGTAGACTAGTGTCTTGGAGCAGTAAGAAGCAGACCAGTGTGGCAAACTGCACAGCTGAGTCAGAATATGTTGCTGCAGGAAGCTGTTGTGCACAACTATTATGGATTCAACACCAGCTAGTAGACTATGGTATTCAGGTAGGTAGAACACCTTTGCTTTGTGATTCTATAACTGCAATTTCTATTGCTAATAATCCTGTTTCACATATTAGGACTAAGCATATAGAAATTAGATATCATTTTCTTAGAGAACATGTAGATAAAGAGGATATCTCACTAGAATTTGTTAAAACAGATTATCAAATTGCAGATATGTTTACTAAGCGTCTAGATGAAACTAAATTCAATAAGTTTAAAATTGAATTAGGAATGTTGAACATAGATTAGTTTAACAAAATTGGCTAAGTAAAATAGTGTCGACACAAGAAGTTGTCTGTGTCGACACATAGGAGTGGTGTCGACATTCCAGAGAAATGATGTCGAGACATCTAGAACATTGGTGTCGAAACTTCAGAGAAATAGTGTCGACACATCTAGGAGTGGTGTCGACACATCCAGAGTTGGTGTCGACACTTAGGATTAACACAGATTTCGTCGAGTGGAGAATCGACAGATCGTCGAGCGCAAAAGTATAAGTGTCGACACAAGGAGTTGTCTGTGTCGACACATAGAAGTCAACACTTATGTCGAGACATAAGAAGACTGTGTCGACACTTTTCAACAGTGTCGACACATTAAGAGAATTATGCCATGCCTTTTCACCTTCGTTTTTAGAAAGGTATAAATAGGACAACAACATTGTCTGTCGACACGCTCTCCATAGTTTCGAGACCAAATCTTTGTGTCGACAACTTCTCTCATCTACATTCAAGATTTCTCTCAGCCCTAATGGCGCTTAAGCTTGAAGAGAATGTCAATGAAGGATATGAGCTGGTACGCAACGCCTTTGACCATGTAGATTCTGAAATTCAAGCTGTAGTAACCCTAGTTGCTGAGAATGGGTTAGAGTTTCTAGTTTCTGAACCAATAAAGATTTGGAAGAAGGAAATCCTAGAATTCTATGGCGCTGCAACTTTAGATTTGACTGGATTAAAGATTAAATCAACAGTTCAGGGAGCTAAAGTCAAACTTACTTTGAAGAGCTTGAGAAAAACTCTTCAACTACCAAGAACTCAAGAAGAGGAAGATATACCTGCATCTACGACAAGGGAAGCACTTTAATGGTGTGGATTGGATCCCACCTTGAAGATTGGAGCTGCCATGAACAGAAAAGGAATGAATCAGCAAGGAAAATTTCTTTCAGAAATAGTTGGCAAAGTCATCCTCTGCAAGCCAGGGGGACAAGATAGGATTTCTGCCTACATGTTCATCCTGATGACAAGTATCATCTACAGACTCAACACTGATTGGTCAGCAGTGATTTTTGAAAAATTTAAGAAAAGTATTAAGAAGCCTAATATAGGAAGGATAATGAGTCTGTACTGTAACACCTCCCCTGTAATGACCGTATAATAAGGGTCCGGCCGGGGCACCACAACATACGGACGCCACAGCTTTAGTATTATAAGATGATATAACTACACACACTCAAAACTCTTTGCACAACACAACGGAAACACAAGCAAAACTAGAAGTTATCCACCACTACAAGAGTAATAAAAAGATGGCCTTATGGCCTTACAACATAAGAGGGTCCAAACTCAAATATTACAACAATCATGAAAGTGCATAAGCACTCTTAGTCTACCTCGGCATGCAAACCGGTCACCAAGGGCATCAAAACATACAATGCCATAAAGAGTAGAGCTACTACAAAAGTTAACACTTCATGAGGCTTGGGCCTTTCTGGCCGGTGAGCTAGCTCCTGCTTGCGATCCTTGCCCTGTAGAAATTATTAGTAACGTGGGTCAGCAAAGGCTGACCTCAAACTGTGTAACCAACACATCTACTCCCGGCCGTCCCTAACGGACCCCGGGGAACCCTCCAACCTTCAAGTCAGCACTTCGTATGCAATATATAAATATAAAAAAGAAGTGCATTAAGAACAAGCTTGGATGTCTCAAACATCATACACGTTCTCTACGGGTTGAGCATATAATATAAAAAGGGGCCTACCTATGCAACATGTATGAAACCACCCGGGTTTCACCCAAGGCACCCTATAGCGTATGCATCTAGCACAACATCACATCAATTGGGTACTCATCGTTTCCCCATTGGCATAAAGCCGCAAACAAAAAGGGAGACACAATTCCCCCCAACGACACACAAGCCGCCATATGGAACTCTTGTCTAGGCCCCACCCGCTCAAGGTCTTAGACCCGGGCTTGCCTGCAAGCTCTGACGTCTCATGTCAGGATTCCAACAAACACAAACTGACCGATTCTAAGAAGCCTTGCCGGACAACACCCGCTCATGGCCTCATTGCCCGGGCTTGCCCCCATGATTGGCATTCTCGTCAGTCTCACAGAAGGGGACTAGTCTCGCCGGGACACTCTCCACACATGACGTGTATGTCACGGGATAGCCAACCGACCACGGAGACACAGCCACTCCATGGCACATCACAAACCAAGACAATTCCACCCTAGTCCCTCATTTATACTGCAGCGTTCCCACACACCAAGGAAACCATCGACCACCAATGCGGAGCTAACCTTGTCCAACAAGGAAACCATCTATCGCCATTGAGGAGCTAACCTTGTCCGGTTCCGACTACATGTACTCACTTGAGAAAAAGGGGGAAACATCACCACATCACAAACGACATCTTGCCACAACGGATCTCTACGAATCCTTAAAGCTCGTATGCAACATCAACGAGTCGGACTAACGGTCGCGACTACAGCTTCACCCACCATGCCTAATCCACTTACGGAGCGGATATCTAATGCAAAACATGCCGGGGACGGACTCAATCGACCCAGAGGTTTCTCTTGAACCTTGGCGACCCAAACCCCTCTCATTTGAGTGTTTGGTGCCCAAAAACTAGAAAAGAAAAGATGCTACAACATGCATCCTAAAACCGAGAGGAGAAGTGTCGTTACCTTCCGACTCCTCTTCCTAGCCATGGTAAAATAGCCAGATGAAAACCTTCGCAAAGATCTAGCCTCCACGGATCTGGACTCGGCTTGCGATTTGGAGCACCGAAGCCTCTCCTACAGCCCAATCCCTCCTTCACCTTCTTCCTTGCTCTCCCTTCTCTCTAGAATTTTAGTAAGAGAAATCTTGGAGAAGAATGAGGGTTTCCAACCCTATTCTCGGACTTAACTCCCCAAGAGCAGTCCTGGACCATCAGATCCCAAAATAAGGGAAAGAGCGGCCACGATCCGTCTGAAAAAAATAAAATACCTGTGCCGAACACGGCCTGGCACACGCCCGTGTCCAGGGCCGTGTCCCCCATTCGCCGTCAAAACCGACGCGCCTGGAATAGCACACGGGCATCCGACACGCCCGTGTGTCACCTGACACGCCCGTGTCCCAACTGACACAGTCGTGTGGTCGGACGTGTGCCTCCATCGACACAGCCCCGAAAACAACCTGAGAACTACACGGGTACTGAACACGCCCGTGTCCTTGCCCGTGTCTACCTCAACACGCCTGGGCTCCAGGCTGTGTTCACTGTCTCGACATTTCGTCGAGTGAAGATCGTCGACCATATGGGACACGCCCTGTGACACGCCGGTGTCACAGGCCGTGTACCCCTGTCTCGACACTCGACAATCGTTGAGTGAACTTCGTCGAGAGAAGTTCGTCGACTAACGGACACGGCCTTGGACACGCCCGTGTCCTAGGCCGTGTGCCTTCTCACGACACATCGTTGAGTGAAAATCATCAACTCCCCGGGCCGATCGTCGACACGGCCTCGACACGCCCGTGTCTCAGGCCGTGTTCTCTGCTCGACGATCGTCGACTCCAAAATCGTCGACCTCACGGCCAAAATGTTGACTGGAGCCTGACACGCCCTAGGACACGCCCGTGTCCCAGGCCGTGTGCCCCCTGCCAGAAACCAAACTTGGCCAGAAAACACTGGTCGACCCTCTCTCAAATTTTGGGGTGTTACAACTCTTCCCCCCTTAAAATAATTTTGTCCTGAAAATACAAAGCAAAAGGAAACAACGCTTAAATGGTACTTGATTTGAAGAGATCTGGATACTCTTCTCGCATGGCTTGTTCTCGCTCCCAAGAGAACCCCTCACGACCGCAGTTGTCCCATCGGACTTTCACGAGTTTAACCTCTTTATTCCACAACTGCCGAGTCTCTGAATCCTCTAAAGCAATTGGAAGGACCCGCGTCCTCAAGTCTTCCTCAATCGCATCGATGCCGACTCGATCACCACACTAGCCTCCACCAAGGCTTTCCTCAAGACGGAGACATGGAAGATGTCATGCGATCCACTCAGCTCCGCGGACAACGCCAACCGATAGGCTGCTTCTTCCAGCCGTTCAACAACTTCAAAAGGCCCCAAAAACCTTGGACTCAACTTCTTAAGTCGGCGAATCAGTGAGACGCCTTTGAACGGCTTGATCTTCAAATAGACCCAATCACCCACCGCAAGCTCCAACTTCCTATGACGAGCTTTAAAGTATTTTGCTTGCCGGTCTTGCGCCACCTTCATACGCTCTTGAATGGTCCGCACCAACTCACCAGCGTCAACTACCACCTCCTTTCCTAAAAGTTTGGTGTCTCCCGCCTCTGTCCAAGACATTGGTGTTCGACACCGTCTCCCATACAAAGCTTCGTATGGCTCCATTTTTATACTTGCTTGATAACTGTTATTGTACGCGAATTCCACCATGAAGAGATGATCCTCCCACTTCTTGTCGAAGTCAAGAATGCACATTCTCAGCATATCCTCCATAGTACGGTTCGTTCTTTCGATTTGCCCTTCAGTTTGAGGATTGAACGTCGTACTGAACTTTAGCTTCGTGCCCAAACTCTTCTGAACCAATCTCCAGTTCTTGGACGTAAACCGTCCATCTCGATCGCTGACTATGCTCTTAGAAATCCCATGCAGTTGCACAATGTTGCGAACATACAATTCCACCAGCTTCTCCATGTTGTCCTCCTTCGGATTTGGGATGAAGTGGGCCACCTTGGTTAAGCGATCCACGATCACCCAAATAACATCATTACCCTGCTGCGATCTAGGCAAACCATGTACAAAATCCATGGAGATGTCATCAAATTTCCACTCAGGGATTGGAAGGGGCTTCATGAACCCGCCCGGCTTCTGACATTCGGCCTTCACCAAGGCGCAAGTTTGGCAACGATTCACATACAAAGCTACGTCCCGCTTCAGCCCCGACCACAAAAAGGATTTCTTCATATCCAAGTACATCTTTATACTGCCCGGGTGAATGGAGTACTTTATGAAGTGAGCCTCAAACATCAACTCCTCGCGGAGTTTGCCGAACTGCGGTACACGAACCCTTCCGTCCTTCCTCAGAATCCCATCAATTATCTCCCAGGCTCCGCTCTCGCCCTTTTGAGCCTCCAACACATATGGTTGAAACTCCACATCCAACCGAGTCGCTTCCCGAATGCGATATGACAAGTCGTTCTGCATTTCAATCCAGTTCAACCGAGCTATGCTGGACTCGCCTCTCGCCACACATTCCAAACTAAGGGACTCCCATTCCCGTACCAACCGCTCATCATGAGCTTCAATCCAATTCCCTTGCCCCGAGTACTTTCTACTCAAGGCATCAGCCGCCACATTAGCTTTACCTGGCGTATACTGAATCGCCATCTTGTAGTCTCCAAGAAACTCAACCCACCTACATTGCCGTACGTTCAAGTCCTTTTGATCTAAGAGGTACTTCAGGCTTTTATGATCCATGAAGATCTCCACCTTTGCACCATACACATAATGTCGCCATATTTTCAACGCAAAAATTACCGCCGCCAACTCCAAGTCATGGACGGGGTAATTCCTCTCATGAGGCTTCAGCTGTCTAGACCCAAAAGCTATCACCTTGCCATGTTGCACCAAAATGCAACCCAAACCGCATCCCAATGCGTCACTGAATATCTGAAATGCCACGGTCCCTTGCGGTAGACTTAGGATAGGAGCCATCATCAGTCTCTCCTTCAGTGCCTCAAATGCTTGACTGCACTCTTGAGTCCACACAAACTTATGATCTTTGCGAGTGAGTGAGGTGAGGGGTAGAGCTTGTTGGAACACCCTATTACTAATTTGGGTCAGGATCACTATGTCTCTAGGAACCTTTGCTTGACCTCCTGTATACTTAATAGGTCAAATAGGATTGAGTGTAAGAGTTAGAAGTCTAGGTTTGGAAGCTGCCCTGAAGACCAAGATTTTGTATTTGGAGACTAAGTCATATCGTCGAGCTCAGCACGACGATTCGTCGAACTCCGATCGACGATCCTCTAGCTCAACCTCGACAGATCGTCGATCTCCATTCGACGATCGTCTAGCTCAACCTCGACAGATCGTCGAACTCCATTCGACGATCGATGAGCTCAACTTCATTATATTGTCGAACTCCATTCGACGATCGGTGAGCTCAGGTCGACGATTGTGACTCTGCTTTGGATCTTTATCTCTGAGCTCAGTTCGACGATCTTTGAGCTCAGATTGACGGTATTTTGCTGCTGTATGTTTCCAGATCGCTGAGCTCAGCTCGACGACAGCAGTGCTCAGTTCGACGATTTCAGATAACTTCCAGGATATTTCTAAATTCAAATTCAAATCAGTTAAGGAGTTATTCTGCAATTAATTCAGAGATTTCCTAGCCATTTTCATTCAATTCTGGACCAAGTTTCAAGGGATTTTTCAAGGAATATTTGTGTGGACTTTCCTCCAGAAGAGATTTGGCAATTAAGAATGCAATCAATGCAGGCTAACGACAATTCTTGACAGAGAATATTATTCTATTCTGTACCAGAGAATAAAATGCAGAATTTTTGAATCACACAGAGAACACAGATCACAGATACATATTCAAAAATATTCTGTCAAAAAGAATTCTGAATGACACTCATCCAAGGAGATCAAGCTTTCAAAAATCTTCAGATCTCTTTAGTTTTCAAAGTGTTCAAGGCCAACATATTTCCAGACTCCAAACATTCAACATTTCAGCTATTGCTGAAATCATCTATTGCTGTAGTTCAATCTTTGAAGGCCTATCACCCTCTGCAAAGCTTTTCTTCCTGAAGATCACAAGGATTCAGGGGGAGCTTTGACATCAACAATCCACATAGTCTTCTCAGCTGATCTGAGAAAGAGAAGACTTCCATCACTCTCTCACCCCCTCTCTGTAAAGGGTTTCTCAAACTCCCTTCAAAGGTTTGAGCTTGGTTTTTGAGCACCTTGTCAAAAGCTCATTGGTTGCAAGACACCTGATCAAAAAATCTGCTTTGGTTTTTGAGCACCTTATCAAAAGCTCATTGGTTCCCAGGACACCTGATCAACTCATCCTGTAGTGGATTCCTACCTAGGGTGGTAGAAGAGTGGATGTACCCAAGTTTGGGGAACCACTATATTTCCTTGTGTCTTCTGGTTTTGCTTGTGTTTATGTTGGTTTCTGGCCTTGATTTTTCTGTGATTAGCTTTTGTTTAGCTTAGTGCTGTGATTAGATTTGTTATTGCTTCACTGCTCACTATTATTACAATAGATGTTGTAAAAAGTTTCAAAGCACCATATACTCTATTCACCCCCCTCTAGAGTATATCAAATCTAGCTACACTTTCTATTGGTATCAGAGGCAGGTTGGTTAAACATACCATACCTGATTGGTTGTACAGGCTATCACCTGAACCCAAAGATCTCAAACTAGATCTGCCTTTCTTTGGTATTTTATTATTAGATTTTGTTTTCACAAATCATGGCCCAAAATAAAGATTATGCTAGCACCAGACCTTCAGTGTGCAATCTATCCAAGTTTGCACTCTGGAAAGCAAGGATCAGACTTTACATGAATTCTATTGGCGAAGATATTTTTAATTCTGTTTTGGCAGTATGTCCAAGACCCCTAGAGAATACAAGTACAAGTGCTGTTCCACCTCCATCAGGAATAGATGCTGATATCAAGAGATGGAAGGTAGCTGATGCCAAGGCTATGAACATCTTGGCCCAGACAATGTCTGATGACATATTTCAAAAGGTAGCTGAATGTAATTCAACCAAGGAAATTTGGGACAAGCTCTCAGAAATAGTCTCAGGCTCAGTTGATGAGAGAAAGGATAGAAGATCCCACCTCATCTCTCAATATGAGAATTTCAAGAAGGGAGAGACTGAGTCAGTGGGAGATATGTACAACAGACTAAGTCTAATTGTCAGTGAACTCAGGACATTAGACAAAGAGATCTCTCTAACTGAACTTAATGTCAAGATCCTAATGTGCTTCCCCAGCACTTGGGATTCAAGAATCTGGCCAATTAAGGATGCCAGAAGTCTAAATGAGATCACCACTGAAGCTCTATTAGGTAAGCTCAAATCTTATGAGCTACTCATCAAAAATAGAGAGGAAGAACAGAAGGCTGCCTCACCAGCCACAAGAAAAGAGAAGACCATAGCATTCAAGGAAACTGAAGATCTGCCTGAAGATAAAGCCACAGGCAATGATGAACTACTAAGTCTGCTGGCCAAAAGATTCTACAAGATGGCCAGAAAGGACTTCAGAAGAAGATCATACAAGGAGCAGGATAAGCCAAGGTATGACAAGTCCATTAGTAATAATAAAGAAATTATTTGCTTTGGTTACAGGAAACCAGGGCACATAGTTCCTGACTGTCCAGAGAACAAGAACAAGGACAGAAGGGACAGGAAAGAAAGAAGAAAGGAAAAAGACTCCAAAAGGAATGACAATGACAAACCTTCTTCAAGCAAAAACAAGCATACAAGAAAAGGGTTTGTTGCTGAATCCTGGAGTGAGACAGAAGAAGAGTCAGAAGCCTCATCCAGCTCCAGTGATGATGAGGATGATGCAGAAGAAAAGGAGTTCTGCATGATGGTAATCAATGCCTCACAGCACAATTCAGAGGAAGAGGAGTCAGAGTCAGACTCAGAGACTCAACCTGAAGAAGATCAAGTAATTGGTTCTTTTGATTTTAGTTCAGAGGATTTTAAATCTGAATTTAAAGCACTGTGTTTAGACCTGCTAAAGTCTGAGAAAGAAATTATCTCTCTCAGAAATCAATTATCTGAACACAATACTTTAAAGTCAGAAAACCTCAAACTCTTTGAGTAGTTGGAGTACTGTAGGGAACAGATAGCTTCACTGAAAAGTGAGCTCTCTGAGGCCAAAAAGCTTGAAGAATCCCTCAATGGGAGAAGCATCAAGCTGATGGACATCACAAGCACAGTGAACTCCAGATTCAACAGTACACTGGGCTTGGGTGCTTCATCCAGCCAACCCATAGTTATAACAACTCCAATCAAATTCATTTCTGACAAGGGAAAGGGAGTTGTAGAGGTTGCTAGGAAAAATTCTGATCTGCCTCAGAAAACTAAGTCCCAGCTGAAATCGTCGAACAGAGATCGACGATCGCCGAATGAAGATCGACGATCGCCGAACGCCGCTCGACGATCTCAGGCAAAATCGTCGAACGCAGATCGACGATCTCAGGCAAAATCGTCGAATGCAGGTCGACGATCTCAAATACCTGACCTCAGCCATAGTCGACCGTCGAACGGAGCTCGACGATCTGACACAAGATCGTCGAACGCAGCTCCAAGATCGTCGAACAGAGGTCAGAGCTCTGGAAAATTTTTCAAAGGCAAATCAAAATTGAATCCTAAGGGTCCTTCATCCCAAATCTTTAACCCTTATACTGAATGGATTATACCTCCAAGGAGATATCATCCTGAAGGATATAAGAGTCAACCTGGGATGACTTTCATTTCAGAATTTAAAGGTTATCAACCTAGGCCCAAGGTAAACTGGGTCAAAAACAAATGAATTGTCGCATGTGCAGGTGAAGACCTATCCAACATCTAACCAGCAATGGTATTTGGATAGTGGGTGCTCTAAGCACATGACATAGAACAAGGACAACCTCACATCCTTCAGAGCCAAGCTTGGACCCAAAGTTATCTTTGGTGATTCAAACTTTGGACAAACTAAAGGATATGGTGCAGTCCAGATTGGTTCAGTAACTTTCAAGAAGGTAGCTTATGTGGAAGGACTGAAGCACAACCTAATTAGCATCAGTCAGCTGTGTGATGAAGGCTACCAGGTGAACTTCAGCAAAGCCTTATGCAAAATCAAGTCAGAGTGTTGACAGGTAAAAGAAAAGGTAACATCTATCTAGTAGATTTTCTTTCAACTGATGTGGATATCTGCTTGTTTAATTCTGTCTTTAGACCCAATATTTTATGGCATAAGAGATTAGGACACATAAACCTTAGAACTATTGCTAGGATATCCAAAGACAACCTTGTTAGAGGACTACCTTCTGGCCCCTACAAGAAGGAAGGACTCTACAGGGCTTGTCAATTAGGCAAGCAAACTAAAAACAGTTTTAAGTCACTTAATAAGAGTGATTCACCTAGGATATTGTATCTGTTACACATGGATCTCTTTGGACCCATCACAGTACAAAGCCTAGGAGGGAAATCCTACACTTTAGTAGTTGTAGATGACTTCTCTAGATTCACTTGGGTGTTCTTTCTAAGGAAGAAGTCTGATAACTTTAAGTGTCTGACAGAGTTTCTCAAATGTATACAGATTGAGTTCAATACTCACATTGCCCTGATCAGAAGTGATCATGGGACAGAGTTTGATTCTCTTCTTATGCAAGAGTTCTGTCAGAGTGAAGGGATCAGGCATACTTTCTCAGCTCCTAGAACTCCTCAACAAAATGGGGTAGCTGAAAGGAAAAATAGAACCCTTATTGAATCTGCCACTACATTGTTGTCAGATGCTCATCTACCTCTATCCTTTTGGGCAGAGGCAGTGAACACCTCCAACTATGTGCTGAATAGAAGTCTGATACATAAACTAAAGGGAAAGACTCCCTATGAATTACTCAAAGGGAAGAAACCTAAAGTTGACTATTTTAGAGTCTTTGGTTGTATTTGCTACATTCACAATAATGACAAGAAATATTTAGCAAAATTTCAAGCCAAAGCTGATGAAGGAGTATTTCTGGGATACTCTATGATCAGCAAGGCCTATAGGGTCTATAATAAATCATCTTTGAAAATTGAGGAATCTGTTCACATTTCATTTGATGAAACTAACATGTCTTTCAAGGAGAAGAATTCTTTTACCATAGAACCTTTGCAGGAATATTCTCTAGTTGAAGGCTTGAACAAGTTACAGGTTACTCAAGAGGATGAAAGCAGTGAAGATGAAGGAAATGCTCAACACATTGAAGAACAACTTGAAGAGCCAGTTGTTGTACCACAAGAGGAAACAACAACACAGGTTGGTGAACAATCAACACCCCTTGTTGATTTAGTAACATCAAGAGACCATCCAATTTCCCAAATAATTGGAGAAATCTCAGCTGGTGTGCAAACCAGAAATCAGGTCAACCAAAACCTGTTGCACACCTTCTTCCTATCTCAAATTGAACCTCAGTCCATTCAAGATGCAGAGCAAGATCCACACTGGATCATTGCAATACAAGAGGAGTTGCATCAATTTGAGAGAAACAAAGTATGGGAACTAGTGTCAAAGCCTAAGAATCATTCCATTGTTGGAACAAAATAGGTATTCAGAAACAAACTGGATGATCAAGGAGTAATTATAAGGAACAAGGCAAGGCTAGTTGCTCAGGGATATTCTCAAGAAGAAGGAATCGACTACGACCAGACCTTTGCACCAGTTGCAAGATTAGAAGCCATCAGAATATTTCTAGCTTATGCAGCTCACAAAGGCTTCAAGATCTATCAGATGGATGTCAAAAGTGCATTCTTAAATGGAGACATCAAAGAGGAAGTTTATGTCAGACAATCTTCAGGTTTTATCTCTCCAACTTATCTTGATTATGTTTTTAGATTGAATAAAGCATTATATGGTCTCAAGCAAGCTCCTAGAGCATGCTATGAGACCCTAGCATGCTTTCTCTTGGAAAATGGTTTTATAAGGGGTAGAGTAGACCAAACTCTTTTTATTAGAACCCATAAGTCTCATACACTACTAGTACAAATTTATGTAGACGATATCATTTTTGGTTCTACTGACTCCAAATTGTGCAGAAGGTTTTCCAACCTAATGCATTCTAAATTTGAGATGAGTAGCATGGTTGAGCTATCCTTCTTCCTAGGATTGCAAGTCAAGCAACATGCTGAAGGCATCTTCATTTCTCAAACCAAGTATGCAAATGAACTGGTTAAGAAATTTGGTATGTCTGAGGCATCTTGTATGAAAACACCCATGCCTACTAATGCTGTATTGATTGCTGATGAACATGGGAAACCTGTTGATCAGACAACATATAGAGCAATGATTGGCTCTTTACTGTATCTTACATCTAGTAGACCAGATATAATGTTTGCTACATGTATATGTGCTAGGTTCCAAGTAAGCCCTAGAGAGTCACACCTAACTTTAGTAAAGAGGATTCTCAGGTATGTTAAAAGTTGTCCAAATGTAGGTCTCGGGTATCCAAAGGATTCAGCATTTGACTTAACTGGATTCTCAGATGCTGATTATGCTGGATGCAGAATTGATAGGAAAAGCACCAGTGGAACTTGTCAGTTCCTTGGTGACAGACTTGTCTCTTGGTTTTGTAAGAAACAAACATATGTGTCAACTTCAACTGCTGAAGCTGAATATATGGCTGCAGGCAGTTGTTGTTCACAAATCTTGTGGATTCAAAATCAACTCCTAGACTATGGCTACAACTTAGAGAAGTCTAAAATCTTTTGTGATAATACTAGTGCTATTTCTATAGCTCAAAATCCAGTCCTCCATAGTAGGACAAAACATATAGAGATTAGACATCATTTCTTAAGGGATAATGTTGAAAAGAATAAAATTGAACTACAATATATCCCAACTGATTTACATAGGGGAGATATTTTCACCAAGCCTTTGGATGAAAAGAAACACACCTTCTTCCTAAATCAGTTAGAAATGTTAGATGGAGGAAGTCTTAAATAATATCCAAGATTTTGAAAGCTTAAAAATTGACCAAGACTAGGCAAACATTCTGATTTGTCTTAGTGTCTAGAATTTTTCTAATCTCTGAACTGCGCTCGACGATTTGCCCCAAGATCGTCGAACGGAGATCGACGATTTCCTAAATCGTCGAACTGAGTTCAGCGTTTCTCAGATAGTATGAACTATCTCTTCCGGTCAACGATCGTCGAATGGCGCTCGACGATTATGTTCTCTGAACGATCGTCGAACGGAGCTCGACGCTCTCCAATATCGTTGAACGGAGATCGACGATGTTGAGGACTCTTCAGATTCCTTTAGAAGCCTCGATCGTCGAACTGAGTTCAACGATCTTTCCAATTCTGCGTCGAACCCTAATATAAAACTCATTTTTCGTCGTCGTTCTCTTTTGCGGTTTCGATTTCTCTGCAAGATTTTTCTTTCCCTCCAAACAGTTCTACACTTGGTCGTTTTGTTTGTTGAGTTTTTGCAGGTACCAATGGCTGTGTCAGTTGCTGTTCTTGCTGCAATGAAGTTTGATGCTGGGTTTGATATTGATATAGAATCCTTCAGCACGACTGGCCAGATTTTTCAAGATATACTGGGTTTGTTCAAGGAACAGAATCTGACAGCAATAATGACCACCAGGATCAAGTTGGCTTCTGATGAGATAAAGGAGTGGGTTTATACTGCTCATAATCAAGATAACTCTACCATAGTTGGGTCTATAGCTGGAACTCAGGTACCCTTGACCCCAACCATTCTATCAGAAGTTTTTGGACTGAGAAATGGAGAAGATTCTGCTGAGTTATCTGGAGATGAGTTTTCTGAACTGCTTGCCAGAATGGGTCATCCAGATGGAAACCCTAGCAAGCTCTTCAAAAGGAATCTGTTTGTAGAATATAGGTTCCTGGCAGATATGGTTGGGAAAGTGCTACTTGCAAAGCACTCTGCCCATGATACAATATCAAGATATCAGCTCTGCCTCATGGGAGCTCTTGTGGACAAGAAGAATCTGAATTGGGGAGAGGTTTTCTTTGATCTCATCAAAAAGAAAATCAACAAAAGTTTTGTTAACTTTGGAAGAATCCTTGCAGTATTTCTGCAGCACAGGTGCCCTGCCTTGCTAGTCTCCTCTGGAATTCATATAAATGCCTCCAAGAGACTGTCTTGTGCCCTCTTTGGAAAGTGGTACAGACAAATAAGCAAGCCTAGCAGGCCCTCCTTCAGTGCCCCTTCAGGCACAAGGACTCCAAGAGTCACTCCTCCACAGGTCTCTGCCCCTGCAGATGACCTGGCTGCTGTTGCTGCCTCTCCTCCTCCTCTAATTCCATCCCTTCCCCTACCATCCACCATTCCAGCTCCATCCACCATCATCATATCCAGCCCATCTCCAACATCAACACCTTCTCCAGTACCTGTTCTTTCCACACCAGAAGAACAATTCCAACCACTATTCTCCTACCCTCCATCAGATGTCACCTCATCACCCTCTCATCCATCCTTCACCCTACTTGATGATTCTTTTATGGATGATTCCCCATCATCTCCTCCTGAGTTACCCTCCTCCTCCACTTCATTTCAAGCCCTTCTACACCAAATCATAGATCAACCCACATTCACCCAATCTATCTCCATCCCTCTATCCTCCATATCCACCTTGCCAACACCTCAGCCATCCCTTTCACCCTACTCCAGCTCTCCACCACCAGAACCCTCAGCTGCTCCTATTTCTTCTACCTCTGCTCCAGCCCTTGAGCAAGTAGACCTCTCAGCCCTTGCTGACAGGCTGTATGAGTTGCTTGCCCCCATGCTAACTCTGCTGTTGGAGACCTCCTTGGCTCCACTCCACCTGTCAGTGGCAGCCCTTTCTGCCAGGCTCTCTTCCCTCTTCCCTCAGGCAGCACCTACAGCAGTGTGCCTTGATCCAGACATGTCTGTATCTAGGCAGGGGGAGATGCCATATGAAGTGAATTTTCATGCTGCTGCTGCTGCTGCTATTTCTGCAAGCTGTCTGTCTGCTGCTGCTGTTATTACTGCTTCTTCTGCTGCTCGACCTGTTGCTGTGCCTCAAGCACAAAGCCAGATTTCAACTGCAGTCCTTGCAATAGACCTAAGGTCTTTGCTATCAGTTTTTGATCAGTTCTACTTCAGCTGTCTGCCAGAGGTCAATGCTGTCCAGTCTCCAGAAGATTTATCCAAGGCACTTGTGCCATTTTCTTGCTGTGACCCTAGCATTATCACCTCCTTTGTAAATTCAGTTACTGCTGCTGCTGAAAATGTTGATGCTGCTGCTTCTTCTGAAGAAAGGATTGTTGTTGCTTCTGAGAATGTTGATACTACTGCTGCTGCAAATATTGATACTGTTGATGAAGTTCCTTTTGTTTCTGTTGAACCAATTTCCAAGGACATTCTTATGACAGAGGCACCTGAATTTGAGCCTTCTGCAGTCCTTGATGATATTCCTTCTGCTTCTATTATTGATAGTGAATCTGTTGTTGCTGCTGTTGTCACCTCTCCAGTATCTGCTGCTGCTGTTGTTTCTGCTTCTCCTTCAACATCTGCTACTGCTGTTGTTTCTGCTTCTCCTTCAACATCTGCTGCTGTTTCTACTGTTATCATTTCAACACCTACTGCTACATCTTCTGCCTCATCTGCTTCTGTTCAACTCAAGAAGGATCTAATGAAGAAAATAGATGCTCTCTATGCTGACCAGATTTTTGAGAGTGATGAATTTAAAACAGAATCTGATGACTCTTCTGCTACCATTGCCAGGAAAAGGAAGGCAAGGAGCAAGGATATGAAGAGGGTACCTCCTGCTAAAGTCAAAGATAACAATGACATTCCATACTATATCCTTCATGACTGTCCTATTTCTGAACACTGGATGCAATACTCTAAGAACCACCTGAAAGCAATGAAGAAAAAGAGAAAATATGAGAAGGGTTCATCCCAATTCCAGCACTCTCATCCTCCTCCACCACCTCCTCCTGATGCAGGTGCAGGTGGAAGCTCTGTAGCTCAACCCCCAGCCAGAAGTCAGGCCCCCTATCAGCCTCATGCCAGATCTTACAATAGAGGAAGCCAATCCAGGGGTTCACATTCTAGGAGAGGAGGATATAGAGGAAATCAAAGAGATATTCAAGTCTATTCCAAAGGGTACTCCAGGCAACACCCATATTCCAGGGAAAGACAATCCTCAACTAATACAACATCTGGTTCTTTCCCTTACAAGCTGAAAGAGACTGTGTCTGTCAGGCCTCCTCAAGACAATCCCTCCAACAGGTATGAGCCACCTGTACCTTTTGAGGACCCTGAAAACAATCCAGCTGCTTGGACTGCCAGATTAAAGGAATTAGCTGCACTGGATCAGATTAAAAAGGTCAGAGAGCAAGGAATAGATTCTTCCAACATTTCAACAATGTCTGAACAGAGACAGAAAGAGCTAGAGAGATATGCTTCAAGTAAATTCTTTGATGCTGACAGGTACATGGAATTACACCCTGAAGCTGTGGTTCCCAGGCTTAAACAGCAAACATCTTTAGGTGCAGCAGATGACACCAGATCAAAGAAGGAAACCCTCAATCCTAACAGAGAGATTAAAATGGTTAAGGGCAAAGAGAAGAAATGATATTGTAAGGTGACAACTTCTGTGATTTCTGATTATTATCTGGATGCTATATATCTCTGTGATTATTCTGCAATGTCTAGCTGTTGTTTTTCTGCTTTGATGCTTGTATGTTGTTATTTAAAATTTTTCCAAAGTCTGTAAATAGTAATCCTAACCCAAATAGGGGGAGATTGTTGGAACACCCTATTACTAATTTGGGTCTAGGAACCTTTGCTTGACCTCCTGTATAGCTTAATAGGTCAAATAGAATTGAGTCTAAGGGTTAGAAGTTTAGGTTTGGAGGCTGCCCTGAAGACCAAGATTTTGTATTTGGAGACTAAGTCATATCGTCGAGCTCAGCACGACGATTAGTCGAACTCCGATCGACGATCGTCTAGCTCAACCTCGACAGATCGTCGATCTCCATTCGACGATCGTCTAGCTCAACCTCGACAGATCGTCGAACTCCATTCGACGATCGCTGAGCACAACTTCATTATATCGTCGAACTCCATTCGACGATCGGTGAGCTCATGTCGACGATTGTGACTCTGCTTTGGATCTTTATCTCTGAGCTCAGTTCGACAATCTTTGAGCTCAGATCGACGGTATTTTGCTGTTGTATGTTTCCAGATCGCTGAGCTCAGCTCGACGATAGCAGAGCTCAGTTCGACGATTTCAGATAACTTTCAGGATGTTTCTAAATTCAAATTCAAATCAGTTAAGGAGTTATTCTGCAATTAATTCAGAGATTTCCTAGCCGTTTTCATTCAATTCTGGACCAAGTTTCAAGGGATTTTTCAAGGAATATTTCTGTGGACTTTCCTCCAGAAGAGATTTGGCAATTAAGGATGCAATCAATGCAGGCTAACGGCTATTCTTGACAGAGAATGTTATTCTATTCTGTACCAGAGAATAAAAGGCAGAATTTTTGAATCACACAGAGAACACAGATCACAGAGACACATTAAAAAATATTCTGTCAAAAAGAATTCTGAAGGACACTCATCCAAGGAGATCAAGCTTTCAAAAATCTTCAGATCTCTTTAGTTTTCAAAGTGTTCAAGGCCAACATATTTCCAGACTCCAGACATTCAACATTTCAGCTATTGCTGAAATCATCTATTACTGGAGTTCAATCTTTGAAGGCCTATCACCCTCTGCAAAGCTTTTCTTCCTGAAGATCACAAGGATTCAGGGGGAGCTTTGACATTAACAATCCACATAGTCTTCTCAGCTGATCTGAGAAAGAGAAGACTTCCATCACTCTCTCACCCCCTCTCTGTAAAGGGTTTCTCAAACTCCCTTCAAAAGTTTGAGCTTGCTTTTTGAGCACCTTGTCAAAAGCTCATTGGTGGCAAGACACCTGATCAAAAAATCTGCTTTGGTTTTTGAGCACCTTATCAAAAGCTCATTGGTGCCCAGGACACCTGATCAACTCATCCTATAGTGGATTCCTACCTAGGGTGGTAGAAGAGTGGATGTACCCAAGTTTGGGGAACCACTATATTTCCTTGTGTCTTCTGGTTTTGCTTGTGTTTATGTTTGTTTCTGGCCTTGATTTTTCTGTGATTAGCTTTTGTTTAGCTTAGTGCTGTGATTAGATTTGTTATTGCTTCACTGCTCACTATTATTACAACAGTTGTTGTAAAAAGTTTCAAAGCACCATATACTCTATTCACCCCCCTCTAGAGTATATCAGATCTAGCTGCACTTTCAGAGCTATCCGCGAAAAATTCTCCACGAATCTCCTATAATACCCGGCTAGTCCAAGAAAACTTCGGACTTCCGCCACGGTCCTCAAGACTGGCCAATCTCTGATGGCTTCCACTTTTGTTGGATCCACTATCACCCCATCCTCACTAATCACGTGGCCCAAAAATGCCACCTTCTCTAACCAGAACTCGCACTTTGAGAATTTTGCATATAATTTATTCTCCCTCAACACTTGCAAGACCACTCTCAAGTGGGTCTCATGCTCCACTTCCGATTTTGGAATACACCAAGATGTCATCGATGAAGACAACCACAAAACATCCAAGTATTCCCGAAATACCTGGTTCATAAGGTCCATGAACACAGATGGCGCGTTCGTCAGCCCGAACGGCATCACCGTAAACTCAAAGTGTCCGTACCTCGTACCAAAGGCAGTATTGGGTATGTCCTCATCCCGAATTTGCAACTGATAATAGCCTGACTTCAAGTCCAATTTTGAGTACACCACCGACCCCACCAACTGGTCGAACAAGTCGTCTATCCGAGGAATCAGATACTTATTCTTAACGGTCAGTTTATTAAGCTCTCGGTAGTGTATGCACAGGCACATGCTACCGTCTTTCTTCTTTACAAACAATACCGGCGCGCTCCACGGCGAAGAACTGGGTCTAATATACCCTTACTCCAACAGTTCCAGTAACTGTAATTTGAGTTCCGCCAACTCCTTTGGTGCCATCCTAAACAGAGGACGTGACACCGGCCTAGCCTCCGACACAAACTCGATCGAGAAATCGATCTCATGCCGAGGAGGCGCTCCAGGAAGTTCATCCGGAAACACATCCTTGAACTCAGCCACTACGGGCACTTCCTCAATAGATAGGTGAGAGAGACGAACCTCCAATAACGGTACAAGCGCTACACCACCCTGGTTAACTGCCCGTATCAACTGCATGGCCGAAATCAGGGAATAGGCCACTCCACAAAGGCCCTCAAATTTGACTTCCGCCTGCCCTTTGCTCTTTAGGGTCACTACCTTAGATAGGCAATCAATACTGGCGCGCTGCTCTGCAAGCCAGTCCATGCCCAAAATGACACCGAACTCAACAAATGGTAAAACCGCTGCTACCAAAACGAAGTCAACTTCGTCCAGCTCCCAACAGATGCGCCCTTTAGCCCCGGTGGTCAAGGATGGCCCAATGGGCATGCGTGTAACGCCCCGAAACTCAAAGGAGCTAAGGGGGGACGTTTTGGGCGAGTTTGGGTTCTGACTGCAGGCACACGGCCTGGGACACGGGCATGTCCCAGGGCGTGTCAAGCCTGTGTCGACACTGAGACGGGAAGTCGACACTTTGGTCTCGACATTGTGTCGAGACTGGGCACACGTCCTGCGACACGGGCGTGTCACAGGGCGTGTCGACCCGTGTCGACACTTAGCTGTGAAGTCGACACTGTGCTTTGACGAAGTGTCGAGACATGGCACACGGCCTGCGACACATGCGTGTCGCAGGTCGTGTCAACCCGTGTCGACACTCATCCCGGAAAGTCGACACTTTGGTCTCGACATGGTGTCGAGACAAGGCACACGGCCTAGGACACGGGCGTGTCCAAGGCCGTGTCATCAGGTCGACGATCTTCGCTCGACGAAGTGTCGAGTGTCGAGACCGTGTACACGGCATGGGGTCCAGGCGTGTTGAGGTGACACGGGTAGGGACACGGGTGTGTCCTAGAACCCGTGCAGTGCTCGGGTTGATTTCGGGGAAAAATGATGGGGGTACACGGCCGGCCACACGACCGTGTCATGTGGAACACGGGCATGTCAGCTCGAACACGGGCGTGTTCGATACCCGTGTAAGGTTCCAGGCGAGCCGATTTTGACGGCGAATGAGGCATACGGCCCTGGACACGGGCGTGTGCCAGGCCGTGTTCGGTCCAAATTGGGCATTTCAGTCCCGAATCAAAGCCGTTCGTTTCCTTATTTTGAGATCCAATGGCTGGGGGTTGTTCCTGAAGGGATATACCCGGGATTGGACTTACAAAACCCTCACTTTTCTTAAGTGTTATCTTTCTAAAACCTTAGAGAGAGAGGAGAGCCAAGGGAGGAAGAAGGAGCTAGATCCCTCCATTGGAGGAGCTTCGGAGCTCTGAATCACGAGCCGACTCCGGATCCACTGAGGCAAAGCTAGTGCGGTGCTTTTCATCCGATTACTTTTCAATGGCGCCAAAGAGGAACGCTAGGGTAACGATCCTCATATTGAGCATGAGTAGCTCTCTTTCTTTGCATAGGAAGCCCGCTCTCGCGAGTTTGCGGAGAGTTGGAGGCGTTCCTTCGGGTAGATATGTGAAGTCCCCGTTGTTTAGAGTCCGTAAGCGAGAACGGACATAGGCATGATGTGTGAAGCCTACCCGGACATGTTGGTCTGGATCGGTGATGTTGCATTGCATAAATGCCGGAGAAGACTCTGTGCTATGGATTGTTTTTCGGGTTTTCTACGCGGTAGATTGCAGCATGGAGACTTGGGGACTAACCCAAAGGTGCACCCGGAAAACCGGGCGGATACGAGATCTTGCCAACTTGGTGGTCTGAGAGCCAACTTGAACATAACTGGGTTATGTGAATTGTGATGGAAATGGGACTCGGTGAAAGTTTGACCAGCGTAAATGGCTTAAATTGTCGTTGCGATGTGAGCACGGGTTAGATGGAACCGTACCCGTTCTATGTCGTTCGGTTAAAGAGACCTAAAGGCACGTGGCACTTGCCGTTGGCATAGATTAGGGTCTTCGGCGGTCAATGGCTTAAATTGTCGTGACCCAGGCCAAGAAGACAAATTGCTCTTAGGTTTGGCCGTCAAAGTGGCAGTGGTGAGTCCGGAATATCTATGACTTTAATTGACGTGACATCAACCGGTTCACCAAGAATGTGCCCTGAGAGCACTGGGCGTGTGGCCGTGAGTTCCAACGTCTGTGATGAAATGGCTATATGTTTATATTGCTCGCTTATGCTAATGAAATGCAGGGTAGGAGCATTGCCGCCCCGAGTTGGGGGCGGGATCGTTATAATTTGGTCAGCATTGCTGACCGTTGCCTTGTTTTGCCACCGTGCGGTGGTTTGTTTCTTGCAGGTGCAGCTGGACCAAGCGGTCAATAGCGGGCTAAAGCCCTTTTTGCGAAGCCGGCCCTCGAAGGCCCAAATGAAAGTGTTTACTGTTTTATTCATGTATGACTAGCCTGCGTGCCGTGGTTTGTAAAACATGTAATATCAAGTGAAACATTTTGTAAGGCCTTAAGGTTTATTTTGGGTATTTTGTATAACATTCCTATTTTGTATTAGTAGACATTCTTGCTTGAATGCTGGGTTCTTTGTTACAACTTTTATAAACTGCTTCCGCTAGAATGCTCTGTGTAGGACGTTGAGATTGGTTGGATGGTTTCCATAAGTAACCACCCGGTCTGTCTGTAGTATATGGCGTCGGGCCCCGGCCGAAGCTACTGCTATATGCTATGCGACGGATAGGGGGTGTTACAATTTGGTATCAGACTACTGGTTTTGGTCGGGCTTAAAGTGCATTCGTGGGCGAATTATTTTTAAGGGGTGGTGAGCACATTGTGTGTGTCATCGTTATAACGGTAAAAGAACCCATGAATGTCCACTTAGGAATGAAAATACGCGTGTTTGAGGAACCTGCGTGTTCCTATAATTGCTGTTTGCAATTTTATTTGGTTGCTTAACGGTGTTTTGTACCACTATAGGTGACCAGAAGTGGTGTTGGGCCGTCAGAACGCCGAGTTTCTGAGGCTAGTAGTGCACTGGATGTTGCTCCCGCAACACCTCTATCGGCTGAGAACATACGATTGGTGGCTGAAGCAGTGTTGGCCGTGATAAATGCGCAGCCTGCAAGGCAGACGCAGCAGCCCGCTCCTGCGATGGAGCAAGAACCTCTTCAAGAGGCTGAGCCGAGGAGAGTGGAGCAAGTGGTTGTGGAACCTGTAGTGCCAAGGAGGGCAACTGAGAGGTAGCTTAAGCATGTTATGAGCTTTAGCCCTCCGTTATTCTCGGGGTTGGGAACCCCATCTCAGGCTGAAGACTGGCTCTACAGGGTGAAGAGAGTCATGACAGCAACGGAGACGGAGGAGTGGCAAATGACCACCATCGCTATGTTCCTTCTGGACGGTGAAGCGAGGATGTGGTGGGAAAGATTGGAGCTGCACTTACTGAGGGGTAGGCAACTTGGTGATGTCTCGATGGAGGAGTTCTCGAGATTGTTCTTGGCTAGATACCTTCCTTCGACGCAGAAGATAGTGTTGGAGAACGAATTTCTGAAGTTGGTTCATGGTGAGAAGAGCGTGGATGAATATCTCCATGAGTTCACTCGTTTGAGTCGATATGCTAGCTCCACCATCGTGGATGAGGAGCGCAAGAGTAATCGCTTTTATGAAGGCTTGAGGGATGAGTTGAGACTACTACTTTCGGGGCCGATGACGCAGAGTTTCTTAACCTTGGTCAATACTGCCCGGTCCTTGGAGAAGGACATGAAAAATGTACAAGCAAAGAAAAGCTTAGGTGAGAAGAAATTTGAATTCAAAGTCCCGACTACTTCAAAGTCCGGCTATCGGAGGTCTTTCAAGAAGCATAGGACTTCGGGTCCAGCTCCTTCTAGTGCTTCTGGGGCGACTACGAGTCGCACCCCGGGCGCGTGTTTTACATGTGGAAAGACGGGGCATTTCACCCGTGATTGTTGGAGCGGACGTCCTAAGTCCGAGAGAAGGCCGGGAGCTACTTATGAAGAGAAGGGAAAGGCGGTGGAGTCGACCGCATCCCATTATGCTCCGGCCCAACCAAGGGTCTACAATCTTGGCCAACAGGAGGCCATCAAACAAGCTAATGTGGTGACAGGTACGGTTTAATTTATAGCAAGTCAATTTCTTTAAATACTTGTTATGCACATGTTACCTTACCACTGCTTGTTTAGGATTTGTGTTGATTTATGAAAATCCGGCACGAGCACTCTTCGATACGGGAGCTTCACACTCCTTCTTGTCCGAAGGATTTATATCACGCATCGGAGTCCCTTCTTCGATGACGAAGGATAAGTTGGATGTGTTGTTGCCCAATGGGTGTTCGATGCAAGCGGATAGGATCTGCGATGTTAAGGTTCGTATTGGGGAGCAGGAGTTCGACCTGCGAGGGTCTTTACTTCCGTAAGTGGAGTTCGACGTCATATTTGGCATGGACTGGCTCTCGGAGCAGCAGACCCATATAGATTGTGGTAGCAAGGAAGTCAAGCTGGGAGCAAGTCGTGAGACGACTTTTACGGGCTTAAAGGGGTCGAGCAAGACGTTGATGTCTGCTTTTCGGGTGGTGAAGGCGGTTCGTGCCGGAGCAGAACTGTTCTTTAAACTAGTGGAGGTTGCAATGCCGAAGCCCGCGTTGGATTGTATTTCAGTGGTATCGGAATACCCTGATGTGTTCCCCGCAGATCTTCCTAGAGCCCCGCCTCAGCGGGAGATAGATTTTACGATCGAGCTAGTTCCAGGTGCAAAGCCTGTGTCACGATCTCCGTATCGGCTAGCTCCTAAGGAAATGGCGGAGCTGAAAGTTCAACTGCAAGAGTTGTTGGTGCAAGGGTATGTGCGCCCGAGTTCTTTGCCTTGGAGCGCACCGGTCCTCTTTGTTAAGAAGAAGGAAGGAAGCTTGAGGCTATGTATTGATTATCGGGAGCTCAACAAGCTGATGGAGAAGAACAAGTACCTGATCCCTCAGATTGATGATCTCTTTGATCAGTTAGTCGGGTCGACGGTGTACTCGAATTTGGATCTCAAGGCTGGGTACTATCAGCTGCGGATAAGGGAGAGTGATATCCCGAAGACAGCGTTTAGTCCGAGATACGGGCATTATGAGTTTACGGTCATACCGTTTGGGCTGACTAATGCGCCGTAAGTGTTCATGGATTTGATGAACAGGACGTTCAGGGAGTACTTGGATCATTTCGTGATCGTCTTCATCGACGATATTTTGGTGTACTCGCAAAGTGAGGAAGATCACTTCAAGCATCTTCATTTGGTGTTGGAGACGCTAAGGAGAAATCAGTTGTATGCCAAGTTCTCGAAGTGCGAGTTTGGGCTATCCTCAGTGGCGTTCCTCGGGCATATAGTGAGTGGAGAGGGGTATTGCTGTGGATCCGGCGATGATTGTTGCGATACGGGAGTGGCCTGAGCTTACTACTGTAGCGGAAGTCCGGAGTTTTCTAGGGCTTGCCGGCTATTATAGGCGCTTCGTAGAGAACTTCTCGCGGATAGCGTTACCTCTCACTACTTTGACGAGGAAGGAGCATAAGTTCGTTTGGACGACGGAGTGCGCGCGAGCTTTTGAGGAGTTGAAGTGTTGGTTGACCACGGCGCCTGTGCTGAGTTCACCATGTGGAACCGAAGGCTATGAGATTTATAGTGATGCTTCGGGCAGCGGTTTGGGTTGCGTGCTATTGCAATACGGAAGTGTAATAGCTTATGGCTCGAGACAGCTAAAAGTGCATGAGAGGAATTATCCGGTCCATGACTTGGAGTTAGCGGCCGTGATTTTTGCCTTGAAGCTGTGGAGACACTATTTGTACGGTGTGAAGATTGATATCTACACCGATCACAAGAGCCTGAAGTATCTTATTGATCAGAAGGATCTGAATATGTGGCAGCGTAGATGGATGGAGTTCCTGGGGGACTATACATTCAAGATCCACTACGTGCCTGGCAAAGGGAATGCGGTTGCGGACGCATTGAGTCGCCGAGCCCCAGCTCAAGCGAATTGGCTATCGGTGCATGATGAGCGGTTGGTGCGAGAGTTGCAGGCGTTGGAGATTGTTTGCATGGATAGACAATCAAGTGCTGAAGCAATTTTGAATTGGACTGAAGTCCAATATGACCTGGCTTATCGTATTCGGCAGGCTTTGGATATGGATGCTCATATGAAGCAGTTCATGGTAGAGGCTCTGGATGGGTCAAATACCCAATTCATCGTGGAGGACGGATTACTTTGGAAAGACGGTCGTCTGTGCGTCCCAAGTGTGGGCAATTTGGGGGTGGAGTTGTTGTACGAGGCACACCATACCAAGTACTCGATTCACCCGGGGAGCACGAAGATGTACCGTGATGTGAAGAAACTATTTTGGTGGCCGGGTTTGAAAAAGGATGTGGCGCTCTATGTAGCGAAGTGCCAAACTTGCGCCTTGGTGAAGGCGGAGTGCCAAAAGCCGGGAGGATTTCTTAAGTCCTTGCCTATTCCGGAGTGGAAATTTGACGACATCTCTATGGACTTTGTGCGCGGTTTGCCAAGGTCGCAAAAGGGGAACGACGCCATTTGGGTGGTGGTTGATCGATTAACAAAGGTGTCGCATTTTATTCCGCATAGGAAGGATGATCCGGTGGAGAAGTTGGCAAAGCTTTATGTGGATAACATAGTACGGCTTCATGGTGTGCCCCGCAGCATCGTGAGTGACCGAGATGGGCGGTTCACGTCCAATGATTGGAGGCTAGTGCAGCAAATGTTGGGAACAAAGCTGAAATTCAGCACAGCCTTCCATCCGCAAATTGATGGGCAGACCGAGAGGGTCAATAGAACTATGGAAGACATGCTCCGTATATGTGTCTTGGATTTAGGAAAGCAATGGGAAGACCACCTTTATTTGGTGGAGTTCGCATACAACAATAGCTACCAAGCGAGTATCCAGATGGCGCCTTTCGAGGCCCTATATGGTAGAAAATGTCACACGCCGTTGTCTTGGTTAGATGCGGGTGAGTCAAAGTTGTATAAGCGATCGGAAGTGGAGGGTGCTACTTCTTTGGTGCGAACCATTCGGGAGAGGTTGCTTATCGCTCAGGACCGCCAAGCAAAGTACTATAATGCCAAGCACGGGAATGTGGAGTTCGCTGTGGGAGATTATGTATACTTAAAGATCAAGCCGTTCAAGGGTGTCTCGCGGGTGCGGCGATTGAAAAAGCTAAGCCCGAGGTACCTTGGACTGTTTGAGGTTCTGGAGCGAGTTGGTGAAGAGGCCTATCGGTTGAAGCTTTTAGTGGAGCTTAGTGGTTTACATGATGTATTCCACATTTCGGTGCTTCGGAAGGCGGTGCAAGAGCCTACGCAAGTGATTGCAGTTGATCAAGTGCCGGTGGATAGTGGGCTAACGACAAAGGTCAAGCCCGTGCGGATTCAGGACTCGGAGGTCAAGCGGCTACGCAATAAAGAGATCAGGATGGTCAAGGTCCGGTGGGACAATTGCGGTCGTGAGGAGCTCTCTTGGGAGCGAGAGCAGTCTATGCTTGACGAGTATCCGAAGTTGTTCCGCTCAGGTACAAATTTTGGTTTTGTACATGTCTTTCCTTTATGTAATTTCGTGGACGAAATTCTTTTAAGAGGGGGAGAGTTGTAACGCCCCGAAACTCAAAGGAGCTAAGGGGGGACGTTTTGGGCCAGTTTGGGTTCTGGCTGCAGGCACACGGCCTGGGACACGTGCGTGTCCCAGGGCGTGTCCCAGGGCGTGTCAAGCCTGTGTCGACACTGAGACGGGAAGTCGACACTTTGGTCTCGACATTGTGTCGAGACTGGGCACACGGCCTGCGACACGGGAGTGTCGCAGGGCGTGTCGACCCGTGTCGACACTTAGCCGCGAAGTCGACACTGTGCTTTGACGAAGTGTCGAGACATGGCACACGGCCTGCGACACGGGCGTGTCGCACGGCGTGTCAACCCATGTCGACACTCGTCCCGGAAAGTCGACACTTTGGTCTCGACATGGTGTCGAGACAAGGCACACAGCCTAGGACACGGCCGTATCCAAGGCCGTGTCATCAGGTCGATGATCTTCGCTCGACGAAGTGTCGAGTGTCGAGACCGTGTACACGGCCTGGGGTCCAGCCGTGTTGAGGTGACACGGGTAGGGACACGGGCGTGTCCTAGAACCCGTGCAGTGCTCGGGTTGATTTCGAGGAAAAATGATGGGGGTACACGGCCGGCCACACGGCCGTGTCAGGTGGAACACGGGCGTGTCAGCTCGAACACGGGCGTGTTCGATACCCGTGTAAGGTTCCAGGCGAGCCGATTTTGACGGCGAATGAGGCACACGGCCCTGGACACGGGCGTGTGCTAGGCCGTGTTCGGTGCAGATTGGGCATTTCAGTCCCGAATCAAAGCCGTTCGTTTCCTTATTTTGAGATCCAACGGCTGGGGGTTGTTCCTGAAGGGATATACCCGGGATTGGACTTACAAAACCCTCACTTTTCTTAAGTGTTATCTTTCTAAAACCTTAGAGAGAGAGGAGAGCCAAGGGAGGAAGAAGGAGCTAGATCCCGCCATTGGAGGAGCTTCGGAGCTCCGAATCGCGAGCCGACTCCGGATCCACGGAGACAAAGCTAGTGCGGTGCTTTTCATCCGATTACTTTTCAATGGCGCCAAAGAGGAATGCTAGGGTAACGATCCTCATCTTGACCATGAGTAGCTCTCTTTCTTTGCATAGGAAGCCCGCTCTCGCGAGTTTGCGGAGAGTTGGAGGCGTTCCTTCGGGTAGATATGTGAAGTCCCCGTTGTTTAGAGTCCGTAAGCGAGAACGGACATATGCATGATGTGTGAAGCCTACCCGGACATGTTGGTCTGGATCGGTGATGTTGCATTGCATAAATGCCGGAGAAGACTCTGTGCTATGGATTGTTTTTCGGGTTTTCTACGCGGTAGATTGCAGCAGGGAGCCTTGGGGTCTAACCGAAAGGTGCACCCGGAAAACTGGGCGGATACGAGATCTTGCCAACTTGGTGGCCTGAGAGCCAACTTGAACAAAACCGGGTTATGTGAATTGTGATGGAAATGGGACTCGGTGGAAGTTTGACCCGCGCAAATGGCTTAAATTGTCGTTGCGATGTGAGCACGGGTTAGATGTAACCGTACCCGTTCTATGTCGTTCGGTTAAAGAGACCTAAAGGCACGTGGCACTTGCCGTTGGCATAGATTAGGGTCTTCGGCGGTCAATGGCTTAAATTGTCATGACCCAGGCCAAGAAGACAAATTGCTCTTAGGTTTGGCCGTCAAAGTGGCGGTGGTGAGTCCGGAATGTCTATGACATTAATTGACGTGACATCGACCGGTTCACCAAGAATGTACCCTGAGAGCACGGGGCGTGTGGCCGTGAGTGCCAACGTTTGTGATGAAATGGCTATATGTTTATATTGCTCGCTTATGCTAATGAAATGCAGGGAAGAAGCATCGCCGCCCCGAGTTGGGGGCGGGATCGTTATAATTTGGTCAGCATTGCTGACCGTTGCCTTGTTTTGCCACCGTGCGGTGGTTTGTTGCTTGCAGGTGCAGCTGGACCAAGCGGTCAATAGCGGGCTAAAGCCCTTTTTGCGATGCCGGCCCTCGAAGGCCCAAATGGAAGTGTTTACTGTTTTATTCATGTATGACCGGCCTGCGTGCCGTGGTTTGTAAAACATGTAATATCAAGTGAAACATTTTGTAAGGCCTTAAGGCTTATTTTGGGTATTTTGTATAACATTCCTATTTTGTATTAGTGGACATTCGTGCTTGAATGCTGGGTTCTTTGTTATAACTTTTATAAACTGCTTCCGCTAGAATGCTCTGTGTAGGACGTTGAGATTGGTTGGATGGTTTCCATAAGTAACCACCCGGTCTGTCTGTAGTATATGGCGTCGGGCCCCGGCCGGACCTACTGCTATATGCTATGCGACGGATAGGGGGTGTTATAATGCGCACTTTCAGCTCCGCGTCCTCCAAGAAAGACTCAACTCCTATTCTCCGGATGAAGCTCTCCGCAAGAAAGGAGTGCGATGCTCCCGCATCCGAACTATACCCTAGCGGTCCCCTAGAGTAAGAGCCTCCAGGCGTCCACTTGCCTGGGAGTGAAACCCTTACGACGTTGGGTTCGCTCCAGATCACTGTCCAATATCCTGGACGCCTCAACTAGCTCAATAAAGCCAGCTCTCTTCATGGAAATGAGGGGTTTCCTCAGATTCTCTCTCTACACCATCTGTCATCGGCGTTCCCGCGTAACAACCCAAGCAGGTGAACTCCTACACATACTCGTCCACCGTCTTGTCTCGCTACATTAAGTGCAGAAACTGCCTCTGAAGGGCCAACCGTGTAGAAACGGGAATGTACCTCTTTAGAAAAGCATCCCCAAATTCCTCCATCTACGGGGTGCGTCTAGGGAACTGGCGGCCGCTATGGCTCACCCACCAAAACTTGGCGTCTCCTTCCAACATGAACGCCGCAGACTCCGATTTCTTTTCTTCTGGCATCTCTGCCGCCCTCAAAAGCTATTGAATTCGAACCCACCAATCCTCTGCATCCATTGGCGTACCAACTCTCTTGAATGATGGGGGATGGAAGCTCAGGAAACACTTCATGTGACGGTCTCCATGTCCGAAAACCACCATTTCCGCCAAAGGCTCCACTCGCCTGGCTTCTCCGCCTGACACGGCCGTCGCCAGGGATCAGTCTCTAATCTCAAGACTTAAACATAAGGACACTCATGGTCCCATGTTACTCTTATGTGGATAACTTCTCTACGCACTAACCTTGAATCTAACCTCGCTTTGATACCAAATTGTAACACCTCCCCTGTAATGACCGTATAATATGGGTCCGGCCGGGGCCCCACAACATACGGACGCCACAGCTTTAGTATTATAAGATGATATAACTACCCACACTCAAAACTCTTTGCACAACACATCGGAAACACAAGCAAGACTAGACGTTATCCACCACTACAAGAGTAATAAAAAGATGGCCTTATGGCCTTACAACATAAGAGAGTCCAAACTCAAATATTACAACAATCATGAAAGTGCATAAGCACTCCTAGTCTACCTCAGCATGCAAGTCGGTCACTAAGGGCATCAAAACATACAATGTCATAAAGAGTAGGGCTACTACAAAAGTTAACACTTCATCAGGATTGGGCCTTTCTGGCCGGCGAGCTAGCTCCTGCTTGCGATTCTTGCCCTGTAGAAATTATTAGTAACGTGGGTCAGCAAAGGATGACCTCAAACTGTGTAACCAACACATCTCCTCCCGGCCATCCCTAACGGACCCCGGGGAACCCTCCAACTTGCAAGTCAGCACTTTGTATGCAATATATAAATATAAATAATAAGTGCATTAAGAACAAGCTTGGATGTCTCAAACATCATACACGTTCTCTACGGGTGGAGCATATAATATAAAAAGGGGTCTCCTTATGTAACATGTATGCAACCACCCGGGTTTCACCCAAGGCACCCTATAGCGTATGCATCTAGGACAACATCACATCAATTGGGTACTCATCGTTTCCCCATTGGCATAAAGCCGTGAACAAAAAGGGATACACAATTCCCCCCAACCGCACACAAGCCGCCACATGGAACTCTTTCCTAGGCCCCATCAGCTCAAGGTCTTAGACCCGGGCTTGCCTGCAAGCTCTGACGTCTCATGTCAGGATTCCAACAAACACAAACTGACAGATTCTAAGAAGCCTTGCTGCACCCCACCCGCTCATGGCCTCATTGCCCGGGCTTGCCCCCATGCTTGGCATTCTCGTCAGTCTCACAGAAGGGGACTAGTCTCGCCGGTACACACTCCACACATGACGTGTATGTCACGGGATAGCCAGTCGACCACGTAGACACAGCCACGCCTTGGCACATCACAAACCAAGACAATTCCACCCTAGTCCCTCATTTGTACTGCAGCGTTCCCGTGCACCAAGGAAACCATCTACCACAAATGCGGAGCTAACCTTGTCCACCAAGGAAACCATCTACCGCCATTGAGGAGCTAACCTTGTCCGGTTCCGAATACACGCACACACTTGAGAAAAAGGGGGAAACATCACCACATCACAAACGGCATCTTGCCGCAACGGATCTCTACGAATCCTTAAAGCTCGTATGCGACATAACCGAGTCGGACTAACGGTCGCGACTACGGCTTCACCCACCATTCCTAATCCACTAACGGAGCGGATCTTTAATGCAAAACATGCCGGGGATGGACTCAATCGACCCGGAGGATGCTCTTGAACCTTGACGACCCAAACACCTCTCATTTGAGTGTTTGGTACCCAAAAACTAGAAAAGAAAAGATGCTACAATATGCATCCTAAAACCGAGAGGAGAAGTGTCGTTACATTCCGACTCCTCTTCCTAGCCATGGTAAAATAGCCGGATGAAAATCTTCGCAAAGATCTAGCCTCCACGGATCTGGACTCGGCCCGCGATTTGGAGCACCGAAGCCTCTCCTACAACACAATCCCTCCTTCACCTTCTTTCTTGCTCTCCCTTCTCTCTAGAATTTTTGTAAGAGAAAGCTTGGAGAAGAATGAGGGTTTCCAACCCTATTCTCGGACTTAACTCCCCAAGAGCAGTCCTGGACCATCAGATCCCAAAATAAGGGAAAGAGCGGCCACGATCCGTCTGAAAAAAATAAAATACCTGGGCCGAACACGGCCTGTCACACGCCCGTATCCAGGGTCGTGTCCCCCATTCACCGTCAAAACTGACGCGCCTGGAACATCACACGGGCATCTGACACGCCCGTGTGTCACCTGACATGCCCGTGTCTCAACTGACATGGCCGTGTGGTCGGACGTGTGCCTCCATCAACATAGCCCTGAAAACAACCCGAGAACTACACGGGTACTGGACACGCCCGTGTCCATGCCCGTGTCTACCTCAACATGCCTGGGCTCCAGGCTGTGTTCACTATCTCGACACTTCGTCGAGTGAAGATCGTCGACCATGCAGGACACGCCCTGTGACACTCCCGTGTCACAGGCCGTGTACCCCTGTCTCGACACTAGACACTCGTCGAGTGAACTTCGTCGAGAGAAGTTCGTCGACTGACGGACAGGGCCTTGGACATGCCCGTGTCCTAGGCCGTGTGCCTACTCGCTACACATCGTCGAGCGAAAATCGTCGACTCCCCGAGCCGATCGTCGACACGTCCTCGACACGCCCTGAGACACGCCCATGTCTCAGGCCGTGTTCTCTGCTCGACGATCGTCGACTCCAAAATCGTCGACCTCACGGCCAAAACGTCAACTGGAGCCTGACATGCCCTGGGACACGCCCGTGTCCCAGGCCATGTGCCCCCTGCCAGAAACCAAACTTGGCCAGAAAACGCTGGTCGACCCTCTCTCAAATTTTGGGGTGTTACATGTACTTAGCTGGAACTATTCCAGAAGTCATGGAACAAGCTGCTGGTTCTAAAATTAACCACATGAGAAGGATGGACATCAGGATCATCTCCAGGTGGGAGAGAGTATTAACTAAGGACATGCCCACTCCAGAGAAGGAAGCCCCATCACAGAGGAAGCAGAAGAAAGCAAAAATGGCTCCTGAACCTTCCAGTAGCTCAGAGGAGCAAGCAACTTCCAGTTCTAATGAGGAAGAGACTGATAATGCTGGAAGGTCACCAGTAAGAAATGTAGATGCACAGAGGCAGGGGGAGCAACCATCTGCTAGCCCCATCCACCTGGATCCACTCCAAGGGGAGCCTCACCTTGAGGAAGTGACAACTCACTTAGACAGTGAAATGACTACACAAACAATCCTTGAGGTAATTCAAGAGGTAAATCAATCAATTCTTAATGATAAAGATGAGACACTAATTGAATTTTTGAATGATGTTCACCAACCAACACAAATCCACAGTCAAGTTCTAGATGTAAACATGGAGGATACATCAGCAGTTGCTGATGCTCTAGAGATAAGAGAATCTCCAGTGCCTTCTCAACAAGAGTTTACCTTAGAAGAGCTGTTTCCTGATTTAGTGCAAGCTAATATTGAGGGGGAGCATGCTGGTTTTGAGGGGGAGACAACTATTTTTGAGGGAGAGCAAGTAGACCTTGAGGGGGAGCAAGTAAGGTCTCACGGGGAGAATACAATGACTGAGGAGGAGCAAATAAGAACTGAGAGGGAGAAGGAAAAGACTCAGGGGGAGCTACCTAAGAATGCAAAGGACTTGCCTCCTAGTCCTAAAGATAGAGTTCATATTGCTAGTACCTCAGCATCTGAGGATGAAGAAGCTTCAAGAGCTAAGAAGAGAAAGCTAATGGTCTTCAAAAGGAGAAGCCAGAGCTACAAGAAGGCATTACAAACTGTTGCTCCACTACCTGCCCCAACAGCTGATTACAACTCATTGTTGGTGGCATTGCAAGTCAAGTTAGATGAGCAAAGGATTGCCATGGAGAAATATATGGATGAGACACATAAAGATCTACAACTCTCCTTGGCAACATATATAAAATCAATCAGATTTGAAGTGAACCAAAAAAAGAAGGAAATGACTGATTGTTTCCACAAAGGAGGCAATGCAGTGGTTTTCCTAGCTACCCATCAAGAAAAGATAAAGACACAAGTTTATGATATAGCTCTTAAGCAAGGCTATGTCCTAGAGAATCAACTAAGAATGAATGATAATCTAACAAATTCACATAATGTGATTGTAACAGAGATGAAGAATATTGCTACTGCACAGACTGCAGCAAGGGCTACAGACAAGGCAGAATTTGCCAAGCAATTCCAGGAGGGAATAGCTGCTGTACAAACAGCTATTCAGGACTCTCAAAAGACTATTTATGGACATCTACTCAAGTTAAAGGCATTCTATAAAGATGGTGTCAATTATATGGATGAGCAAGTCAGATTTCAGAAAGATGATCTCAGAGATCATGTTGCCAGAGAAGTCATAAAGGGGGGGAGAGGGTATTAGTCAAAGCTGGATCTGATCATGCTAAATATATATCTAATAGCATCAGAGCCACACTTGGATATCTACCCCTATGTTATGATGACAATGTAGCAGAATCTGGAGTGCATCCTGCATATTTTATAGGTGAACAAGCTGAAGTTGCCCAAGTTATCTATCCTCCAGCAGATTTTGAGATGATACATCAAGAAGTACAGTCTATGTACAGTCCTCCTGAGGGTAATAAAAATATTATCCCTGAGAAAGTAGACAAGCCAGTGTCAGAGGAAGTTTTGAAGGAGCAAGAAGCTCTATTATCTAAGAAAAGATTCAGAGAACAGGCAGAGTTGAAGCCTGATTTTGAGCAGTGGAGTCCTACTTCTAGAAACATTATACTGACTGCTTGGAAAGCTGTAAAAGATAAGACCCATGATAGGGGTAAATGGTACTCTACACAAGAATGGCAAAAGCATAAATCCAGGCAAGAAGGCATAGTTCAGTACAGAAGGAAGGAAAAACTTGGGAAGCTACCTCCTAATGCTCAGGAGCCTAGAAAATATTTCCATAAGCCCTTTCACTACTTTGAAAGAAAAAAAATAAGGGCTGAAGAACTTAAGAAGAAGGATCTAAAGGGTAAGAAGCCTGCTGATGACACTGATGCTCCTGTACAAGCCAAGGTCCAATCAGGCAAAGGAATTGTCATCAAGGAGCCAGAGCTGCCTTAGATTAGATTTACTAGATTTTATCCCATTGTAAACTTTAGTGTTTAAAATCTATGTAAAACTATTGTGAAAGAAACTTTTAAAGTTGGAACAAAACATGATTAATGCTTATTCTGTGTTAGCATTATTATTATTCTGTGATGATTTGTTTTATATGTTTTGTTTAAGAAATTACCCTGTCATATAATATTTTTATACATCATAATGTGTATTTGTTATGTATGGTGTATATCATTGACTAAGGGTTATGACTTCTCCAAATAGGGGGAGATTGTTGGGTACATTGGAAAATATATACCAGATTTGAAGAAACCTCACCCTACTCAATGATATGCATCAAGTTGTATTTGATGTGTTTTGAGTTTATATGTGCAGGTTAAGTAAATGCAGGAATGCAGAAAAATTTCTAAGTCCATGTGTCGACACCTAGAGAAGCTGTGTCGACACTTATGAAGGCTTATGTCGACACTGGAGAAAAGCTATGTCGACACTTGGAGTAGATTGTGTCGACACCTGGAAAGGCTGTGTCGACACTAGAAGGAATGTGTCGACATACAGAGGCAGTGTCAACACACACTGAAGCATTGTCGACATCAACTTTGTCGACACCAAAAGGCAGTGTCGACACACAGGAATACTTAGTCGACATCAAATGTGTCAACACATAGAGGCAGTGTCGACACACAGAAGTATTTGTCAACATCAATTGTGTCGACACATAGGACTTGTGTCGACACACAGCAAAGCTTCAACAAAGTTAAAGTAAAGAAGTACTTGTGTCAACACAAAGGAGATGTGTCGACACATAGAAAAGCTTCAACAAAGTTAAGAAAAGAAGGCTTGTGTCGACACACAGAATCAGTGTTGACATATTCTAAAGAAGATGTGTCGAGAAGCAGTTACAACAACAAAGGAGCTGTGTCGACACCACCAAGGCTTGTGTCGACACTTAGTCCACTTGTGTCGACACTTATTCTACTTGTGTCGACACATGAAGAATATCAGTCTCGACACTTTCAGACAGAGACAGTATTTCAAGAAGTGACTGGATGACTTGACAGCTGTCATTTCTAACCGGTCTACTACAACTATCAAAGCTGTCAGAAGTTTGTTAGAAACCAGATCAGCCGGTTACCATGGAGGAAGACTATATAAAGGCTTTCTCCTTCAACAAAAAATATACAATTAAAAAGAAGATTGAAGAATATACACAACTAACAACACACAAAGAAGAAGACCTTCGATAGAAGATCTAAGAAGTTGGAGAGAGAGAGCTCCATCTAAGAAGTGCAGTTGCTGAACCAGGCTGCCAAGAAAGATTCAGATTGAGATCTGAATCTCAAGTTAAAAGCTGATTGAAGATCAACTTCTCAAGAGTTCAACCCTACTGAGTTCATATTCAAGAAGCTTTGAAGAAAGCTAAGAGAGGTTGTGCTCTGCCATTAGTTGCTTCCAAGAACTAATCAAGAAACCAACCATCCCTACTCTCTCTACCTGGGTGGTGGTAAAACACTTTGTAAACACTATTTTCTATAGGATCTATTCTAGATCTGAGCTGTAAGCCTATTTTATAAAGGCTGAGTGAAGGAGAGTAATTTCTCTGAGTGGTAGGCCTTGTTGAAGGCTGAGGTAGGGTTGTGAGCCTGAGGTGTAGGAGATTGTGATCTTTGAGTGTAGGCCTTGTTGAAGGCTGAGGTAGGGCAGTTGGCCTGAGTTGTAGGAGTGTGGATACACTCTGAGTTGTAGGAACCTGGTTTGTGTACTGAGCTGTAAGATCTGAGGATCTGAGGTGAAGTGCAGAAGTTAGGCCAAATCTAGCACACTGCTAGATAGGTAAAGGGGGAAAGTGGATGTACCCAGACCTTGGGGAACCACTATAAAATCTGTGTGCACTCTGTGATTGAATGTTTTTGTGATTGCTGTGCTGTGTAGTTGTCGAATTTGCAATTTTTGGTTAAATAGCAGAATAGATTTTCTGCCTTAAAAGCAAAAGATAAAGTACACCTATTCACCCCCCCCCTCTAGGTGGTTAGGCACTAATTCTTTCATCCTGCACCTTTTGCCAAGCTTTTTAGTGATCTGTGGTTAATCGTGTGTTTCCTTCACGTATGGGCAACAACGCCCGTGCGCAGGCTTTGGGCCTGAGGTGTAGGAACCAATTTGGGTTCTGAGACAGTGGAGGAGTTTGACCGAATCTAGTACACTGCTAGATAGGCGAAGGGGGAAAGTGGATGTACCCATATCTTGGGGAACCACTATAAACCACTGTGTATGATGTACTGTGCTGTGATTGTTGCTGTGTATGCTGTGTGTTTGCTGTGATAAAATAGTTAGTATTCTGTGATATAACTGATTGCTGCCATTAAAGTTTAAAAAGGATTAGGTCACCTATTCACCCCCCCCCCCTCTAGGTGTTTAGGTACCATATCTTTCAATATAATCTACATAGAGTTTGGCTAAATTTTCCGCTGGATCTTCCTTCCTATTCGGATTGAAATGCGACACTTTTGTCAACCTATCTACGAACACCCAAATGACATCGTTTCCCCTCTGCGACTTTGGCAAACCATGCACAAAATTCATAGAAATGTCGTCGAATTTCCATTCCAGTATAGACAAGGACTTTAGGAAGCCTCCGGGCTTCTGGCACTCTGCTTTCACCAAGGCACAAGTCTAGCACTTGGCCACAAAAAGTGCTACATCCTTCTTTAATCCTGGACACCATAATAACTTCTTCATGTCTCTATACATCTTCGTGCTACCCGGGTGGATTGAGTACTTGGTATGATGAGCATCGTACATCAACTCCTCCCAAAGATTATCTGCACTAGGGACGCATAGACGACCGTCCTTCCTTAGTAGTCCGTCCTCAACCGCAAATTGGGAATTTGACCCATCCAAAGATTCATCCAAAATCTGCTTCATGCTGCTATCCTGAATCAAAGCCCGTCGGACTCTATCAGCCAGGTCATACTACACCTCTGTCCAACACAATATCGCCCCGACACTAGACTGCTTATCGACACAGGAAATCTCTAATGCCTCCAAATCACAGAACAATCTCTCATCATGTACCGATAACCAACTGGCCCGCGCAGGAGCCCTGCTACTCAACGCATCCGCCACCGCGTTTCCTTTCCCAGGTACATAATGTATCTTGAAGGTATAGTCCCCCAAGAATTACATCCACCTCCGCTGTCTCATGTTTAGATACTTCTGATCTAGCAGATACTTCAGGCTCTTATGGTCGGTGTATATATCGACCTTTACCCCATACAGATAGTGCCTCCACAGCTTTAGAGCAAATATCATGGCCGCTAACTCTATGTCATGGACCAGATAATTCCTCTCGTGAACCTTCAACTATCGTGAACCATAGGCTATCACTCTCCCATGCTGTAGCAGAAAATAGCCCAAACTACTTCCCGAAGTATCACTATAAATCTCAAACCCTTCGGTTCCACTCGGCAAACATAAAATAGGCGTCGTGGTAAACCACCTCTTCAATTCCTCAAAAGCCTGCTCACACTCCAGCTACCACACGAACTTTTGATCTTTCCTTATCAACATAGTGCGTGGTAACGCTATCCGCGAGAAGTTCTCTACGAAGCGCCTGTAGTAGCCGGCAAGCCCCAGAAAGCTCCGAACTTCCGCCACTGAAGACAATACAGGCCACTCCCGTATCGCTGCTATCTTCGCTGGATCCACCGCTATCCCTTCTCTACTAACAACATGACCAAGGAACGCTACTGAGGATAACTAGAACTCACACTTGGAGAACTTTGCATACAACTGATTCCTACTCAAGGTCTCCAACACAATGTGTAGATGCTTGTAATGGTCCTCCTCACACTGCGAGCATACCAAAATATCATCGATAAATACTATCACGAAATGATCCAGGTATTCTCTGAACGGCCTGTTCATCAAATCCATAAACACAGATAGCGCATTGGTCAACCCAAACGGCATGACCGTGAACTCGTAATGCCCAAACCGCGTGCTGAATGCTGTCTTTGGGATGTCTCTTTCCCTTATCCTCAATTGGTAGTAACCGGACTTCAGATCTAACTTCAAATATACTGTTGACCCAACCAATTGATAAAATATATCATCAATCCTGGGGATCGGATACTTGTTCTTCTCCATATGCTTGTTCAACTTTTGATAGTCAATACAGAGTCGCATGCTCCCATACTTTTTCTTAACGAAAAGAACTGGTGCGCTCCAAGGCGACGAACTTGGACACACATACCCTTGCTCCAATAACTCCTGTAGTTGCACCTTCAACTCCGCCATCTCTCGCGGCGCTATCTGATACGGAGAGCATGACAATGGTTTGGCACCTGGTACCAGCTCAATGGTAAAATCAATCTCCCGCTGAGGAGGGGCTCCTGGTAGATCATCTGGGAACACATCAGGATACTCGGACACAACTGGGATACTGTCCAGACTTGGCCTAGGCATTGAAGCCTGCACTAAGCTGACAAACAGCTCTACACCAGACCAAACTGCCTTAATCACTTTAAGGGTCGACATCAAAACTTTACCCGACCCTTTCATGCCCGCAAACATAGTCTCCCGTTCAGTATGCAGTCCCAACTTAACCTCCTTTCGGGTGCAATCGATGTAAGCTCGCTGCTCCGAGAGCCAGTCCATACCAGAGATTACGTCGAACTCCACTAACGGTAGAACTGACGCTCGCAAATCAAACTCCTGGTCCCCAATCTGAATCTTTACCATACAGAACTTATCCGCTCGCATTGAGCACCCATTGGGCAACAACACATCCAACTTGTCTTTTTCCATCGAGGAAGGGACCCCGATGTGCGATATGAACCTTTCGGGCAAGACGGAATGCGATGCTCCCATATCAAATAGGGCTCTTGCCGGATGATCAAAAATCAACACGAAACCTAGCACCAACAAATATAAGCCAACATATAAAAAGGTAACAACTATATAAAGTTAAACTGCTAAAATTTAACACATACCTGTCACCACGTCAGCTTGTTTCATGGCCTCTTGCAGAACAAGATTATAAACTCTAGGCTGGGCTGGAGCATGATGGGACGCGGTGCCACAACCCGCATTTTCTCAACGATAAAATCGTATCAGAGCAAGAGAAAACAAGTGACGTGATGCTACGTCATGCAGGGGATAACTGCACACGCTCTGGCAAAACTCCAGACCTTTGATTTTAAGGAAGTTCGTTGATTAATTATGAAAGAAAACCGGTTATGTTGAAAGGCCGCATCCCTCGGCACGGTGGATCAGCTAGTCCACAATAAAAGTATATTGATACGCAGCAGAAAATACTTTGGTTCAATTTAGTTGACATCCTAAATGAGCATAAGTGTCCCCGAGGGACAACTCATGGTATGCACGACTCTAAAGTGGATATAATATATATAGGAAAGATAGTCTTTTTGCGCTAAGGAAATATAGTGTCTTCGTTTTATAAATACGTTATGCATGATGTACATATAATAATGCTTTTAGGGTTTAAAAATATCTAACATGCAACCTAGCATAAATCCTTCCCAGAAGCAAGTAACCAACCGCAAATAGGCAAAAGAACACAACAGTTTAAGTTCATACCCAGCATCACAAGAAGCCACCAGTGGGCACCAACAACCTGACACGAACCCACTGGTGAGTATGTATGTCTATACAGAAAGGTAAAGAACTACCTCACAAAATTGGGTATTCGCTAGCTCAGCTACCCAAGAGGCCACAAACCAACCCCTCCAAAAGAACTAGCCGCTGAACCGGCTACAACCTGTACCTGAGGCATTCAAGAAAAGAACACCTCAGCAAGAAAATAAACAAAAAGGTAAATAGAACATTAGATTAATGAGCAAATAAAAGAAGGGTTTACCAAGCCGGCAACAAACTGCTATAAGCAAAAGAGAGGGCTTGACAATAAGAAAAGAGTACTGTCTAAAGCACAGCAAAGTACACCAAGTGCGAGCAATAAAAGTAACATCCCCTACAAAGAGTCTGCAACAGCAACAAGACATAAACCGAAATCATAAACAGGAAAAGGGACTAACAGTCCTAGTACGTGGGTAAGTGGCAGTGGTCAAAACATGGATCTGAATACATAACCAAAACCAGATCCAAAAAGGGCTAAGGGGTCAAACAGTGGCAGCACTAGGGTCCCACACCCGCCAACTCAAACCGGGGCAAAAGGCGGTGGCCACAACTCTCCACATAAAACCACCCCTCCAGAGGCCACTAAAACTCCACCACCTGCCACAACCCAAGAGTCGGCATGAAAAACTTAGCCGAACACCCAATACCACCACCTAGAGAAAGGGAAAAGTCACACTAACAATCCTAAGGAACACATGAATCCAAGACATAAATGTCGAGCCCACTCTACGTGGCGCTGAGTAAGCTCCACTCTCGTGACGTCGGGATACTTAGCCGCAAATCCTACACTGGGTGACGGCGTTGAGCGAACTCGGCTCACTCGACGCTGTCGGCGCTTTCCACCTAGGGTAAACGTAAGTTTTAGTTAGACCGCAACCTACACCCTCTCAACATGCAAAAAACAGAGAGTTGGAAATTTAATCCCAACCCGCCGTTCCATCCTAACTACTCGGTACTACGGCGACTAAACCTAAATTACCACTACCGCAGCCTCACCCAACTCTAACTACCCACTGTACACCAAACCTCAGACAAAGGAGAGAACAGTGATTTAATAAAAGACAAACAAAGTCACATCCCATGGCTGAAATGAAGGAAAAGATAAGCATCCTATTGTTCTAACTTTCTAAGGAGGAAAGAGATAAAGAATACAGAATTATTGCACAGGGAAATGGGAACAGAGCAAGAGTTAGAATAATTTGGCAAGGGCAAAGGAGCCACTTGCCTCTACCTCTCCGAAAAAACAACAGCCACACCACCGCTTGGCTCCGGCGGCAAGATCGGCCACCTAGAAGACCAAAGCTGAAACTTGAGGAAAGAAAAGAAATCAGATATTTACAATTCCTGGAATCAAACCCTAAATCAAGAAAAAAAACTTACATGGAAGGGAAGATCTAGACGAGAGCAAGCCAAATCCTCTATCACACGAGAAAAAACGGGCTCTAACCCTCCCGAAATCGCCGGCCAAAACAACCACCGCCTCCTCTCAAAACACTTCCGCTGGAAGCTCTCCAGACTCGGGAAACGAAGAAAAATGAGGAGGAAAAACGGTTCACGGCAACAAAAGATGATTTTAGGAGAAAAGTACGGAACACGCCCAAGACACGCGCGTGACACGGTCCGACACGCCCGTGTCATGGGGCGTGTACTAACTCGACGAACGTCGACCTCCACTCGACGGAAAACGGGACACGCCCCTGACACGCCGTGACACGGCCAGACACGCCCGTGTCACGGGGCGTGTGCTCACGCACCTACCCATACGACGAAAGTCGATCTCCGCTCGACGAATCAGGTGACACGCCCTGTGACACGCCCGTGTCACAGGCCGTGTACCAACTCGAACACCGCCCAACGATCGTGGAGCGCCGATCGTCGAACAGAGAGACACGCCCCGTGTCACGCCCGTGTCCGATACGACACGCCCGTGACCTGGCCGTGTTCTCACCAAAACACCGCCTAACGACCGTCGCGCGCAGCTCGACGAACCGAAGGGGAACACGCCCTGTGACACGCCCGTGTCACAGGACGTGTTCCTACCAAAAGCGCTCGTCGACCGGAAACCGTCGACAACGGGGAAAGAGCTCTACCCGAGCACGACACGCCCTGGGTCACGCCCGTGACCCAGGCCGTGTCACCCAAACTTACACAAAAAAAAGGAAACCTGCTAACTCCTTAGCAAAAGTTAAGGCACCAGCCTACAAGCTCAGCCACAGCAGACCACACACAGTACATCAAATATTACAAATATTACAGCTAACCAAAAACAATCGTCGAAACGACGCAAAAACGATCGATCCCGGACTCCGACCAGAACTCGCACCGTAGCTAAAATACCCAAGCTACGAAAACAACGGTGAGGTCGAAAACAACATCCGACGATCGGAGACTCGGGCTAACACCTCCCGAAGCCAAAACACAAGTATTTCCCTAAGAGGCCCAGCCGAGTCACCAAAACAGACTCCGGCTAGCTGGGGAAAACTTGCCAACAGGCTACAACCAGGAACCTAAGGAGCTAAGACCACGCTCTACAACGGCAAAGGGCCGGAAGTGCGTCATCGTAATGCCAATCCAATATCAAACAAAACAAAGAAAAACTGGGGCGTTACACGCGGTTGATTCCATCGCCTTCCCTTTCTCTTCATAGGTTGCTGTAGGCTTCCTCTCAGACTTTGCACGTCCGCTCCAACATTCACGAGCAGAGTGCCCCGTCTTCCCACAGTTGTAGCAAGCTACTAGAACTCGACTTGTGGTTGCCCCTGACGCACCAGATGAAGGGGCTGAGTTCAAAGTCTTCTGCTTCTTGCTCCATCTGCGGAATCCTGACTTTGCATTTGGCACTTTGAACTCTGCCTTCTTTTCCCCTAGGTCCTTCTTCTCTTGGACTTTCTTCACAACCTTTCCCAATGACAGGGCCGAATTGACCAAGGCTAGGAAGCCCTGTGCCTTAGGACCAGCAGGGAGCAACTGTAGGTCACCGCGTCGACCCTCATAAAATCGGTTGGTCTTCCTCTCTTCTTCCGTAAACATAGCACCAGCATACCGACCCAACCGTGTAGACTCGTGGAGACACTCGTCCATGCTTCTGGCTCCCTGAGTCAACCCAAGATACTGATTTTCCATCTCAAGCTTCTGAGAAGAGGGTAAATATCTGGCCAAGAACAATCTTGAGAATTCCTCCATAGGCACATCAGCAAGCTGCCTTCCCACTAAGAGATGAAACTCCAACTCATCCCACCACAGCCTCGCCACACCAGCCAAAAGGAAGGTCGCTATGGTGGTCTTCTGCCATTCTTCAGTTAACGTGGTCGTCAAGACCCTCTTTATCGTAGAGAGCCAATCCTCAGCTTAAGCTGGCATTCCAACACCATCGAACCTCAGAGGATTAAGCCAATTACATGCTTGAGCTGTCTCTCCGTAGCCCTCCTCGGCTATACCTGATCCACCACCAAGCGCTCCACCACTCTCGGCTCTGCAGCCCTAACCGGTTCTTGCTCATTCATAGGAGGTGCCTGATGCATTTGCCCTGCAGGTTGGGTATTTATTATGGCAAAAACTTCTTCAACCACCAACCTGATGGTTTCCGGCGAAGGAGGTGTTGTAGGCACATCCCTCAGTGCACTACGTTCCGCCGATTGCGGATGCTCCGATTGACTAGCACTGCTCCTAGCTGCATATAATAGCAAAGAACCTAGATTAGACAACACACAAATTGTTAAACGCAATTATTAGAACACTCAGGTTCCACAAAACAAGTGTATTTTTCATTCCTAAGTGGACATTCATGGGTTCTTTTTGATGTTATAACGATGACGCACACATGTGCTCACCACCCCTTAAAATTATTCGCCCACGAATTCATTTAAGCCTGACCGTAACCAGAAGTCTGATACCAAATTGTAACACCCCCATCTATCTTATGACATATAATAGAAGGTCCAGCTGGAACCCGACACTATATTCCACGGACAGTCGGAAGGGTTACGTATGAATAATCAAACTATCCAATTAAGACTACTCGTCCTAACACAGAGCATTCTAAAGGAAGCTTTTAAATAGTTGAAAGAACCCATAATTGTATCGAACAATCATGAATGTCCAACACCACTACAACTGGAATGAAAACAAATACACTAAAAGGTACACAGCCTTATGGCCTTACAGATGTTCACTTAATTAAATAATGTTTTTGTAACAGTCCAAAGTTCTGAAACAGGAATTTTTGGGTGACACGGCCTGGGACACAGGCGTGTCCCAGGGCATGTCAGCGGACACGGCCTGCGACACGGGAGTGTGGCATGGCGTGTCAAGGTTGTGTCGATGATCGGCCTTTGTGTCGACGATTTTTCGCTCGACGTTGTGTCGAGAGGAGGCACACGGCCCTGGACACGGGCGTGTCCACGGCCGTGTCGTGTACTCGACGACTTTTTCTCGACGATCGTCGAGTGTCGAGTGTTGAGTGTCGAGTGTTGAGTGTCGAGAGGTTGAACACGGCCTGTGACACGGGCGTATCACAGGGCGTGTCAAATCGGGTCGACGAACTCAGCCCGCCGAAGGATTTCAACAGGGCGTGTCTTTGTACCGTGTCAGGGCACACGACCTGGGACACGGGAGTGTCACAGGCCGTGTGAAGTCTCTGGATGTTTTGGGATTTTTTCGCCCAGGCACACGGCCATAGACATGGGCGTGTCTGAAGGCGTGTTGGTGACACGACCCATGACACGGGCGTGGTCCATGGGCGTGTCACTGGTTTGGATAGGTCGGTTGACCACCGCTTGAGGCACACGGCCTGGGACACGGCCGTGTCACAGGCCGTGTCAGCTCAAATTTAGCATTTTTGGCAGTTTTGTGGCCGTCCATTCCTTCAGCTGGGATCCAAGGGCTGAAGCTTCTTCCTCTTTTTCCTAAAGGCCGAAACTGAGAACTTATTCACATTTTCCTTAGCCTTTATCTTTCTTCAAGTTAAGAGAGAGAAAGAGAGAGGAAGAAGGAGGAAGAAGGGGAAGGGCTGCTGCTGGTGGTGCTGTAGGTTACCGACGAGAAATCCGAAGCCGGCGTTGCGGAGGAAACGCTCTTGTGAGTCGTTCAAGCAAGCTTTGAGGTCATGGAACCAAAGCGGTCGTCAAGGGTAATGACTTTTCTTCCTAGCCATGTGAAGGCTTCTTTTTGGCATATCTTGTGATTTCCCCCACCAAGAGCTGGCTGATTTTGGGAATCTTTGGGTGGATGCTTGAAATCCCCTTTGTTAGCATATAGATCCGGAAATGGAGTACGGAATAGACATGCTGTGTGAAGCCCATCTGGACAAGTTGGTCTGGATTGGTGATGTTGCATACGAACCAGAGAAGTCTCCGTGATAACATGTAAGTTAAGGAGTCTACGGGTTATGCCTGCGAAAAGGAGTAGCAGGAAGTACTGGAGTGGTAGCCCAGGAAAAATAGCCATGTGATGTTTTTGGGTCCAACCTGTGAATGAGGCACAGGAAGTACTGGTGTGACCAGGAAAGGCCCATTGTGATGCTTGATGTCGTAAGGTGTCCACATGTGAAGCGAGTAACATGAAGTACTGGCATGATAGCCAGGAAAGACCCCTGATATTTGTGCTTGTGCGGTGTCCACCTGTGGAGAGAGGCACAGGAAGTACTGGGAGGCCCAGGAAAGACCCGCTGTTGTGCTAAGGCAATGGGTATCGAGAAATACCCAGGCTTGACTGCCAAGAACAAGATTGGTGAGACCGACCCGTGCCGTTGATATAGCCATAAGTATGCTGTACTCGGAGAAGGCAAGGCGATTTGAGCAACGGGGGTGGAGGATCCGACCTGCGCTATGTCCGTCCGACGTGAGACCAAAAGGTGCGGTCTGTTGGAGCGCATAGCAAGTCTTCGGCCTGCGCGCCATGACACAATGGGGGTCTACGGGCCATCCTGGTGTAGGAAGACTAACTCCGGCTGTACGCCATGGAGTAAATGCTCAAGAGATTTACCGTTGGGTTGTGACCCTGATACGGTGGTGGGCAAGAGTTTTGCCAGAACACCAAGAATGTGCCCTGAGTGCACGGACCGTTGGGCCGGGTGGCGAACGGTTGTGATGGCTTGTGTGCGTGAAAGCACATGTTGATGATATATTGCCATACTTGTGATTTGATATGCCTGCAGGGAAGAATACCGCTGCCCCGAGAAAAAGGGGTCGGGTCGTTATAATTTGGTCAGCTGAACGCTGACCGTTGCTTTTGTTTGCCACCGTTGAGTGGATTGTCCCTATACAGGGGCTGGAGAGCCGAGTGGGACGCATAGAGGTTGATGTTCCTGCTGGTGTTGCTGCTACTGCTGTTAGCCCTCGAAGGTTATATCTTGTTGTGTGTTTTCTTTTATTGTGGCCGGCCTGCGCGCCAATTTGTTGAGGCCACTGTTGGATAGCCATGTAAGGCCATAAGGCCAACTCTTTTCACTTGTTGTAAGACATTCCTATATTGTACAAAATGTGGAGTTTTATGTTTGGACATTCATGAGGAGTTCAAGTTGTAGTCTAGGCTTCCGCTAGAATGCTGTGGATAGGTGCGATGCGCTACTCTGGTATCATCATGTACCTTTACCGCCTGTTTTGTGATATATCCTGTGGGGCCCCGGCCGGACCTTCTAGAATATACCATATGAACGGATGGGGTTGTTACATTTTTGGTATCGGTTGTCTTGGTCTTTCCCTCTCGAAGTCGTGGCCGCCTTCTTTTGTGGGGTGGCAAGCACGTGTTTGTGCAAACCAAAGTCTACGAGTGAACTCCTGAATGTCCATGATAGGAATGCAAACTTGATGTGTTTGGGGAACCTGTGTGTTCCTATTTTGTGTTGTTTGCTTGGGTACGACCGCTAATGTGTGTGTCTTGTCCACCTTTAGGTGACACAGAGTGGAGCTGGGCTATCTGAGCCCCAGCGTTCTGATGAAAGTACGGCACCAGCCGTGATGCCGACACCTCCACCGTCTACGGAACATGTGCGTTTAGTTGCAGAGGCTTTATTTACCATGATCCAAGGCCAGCCCCTTAGGCATGAACAAGCGGCTGTGAGGCCAGAACAGGTGGCGGCAAGGCCTGAACCTGTCGTGGATATGGCTCCTCGAGCGGCTGAGAAGCAGCTAACGCAGTTTATGAGTTTCCATCCGCCTACGTTCTCGGGAGCGGTAACTCCGACGCAGGCTGAGGATTGGCTATCGCGCGTCAAGCGAGTGATGACGGCGATAGGAACGACGGAGCATTAGAAAGTTACTTTAGTTACCTTTTTGCTCGAAGGAGAAGCTCGGTTATGGTGGGATGAGATGGAGTTGCATCACTTGGTGGGTCGTCCGTTAACCCAATTATCGATGGAAGAATTCTCCCGGCTCTTCCTCGCGAAGCACCTTCCTGCGGCTCAGCGGATAGCCATGGAAAATGAATTCTAAAGGTTAACACAAGGTGATGGCAGTGTTGACGCATATTTTCATGAATTTACTCGCTTGGGGCGGTATGCGGGTTCTATATTTGCTGATGAACAGAGGAAGACCAACAGGTTCTATGAAGGCCTGAGGGACGAGCTGAGGTTCCTTGTGTCAAGTTCTGTGAACCAAGGTTTCTAAGCATTGGTTGACACTGCGAGCGCGCTGGAGAAGGATATGAAAATGGTTCAAGGGAAGAGAGCTTTGGCTGTGTCGCAACTGGAGTGGAAGGCGCCCCGATCTGGGAAACCCTTCTATAAGAAGAGATGGGGCAAGAAGTCCAAGCCTAGTGGACAAGCTCCTTCATCAGTTACAACGGGAGCAACGTCAGGGGCTACCTCCATGCCAGATACTCGTATCTGCTTCAATTGTGGCCGAATGTGGCATATTGCGCGAGATTGTCGGATGCCGCCAAAGAGTGAAAAGAAGGCGGGAGCATCTTATACGGAAAAAGGAAAGGAGGTGGTGGATTCCTCTGCCTCGCAGGCGCAACCCCGGGTCTACAATCTTGGCCTGCAAGAGGCCATCAAGCAGAGTGACGTGGTCACAGTCGTGCAAAGACATAACGTCAGAGTGGTGTTGCCGAATGGCTGTTGGATGCTTGCGGATCAAGCTTGCGATGTGGCGGTTCAATTGGGAAGTCGGAATTTTCATTTGACTGCATTTGTTTTGCCAATATCGGAATTCGATGTGATTTTTGGGATGGATTGGCTTGCGGAGCAACATGCTATGATTGACTGCCAGTCCAAAGAACTCACGTTGGGCCAGAATACCGAACAGGAGACCAAGTTCGCGGGTATGCGAGGAGTAGGCGGGACGTTGATGTCTGCACTCCAGGTCGTCAAGGCTGTTCGGAAGGGTGCGGAGTGTTACTTTGCACTAATTCAGGCTGTTGAGCCTAAGGCCAGTTTGTGCGAGGTTCTGATTGTGGCAGAATTTACAGATGTGTTCCCACAGATCTCCCTGGGCTACAACCCCAGCGGGAGATTGACTTCACAATTGCGTTGGTGCCAGGTGCGAAACCTGTGGCCCGCTCGCCATATCGCGTTGCGCCAAAAGAGATGGCTGAATTGAAGGTTCAACTACAAGAAATGTTGTAGCAAGGTTATATACGCCCAAGTATGTCACCTTGGAGCGCGCCTGTGCTTTTTGTAAAGAAGAAAGATGGTGGGTTACGATTGTGTATTGATTACCGTGAACTAAATAAGCTGATCGAGAAGAATAAGTATCTGATACCCCAGATTGATGAGTTATTCGATCAGCTGGTGGACTCGACCGTCTATTCGAAGTTGGACCTGAAGTCTGGTTATTACCAGTTAAGAATTCAGGAAGGTGACATTCTCAAAACTGTATTTGGAACGCGTTATGGGCACTATGAGTTCACAGTCATGCCATTTGGACTGTGCAATGCGCCCTCGGTGTTTATGGATTTGATGCACCGTATTTTTCGTGAGTACCTGGATCTGTTTGTGATTGTGTTCATTGATGACATCCTGGTGTACTCAAAGTCGGAAGCTGAACATGAGATTCACTTGCGGTTGGTGTTGAACACATTGAGGCAAAATCAGCTATATGCCAAGTTCTCGAAGTGTGAGTTTTGGCTATCGTCAGTGGCATTTTTGGGCCATGTGGTGAGTGGAGCAGGCATTACAGTGGATCCAACGAAGATAAGGGCCATACAGGAGTGGCCAGATTTGTCCTCCGTGGCCGAGGTCCGAAGTTTCCTTGGACTGGCAGGTTACTATAGAAGATTTGTGGAAAACTTCTTGCGGATCGCTTTGCCGCTAACCGCACTGACGCGAAAAGATCAGAAATTCGTTTGGACGCCAGATTGCGCACGAGCTTTTGAAGAGCTGAAGAGTCGGTTGACCACGGCGCCGGTGTTGTCTTCGCCATGTGGAACCGATGGATTTGTGATTTATAGTGATTCCTCAGGGAGCGGCTTAGGCTACGTTCTTCTGCAAAATGGAAAGGTGATTGCGTATGGCTCACGCTAGCTGAAGGTGCACGAGCGAAATTATCCCGTCCATGATTTGGAACTAGCGGCGGTGATTTTTGCACTCAAGTTGTGGCGACACTACCTTTATGGCGTGAAGGTGGAGATCTATACCGATCATAAGAGCCTCAAGTATCTTTTGGAGCAGAAAGACTTGAACATGCGACAACGAAGGTGTTTGGAGTTCCTTGGGGACTACACTTTCGAGATTCACTATACGCCCGGGAAGGGGAATGTTGTCGCGGATGCCTTGAGTCGGCGAGTTCCGGCTAGAGCGAATTGGTTACAAAGGCATGATGAACGTCTTATCTAGGAGTTGGAAGCATTAGAGATCTATTGTGTTGACAAGAGTTCCACTGCCACTGCATGTTTGAACTGGACCGAGGTGCAATGTGACCTTGCGGACCGAGTTCGACGGGCAACGGAGTTGGATGACGATCTCTTACGCTATGTGAATGAAGGGCCAGAGGGCAAATTCACCTGGATTGACGGTATTTTGCGAAAAGAGGGCCGTTTGTTCGTCCCAAATGTGGGGAAACTGAGGGAAGAACTGATGTATGAAGCGCATTATACAAAGTATTCCATTCACCCCGGGAGCACAAAGATGTTCAACGATATGAAGAAGCTTTTCTGGTGGCCAGGGCTCAAGAAAGATGTTGCCCTTTATGTAGCCAAATGTCAAACATGTGCGATAGTGAAGGCGGAATGCCAAAAGCCGGGCGGTTATTTGAAGTCACTGCCGATCCCAGAGTGGAAATTTGATGATATTTCCATATATTTTTTGCACGGGTTGCCAAGATCGCAGCGAGAAAATGATTCCATTTGGGTCATTGTGGACCGGCTAACAAAAGTAGCACATTTTCTCCCGAACAGGCGGGATGATTCAGTTGAATGTTTGACAAAGTTATATGTTGACCAGATTGTGCAGCTTCACGGTGTTCCTCGAAGCATCGTAAGTGATCGAGATGGGCGATTCACGTCAAATGATTGGAGGCTAGTTCACCGACTGTTAGGCACGAAGTTGACTTTCAGTACGGCCTTTCATCCCCAAACGGATGGCCAAACTGAACGTACCAACAGAACAATGGAAGACATGCTCCGAATGTGCGCCCTTGACTTCGGAAAGAGATGGGAAGATCATCTTTATATGGTAGAGTTTGCATATAATAACAGCTACCAGACGAGCATTGAGATGACACCATATGAAGCTCTATATGGAAGGAAGTGTCGTACTCCCTTGGCTTGGGCAGAAGCGGGCGAAGCTCGGGTTTTTAAATCAAATGAGGTTGATGAAGCAAACTCAACCATACGGACTATTAGAGAGAGATTGCTTATTGCTTAAGATCGACAAGCGAAGTACTACAACGCCAAGCACCGGAACGTGGAATTTGCGGTTGGCGATTGGGTCTACTTGAAGATTAAGCCTTTCAAAGGTGTCTCCAGGATTCGACGATTGAAAAAGTTGAGTCCAAGATATTTGGGTCCTTTTGAAGTGGTTGAGTGAGTTGGCGAAGCGGCTTATCGGCTAGCTCTGTCAGCAGACTTGGGTGGGTTGCATGATGTCTTTCACATCTCGGTGCTTCGGAAGGCCGTGAAATATCCAGCTCAAGTAATCGCGGACGATCGTGTGCCGGTGGAGTATGGGCTAACAACGAGAGTTAGATCCATTCAGATCGAAGATCGAGGCGAGAAACAGTTGCGGAACAAGACGGTCGGCATGGTAAAAGTCCGTTGGGACAATTGCGGCCGTGAAGAGCTGACATGGGAGCGAGAGCAAACCATGCAAGAAGAGTTCCCTAAACTGTTTTTGTAATCTCTAGATAGGATGTTGTAACATAAAATTTTGTATGTTGTAACATATTTCTTGCTGTTTACTGTTGCCTTCCTGTGTCTGAATTTCGAGGACGAAATTTCTTGTAGGAGGGGAGCATTGTAACAGTCCAAAGTTCTGAAACAGGAATTTTTGGGTGACACGGCCTGGGACACGGGCGTGTCCCAGGGCGTGTCAGCGGACACGCCCTGCGACACGGGCGTGTCGCAGGGCGTGTCGAGGTTGTGTCGACGATCGGCCTTTGTGTCGACGATTTTTCGCTCGACGTTGTGTCGAGAGGAGGAACACGGCCCTGGACACGGGCGTGTCCAAGGCCGTGTCGTGTGCTCGACGACTTTTGCTCGACGATCGTCGAGTGTCGAGTGTTGAGTGTCGAGTGTTGAGTGTCGAGAGGTTGAACACGGCCTGTGACACGAGCGTGTCACAGGGCGTGTCAAATCGGGTCGACGAACTCAGCCCACCGAAGGATTTCGACAGGGCGTGTCTTTGTGCCGTGTTAGGGCACACGGCCTGGGACACGGGAGTGTCACAGGCCGTGTGAAGTCTCCGGGTGTTTTGGGATTTTTTCGCTCAGGCACACGGCCACAGACACGGGCGTGTCTGAAGGCATGTTGGTGACACGGCCCACGACACGGGCGTGGTCCATGGGCGTGTCACTGGTTTGGATAGGTCAGTTGACCACCGCTTGAGGCACACGGCCTGGGACACGGCCGTGTCACAGGCCGTGTCAGGTCAAATTTAGCATTTTTGGCAGTTTTGTGGCCGTCCATTCCTTCAGCTGGGATCCAAGGGCTGAAGCTTTTTCCTCTTTTTCCTAAAGGCCGAAACTGAGAACTTATTCTCATTTTTCCTTAGCCTTTATCTTTCTTCAAGTTAAGAGAGAGAAAGAGAGAGGAAGAAGGAGGAAGAAGGGGAAGGGCTGCTGCTGGTGGTGCTGTAGGTTACCGACGAGAAATCTGAAGCCAGCGTTGCGGAGGAAACGCTCTTGCGAGTCGTTCAAGCAAGGTTTGAGGTCATGGCACCGAAGCGATCGTCAAAGGTAACGACTTTTCTTCCTAGACATGTGAAGGCTTCTTTTTGGCATATCTTGTGATTTCCCCCACCAAGAGGTGGCTGATTTTGGGAATCTTTGGGTGGATGCTTGAAATCCCCTTTGTTAGCATATAGATCCGGAAATGGAGTACAGAATAGGCATGCTGTGTGAAGCCCATCTGGACAGGTTGGTCTGGATTGGTGATGTTGCATATGAACCGGAGAAGACTCCGTGATAACGTGTAGGTTAAGGAGTCTACGGGTTATGCCTGCGAAGAGGAGTAGCACGAAGTACTGGAGTGGTAGCCCAGGAAAAATAGCCATGTCATGTTTTTGGGTCCAACTTGTGAATGAGGCACAAGAAGTACTGGTGTGACCAGGAAAGGCCCTTTGTGATTCTTGATGTCGTAGGGTGTCCACCTGTGAAGCGAGTAACTGGAAGTACTGGCATGATAGCCAGGAAAGACCCCTGACATTTGTGCTTGTGCGGTGTCCACCTGTGGAGAGAGGCACAGGAAGTACTGGGAGGCCCAGGAAAGACCCGCTGTTGTGCTAAGGCAATGGGTATCGAGAAATACCCAGGCTTGACTGCCAAGAACAGGATTGGTGAGACCGACCCGCGCCTTTGATATAGCTATGCGTACGCTGTACTCGGAGAAGGCAAGGCGATTTGAGCAATGGGGGGTAGAGGATCCGACCTGCGCTATGTCCGTCCGACGTGAGACCAAAAGGTGTGGTCTGCTGGAGCGCATAACAAGAGTCTTCGGCCTGCTCGCCATGATACAATGGGGGGCTACGGCCATCCTGGTGTAGGAAGACTAACTCCGGCTGCACACCATGGAGTAAATGCTCAAAAGATTTACCGTTGGGTTGTGACCCTGATACGGTGGTGGGCAAGAGTTTTGCCAGAACACCAAGAATGTGCCCTGAGTGCACGGACCGTTGGGCCGGGTGGCGAACGGTTGTTATGGCTTATGTGCGTGAAAGCACATGTTGATGATATATTGCCATACTTGTGATTTGATATGCCTGCAGGGAAGAATACCGCTGCCCCGAGAAAAAGGGGTCGGGTCGTTAAAATTTGGTCAGCTGAACGCTGACCGTTGCTTTTGTTTGCCACCGTTGGGTGGATTGTCCCTATCAGGGGCTGGAGAGCCGAGCGGGACGCATAGAGGTTGATGTTCCTGCTGGTGTTGCTGCTACTGTTGTTAGCCCTCGAAGGCTATATCTTGTTGTGTGTTTTCTTTTATTGTGGCCGGCCTGCGCGCCAATTTGTTGAGGCCACTGTTGGATAGCCATGTAAGGCCATAAGGCCAACTCTTTTCACTTGTTGTAAGACATTCCTATATTGTATAAAATGTGGAGTTTTATGTTTGGACATTCATGAGGAGTTCAATTTGTAGTCTAGGCTTCCGCTAGAATGCTGTGGATAGGTGCGATGCGCTACTCTGGTATCATCCTGTACCTTCACCGCCTGTTTTGTGATATATCCTGTGGGGCCCCGGCCAGACCTTCTAGAATATACCATATGAACTGATGGGGTTGGTACAGTTTTCCATACATCGGCTCGCAGGCCGGCCACACATGACAGAATAAAGTACAACTATTCGCTTTGGCCTTCTAGGGCTAGCACAGCAATATGGGCTCCAGCCCGCTATTTGGTACTCGGCTCCACAGCACCTGCAAGCAACATTCCACTGCACGGTGGCAAACAAAGCAACGGTCAGCCAAAAGCCTACCAAATAATAACGACCCCGCCCCTAACTCGGGACAGCGGTGCTCCTTCCCTGCAATTCATTAGCCCAGTTAAATAATATAATACAAACATGCTAGCCCCAGGTGTAGGCTCGCATGGCCAAACACCCCGTGCACTCAGGGCACATTATCGGTGAATCCTGACACTTCAGCGTCTTCACCACCACCCCCGGGATGGCAACAACGTGAGCATTTTAGTCTTTCTGACCACTGTCTTAGGCTCCCGACTATGCCAACGGCCAGTCCCTTTTTCGGGTCTCTCGCACCGAACCACATAGCCCAGGTCCGATTCCACTTGCCCGTTGCTCATAATACATAGTACACCTTAAGAAGTACCCACGAGCCAAACTTCTCTCGTATCCTGCCATTTCCAAACAATCACATAACCCAGTTATGTTCAAGGCCGGTTCCCAGACCGCCAAGTTAGCAGAACAATGATTCCGCTCAGTTTTCCGGGTGCGCCTTGGAGTTAATCCCCAAGGATCCCTGCTGCAATCTACCGCGTAGAAACCCGAAAACCCAAAGCACGGAGTCTTCTCTGGCAAACCAAAATAAATGCAACATCACCGATCCAGACCAACATGTCCAGACATGCTTAATATACAATGCCTATATCCGTACTTCGATTCCGGACTCTATATGCAACACAAGGGGGACTATTCCCGTCAACCCCAAGGAACACCGCACACTCGCCGCACATACGCGGGAGCAGGTTTCCTTATGCAAAAAGGAAGAGAGCTTCACATGCTCAAGTAGAGAATCGTTACCCTTGTAGTACGCTTTTGCGCCATGGAAAACTACACGGATAGAAGTCTTCCCAACGTGATTTCCTCCGCGGATCCGCTCTCGGTTCTCTAAATGGTGCTCTGATGCTCCGCCGGCGGCCGGAATCCTCCTCCTTCTTCCTCCTTGCTCTAACTCCTTGGAAAGAGAAAGCTTAAGGGAGAAATGAGGAGTTAAACCACCATTACCAGCCTTAACATAGCAGGAACACGCCTGGGCCGTCAGATCTTACTTAAAGAAAACCAACGGCTCAGATCTGTACAAAAATCCTCAAACCTGGGCCAAACACGGCCTCGCACACGGCTGTGTCCCAGGTCGTGTGCCTCGATCCAGGCACGATCGTAGAATGCACAAAAAACCACACGGGTAGGACACGCCCGTATCTTAACCTGACACGCCCGTGCAGGGTCCTCGACACGCCCGTGACTGGAGGCATGCCATGAATAACCGTCACGCCAACCATCACGACTCTAGGGAACACGAGTACTGACATAGGTAGGCACACGCCCGTGTCAAATGACATGCCCGTGTCATTCTGTCATGTTTCTTGTCGTGTCCTTCTCGTGATACAGGCGGCCAAACACCAAGCAAGACACGGTCTTGGACACGCCCGTGTCCTAGGCCGTGTACCCCTATACAGGCACCAAAATTACTTTTGGACGCGACCAGTTCAATAACGATTTTCGGGTCGTTACATGAGTCTCCCCCATAATCAGCTTCGTTGTAGTCATGCAGAGAAAGCCTGTGTCACTCCTATACAGGAGTCTCATAACAAAAGTAGTCTTCACATACTTCAAAATATTCTTTGCCCCTACCACATGAGGTTTCCTTTGTTCTGCCATGTAACAACTAACTCGGCATATAGAATAAGCAATTTATGTCCTCGTAATCATTAGGTAAATCAAGATCACAACCAGAGATCGGAACACCAAGGGATCAAGAAGAATCCTCCCCTCATCTCGTCGAAGATTCAGGTTACAATCAAGAGGAGTAGATCTACTCTTTCCCTCCTTCAAGCTGAATCGATGAACGATCTACTCAGCATAATCCCTTTGAGAGACAAGTATCCTGCTCTTATTCCTCTCAACCTCGAGTCCAAGGAAGTGGTGAAGCTCACCCAAATCCTTCATCTCAAACAGAATAGCTACCTCGCCCCTAAGCCTAGCTACCTCCTCCTCAGAGCTCCCTATGATGATCATGTTGTCCACGTACAACAGCAGAAAGACATGAAGCTCCCCCTACTTCTTTATGAACAAGCATGAATCTGAATCAGAAGCAAAGTATCTGTAGAATTGGAGGTAATCTACGATCTTCCCATACCATGCTCATGGAACCTGCTTCAACCCAAAAAGAGGCTTCTTAAGATTTTAAACATAGTCTGGATGATCTTCAGATACATAACCTGGTGGTTGAATCATGAAGATGTATTTATCTATCTCCCCATAAAGAAGAGCATTCTATACATCAAGTTGCCACATCATTCACCCTTGGTAAGAAGCCAATGCGATTACCATGCACACTGAAGTCATCTTGGCAACTGGACTAAACTTCTATTCATAATCTTCGTCGTACTGTTGGGAGAACCCCCGAGCAACCAAATGAGTTTTGTATCTTTCGATACTTCCATCAACATTGTTCTTCAGTTTGTACACCCACTTACACGTCATAAGAGTAACACAAATTACCTTGGCCACAAGGTCCCAAGTCCCGTTCCTTCTGAGGGCTCCCATCTTCTCATCCATAGAGTCATACCACTCCTTAACTCCAGCGGCGTCTTCAAACTTTGAAGGCTCCTGCTCATCTAGGGGGCCTGCGAAGAAACAGGAGACAAAGCTCACCATGCTTCCTTCTTCGTAATGAGCTGCTGGTTTAACGGTCCTCTATGAACTCTGAAGTGTCTGACCATTACTAACCACCTCCGCTATGCCATCTGTACAAGCTCCGTTCTTTTGCAAACTTCGCGCAACACTCCACTGCTTCCTAAATTAGAAGCCTTCACCCCAGAGCTTGAAATGCCAGGAGCTCCGGGTGACACCGGTAGCTCCACCAGAAGATCCTTAGTAACTTCCACCTGCCCACCATCAGACCTGCTCTCCTGTAGCTCAACAAAGCTACGTCCATATGATGTTAGTTCAACAATGACAATGTCTCTTAATACAATAAACTTCTTCATCACAGGATCAATACACTTACATCCCTTCTTCCGCTCATCATATCCCACAAAGTCAAGCTTCTTCGCCTTTGATCAAGCTTGCTCCTCAGAGCATCCGGGACGTGTACGTAGTAGGTTGATCCAAACAATCGAAGGTGTTCAACACTGGGCTTCTCCTTAAATATCAGCTCATGAGGATACTTCACATTAATCAGACTCAGAGGTATCTGATTGATGACATAGGTTGCGCAGGCCATTCCTTCCTCCCAAAATGACCTCGGAATGCCTTTTGCATGAAGCCAACAATTGCAGGTTTCTGTCAAATGATAGATATTCATCTCCACTACTCCATTTGTTGTGGATGTTGGTTTTTGGGGTATTGCACAACACTTGTGCACGCACCGAAAAAAGAACAAGAAATATCCAAACGAGTTCGGATGTAGCAATATTCATGAATCAAGAAGTAAAGCATACTGTAATAAAAATTACCTTTGAGGGATTGAGTAAGAACTCAACCTAAATGCTCCAGAAAAATCAGGGCGGCCACACAGCGGCTAGAGTCTTGAGTGCAGAAAGTATATCCGTGCCTCTATATTAATCCACACGATCAGGATATCCAACAACAACTTGTCACACAAGCACTAGGTCGGGAGAGGACACTCGGCATCTCCACAGACTACAAGATCTATTGTAGGAGAGGCAGCAGCGACACTCACTGGGATCGGGATCGGAATTGGCGACAAGATTGGCGGAACACTTCCGTCGAGTTTATAGGTCTTCTTCTTATCGCACAGTACCATCTCATGTGCAGAAAAATAAGAACCATCCAAATAAAACCCTAAAACATCCTATTTATATCCCAGGAGATAGATCCAGCAAGTCAACATTTGACTCAGCACAGGCATTCGTCGAACTCACCTGATTTGGGTTCCAGCTTATTGGGCATTGGACGTGTTGGGTATTGTATCCACAATAACCTAGATTTGATGAAGTCACCTTTGAACTAAGATGAATTAAGTTGTATTTGATGTGTTGTTTGAGTTATGTGTTTGCAAGACTAAATTGCCAAGTGTAGACCAATGTCTGTCTACAATGAGTCACCAAACACATGACCATACAATGTAATCTCTCATTGTGTGATCCATGGTGTTGACTCATGTGTAGCCTCTCTATTGGGATACACTTCATGTTTCAAGCACTAGGATTGATTGGAGAAAGAAGTGTTGCTGATTTTACTGAAGAAAGGAAATTTATCAAGAAGGAAAAATTTTCTAAGTCTTTCACTCGAGTAGTAGCTTAAGTACTCGAGTTGAACACTTAGGAAATATACAAGTAAATCTGTCTATACTCGAGTAAGGGAAATGTCTCTCCAGTAGTCTAAACATAGCTCTCGAGTGGCCAAGTCCATTACTCGACTAGACCTTCTCTTAATCTAAAGTTGACAGTTTTTCCTCTCAAAATTTATTCTAAGTACTTTACTCGATTAGTCATGTTAACCAATCGAGTAGATAAGTCCTTTGTCTCAAGTTACAGAAGGACAGTTCTCGTGTTGTTGTTACCCCTCTCGAGTAGTCAAGTTCATGAACTCGAGTAGTCTATCTACTACTCGAGTAGTCCAGCTTCAATACTCAAGTGACCATATTTTTATCTCTCAGATTTTTTCTAAGTCTTACACTCGAGTAGTAAAATTCCTATACTCGAGTAGTTAATCCACCTCTCGAGTAGTTTATTTCTACCTCTTGAGTAGTTCACCTCCATGTCTCATGTAATACTTCTAGCACTCAATTGTTTCTTATCTCACTCGAGTGATTACGAATTTTTGTTCAGCATTTCCTCAAGGACTTCTTCTCGAGTAGTCTATTTCTATTCTCTCTAGTAATCATATTTGTACTCGAGTAGTTTATCTTTTACTCGAGTACTTCAGAAATCTTTTCCAGAATTTTGCTAAGTCCATAACCGACGGGATTTTCAAATGCTGTGATGTGATTGGTCCACGTGTATGTCATTAATGCTAATTATGACCATTAGCGAGATATTATATAAGGACTTGTCAAATCGTTTAACCCAAACAACAAGCTGTCAAGACCTATTCTAAAAAATCTTAATCGTATTCTCTCTATCCAAAAACAGAAGTAGCCGCCCTCTTCATCGTGCAAATCGCCTAGGATTTTCGACCAAGAAGATTCAGATCAAGGTTGACTTACAGATCGAGATTGCTCCTCAACTCCTCATCATCTCTCAGATCATGTGAGTCAAAGAAATTCCAAATCCAGATCTTGCCATGCCTCTTCTTCAACATTTTGTGACAAAGCCGCAAAGATCAAAGAAGAAGACCTTGGCTGAGATTTTCCAGATCTGAGAAAATTACTGTTTGTATTTCATTTTCTCAATTTATTTTTGTAGGAGATTATTCTCCGAGTGTAGGAGCTTTTGTATCCGAGTTGTAGGAAGTTTTTATCTTCTGAGTGTAAATTCGTGTTGTGGATCGAGATTATAGGAACTTTGTTCCAAGGCGTAGGATTGGTTTTCAATCAGAGATAGTGGAGTAGCCGAGTTAAGTGCTTTGCTAGATTAGTGAGTGGAAAGTGGATGTACCCAAGGTTGGGGAACCACTATAAATCTCTTGTCGTCTGTGATTGCTTGGTAGATTTTTGTGCGCATACATCTCTAAATTTTTATTCCGCAAAAAAACACACAACTCACCTATTCACCCCCCTCTAGGTGATTTAGGTAGACAACTTAATTACTTTCAATTGGTATTAGAGCAAGGTTGATCACTAAAAGTTTAACACCTTGATCAAATCTGACTTAAGTTGTCTTTTGAGATTATCCAAGCATGGACAAGGCTAAAGATTTTGCCAAGCTTCCATTGTGCACAAAGAATAACTTTCCTATGTGGAAAGAGAGAATCAAATTTTTCATGGAAGCTGTGGATCCAAGGATCTTCATGATCATTGAAGAAGGTCCTTACGTTCCGATGAATGTCTCCACTATAGATCCAACAAAGAAGGTTCCTAAGAAATTGATGGAACTCGACAAAGATGAGATTGCACTTGTGTCTTTAGACAAGAAGACCAAAAATATTATAGAAAGTGCAGTTGATGAATCTATGTTGCAGAACCTGATCCACTTCCAGTATGCTAAGGAAATGTGGCAGTCCCTCATCACTTTGATGGAAGGCACAAAAGCGGTTAGGGATGATAGAAGATCCCTTCTTAATCAGAAATATGAAGCCCTTCCGACAAGGACCCAAGGATACCATTGCTGAAACGTTTGAAAACTTCTTTAAGATAGTCAACAGCCTAAGGGTCTACGACCGAGTCTTAACAAACAGAGAACTGAATGATAAGTTCTTGAGATCCCTGACTATGGAATGGGATAACAAGGTTTGTGCAATCCGAGAATTTGGAAAGCTAGCTGAGACAGACCCGCAGAATCTCTTCGGGAAGCTTATGTCATACGAGCTACAACTCAATACGAGAAAAGCTGAAGAAGAGAAGAGCAGGTCCTCATCCAAGGAGAAGTCTGTTGCTCTAGAGGCAGACACCTCAAGGAAGTCCAAGGCTGCCTCTCCTGCCACAGCACAAGAAGTAAGTGAAGAAGAAACCTCAGAGCCAAGTACCTCAGGCTCAGAGCTATCTGAATGAGAGTTCTCTCTACTCTCACGACAGTTCAAGAAATTATTGAACAAAACAAAGCAATGGAAAGGAAAGGATGCCTCCTACAGAAGATCAAGACATGATGGTGATCGACACAGAAAAGGCTCAAGCAACCATGTTAGGTATACTTCTAAACCGAACAAACATAATTCTACTGACATCGATTGTTATTGCTGTAATAAGTCCGTTCATGTCATCGCTGACTGCCCCCACAAGAATAAGGAGGGTGGAAGAAGAGAAGAAAAGAAATCCTCTTACAATAAGAAAAAAACAGAAAAGAGCCTAATAGCCAAGAAGGGCAAGACTCTAAGAGACTCTGACTCATCAGAGTCGAGTGAAGAAGAAGAAGCCTACTTCGAGCTTATGACTCAAACTGATGATGAACAAGAGCCTCAATTCACTAGGAAGGTAAACTATCACACTCCGTGTAACGCCCCCTATCCGTCGCATAGCATATAGCAGTAGGTCCGGCCGGGGCCCGACGCCATATACCACAGACAGACCGGGTGGTTACTTATGGAAACCATCCAACCAATCTCAACGTCCTACACAGAGCATTCTAGCGGAAGCAGTTTATAAAAGTTGTAAACAAAGAACCCAGCATTAGAGCACGAATGTCCACTAGTACCAAACAGGAATGTTATTACAAAATACTCAAAACAAGCCTTAAGGCCTTACAAAATGTTTCACTTGAATATTACATGATTTACAAACCACGGCACGCAGGCCGGTCATACATGAATAAAGCAATAAACATTTCCATTTGGGCCTTCGAGGGCCGGCTTCGCAAAAAGGGCTTTAGCCAGCTATTGACCGCTTGGTACAGCTGCACCTGCAAGCAACAAACAACCGCACGGTGGCAAAACAAGTCAATGGTCAGCAATGCTGACCAAATTATAACGATCCCGCCCCCAACTCGGGGCGGCGATGCTCCTTCCCTGCATTTCATTAGCATAAGCGAGCAATTTATATAATTAGCCATTTCATCACAGACGTTGGCTCGCTCGACCACACGCCCCGTGCACTCAGGCCACATTCTCGGTGAACCGGTCGATGTCACGTCAATTAAAGCCATTAACATTCCGGACTCACCACCGCCACTTAGACGGCCAAACCTATGAGCAATTTGTCTTCCTGGCCTGGATCACGACAATTTAAGCCATTGACCGCCGAAGACTCCCATCTATGCCAACGGCAAGTGCCACGTAACCTTAGGTCTCTTTAACCGAACGACATAGAGCGGGTACGGTTCCATCTAACCCGTGCTCACATCGCAACGACAATTCAAGCCATTTGCGCGGGTCAAATTTTCACCGAGTCCCAATCTATCGCAAGTCACATAACCCCGTTATGTTCAAGTTGGCTCTCAGGCCACCAAGTTGGCAAGATCTCGTATCCGCCCAGTTTTTCGGGTGCACCTTTGGGTTAGTCCCCAAGGCTCCCTGCTGCAATCTACCGCGTAGAAAACCCGAAAAACAACCAATAGCACGGAGTCTTCTCCGGCCTTATGTAATGCAACATCACCGATCCAGACCAACATGTCCGGGTAGGCTTCACACATCATGCCTATGTCTGTTCTCGCTCACGGACTCTACACAACGGGGACTACACATATCTACCCGAAGGAACGCCTCCAACTCTCCGCAAACTCGCGAGAGCGGGCTTCCTATGCAAAGAAAGAGAGCTATTCATGCTCAAGATGAGGATCGTTACCCTTGAGTTCCTCTTTGGCGCCATTGAAAAGTAATCGGATGGAAATCACCGCACTTGCGTTGCCTCCGTGGATCCGGAGTCGGCTTGCGATTCAGAGCTCCGAAGCTCCTCCAATGGCGGATCTAGCTCCTTCTTCTTCCCTTAGCTCTCCTCTCTCTCCAAGGATTTAGAAAGAGAACAAGTGAGGAAAAGTAAGGGTTTTCTAAGTCAAAACCCGGGTATATCCCTTCAGGAACAACCCCCAGCCATTGGATCTTCAGTCAAAGAAATGAATGGCTTCGATTCGGAACTGAAATGCCCAATCTTGGCCGAACACGGCCTGGCACACGCCCGTGTCCAGGGCCGTGTGCCGCATTCGCCGTCAAAATCGAATCTCCTGGAACCTCACACGGGTATCGAACACGCCCGTGTTTGAGCTGACACGCCCGTGTTCCACCTCACACGGCCGTGTGGCCGGCCGTGTACCCCATGATTTTTCCCCATTTTCAACCCGAGCACTGCACGGGTTCTAGGACACGCCCGTGTCCTTGCCCGTTTCACCTTGACACGCCTGGGCCCCAGGCCGTGTACACGGGACACTTCGTCGAGTGAAGATCGACGAATTGATGACACGGCCTTGGACACGCCCGTATCCTAGGCCGGGTGCCATGTCTCGACGATCATCGAGTGAATCTCGACGACTCCGCAGGACGATCGTCGACACGGGTCGACACGCCCTGCAACACGCCCGTGTCGCAGGCCGTGTGCCCATTCTCGACGAATCGTCAAGTAAAACTCGACGACTTCACGGCTAAGTGTCGACACGGGTCGACACGCCCTACGACACGCCCGTGTCGCAGGCCGTGTGCCCATTCTCGACGAATCATCGAGTAAAACTCGACGTCTTCGCGGCTAAGTGTCGACACACGCTTGACACGCCCTGGGACACGCCCGTGTCCCAGGCCGTGTGCCTGCTGCCAGAACCCAAACTGGCCCAAAACGTCCCCCTTCGCTCCTTTGAGTTTCGGGGCGTTACAACTCTACCCCTCTTAAAAGAATTTCGCCCACGAAATTACATAAAGGAAAGGCATACAAAAACAAAATTTGTACCTGAGCGGAACAACTCCGGATACTCGTCAAGCATAGTCTGCTCTCGCTCCCAAGAGAGCTCCTCACGACCGCAATTGTCCCACCGGACCTTGACCATCCTGATCTCTTTATTGCGTAGCCGCTTGACCTCCGAGTCCTCAATCCTCACGGGCTTGACCTTTGTCGTTAGCCCACTATCCACCGGCACTTGATCAACCGCGATCACCTGCGTAGGCTCTTGCACCGCCTTCCGAAGCACCGAAATATGGAATACATCATGTAAACCACTTAGCTCCACTGAAAGCTTCAACCTATAGGCCGCTTCACCAACTCGCTCCAGAACCTCAAACGGTCCAAGGTACCTCGGGCTTAGCTTTTTCAATCGCCGCACCCGCGAGACACCCTTGAACGGCTTGATCTTTAGGTATACATAATCGCCCACAGCGAACTCCACGTTCCTGTGCTTGGCATTATAGTACTTTCCTTGCCAGTCCTGAGCGATAAGCAACCTCTCCCGAATGGTTCTCACCAAAGAAGTAGCATCACCCACTTCCGATCGCTTATACAACTTTGAGTCACCCGTTTCTAACCAAGACAACGGCGTGCGACATCTTTTACCATATAGGGCCTCAAAGGGCGCCATTTAAATACTCGCTTGGTAGCTGTTGTTGTATGCGAACTCCACAAAATAAAGGTGATCTTCCCACTGCTTTCTAAAATCTAAGACACACATGTGGAGCATGTCTTCGATGGTTCTATTAACCCTCTCGGTCTGCCCATCCGTTTGTGGATGGAAGGCTGTGCTGAATTTCAGCTTTGTTCCCAACATTTGCTGCACCAGCCTCCAATCATTGGACGTGAACCGCCCATCTCGGTCACTCATGATGCTGCGGGGCACACCATGAAGCCGTACTATGTTATCCACATAAAGCTTTGCCAGCTTCTCCACCGGATCATCCTTCCTATGCGGAATAAAATGCAACACCTTCGTTAATCGATCCACGACCACCCAAATGGCATCGTTCCCCTTTTGCGACCTTGGCAAACCATGCACAAAGTCCATAGAGATGTCGTCGAATTTCCACTCCGGAATAGGCAAGGATTTAAGAAATCCTCCCGTCTTTTGGCACTCCGCCTTTACCAAGGCGCAAGTTTGGCACTTCGCTACGTATAGCGCCACATCCTTCTTTAAACCCGGCCAACAAAACAGTTTCTTCACATCACGGTACATCTTTGTGCTCCCCGGGTGAATCGAGTACTTGGTATGGTGCGCCTCGTACAACAACTCCACTCGTAAATTGCCCACACTTGGGACGCACAAACGACCGTCTTTCCACAGCAATCCGTCCTCCACGACGAATTGGGAATTTGACCCATCTAGAGTCTCTATCATGAACTGCTTCATATGAGCATCCATATCCAAAGCCTGCCGAATCCGATCAGCCAGGTCATATTGGACTTCAGTTCAATTCAGAACTGCTTCAGCACTAGATTGTCTATCCACACAAACAATCTCCAATGCCTCCAACTCCCGCACTAACCGCTCATCATGCACTGATAGCCAATTGGCTTGAGCTGGGGCTCAGCGACTCAATGCGTCCGCAACCGCATTCCCTTTTCCAGGCACGTAGTGGATCTTGAATGTATAGTCCCCCAGGAACTCCATCCATCTACGCTGCCGCATATTCAGATCCTTCTGATCAATCAGGTACTTTAGGCTCTTGTGATCGGTGTAGATATCAATCTTCACACCGTACAAATAGTGTCTCCACAACTTCAAGGCATAAATCACGGCCGCTAACTCCAAGTCATGGACCGGATAATTCCTCTCGTGCACTTTTAGCTGTCTCGAGCCATAAGCTATCACGCTTCCGTGCTGCAGTAACACGCAACCCAAACCGTTGCCTGAAGCATCGCTATATATCTCATAGCCTTCGGTTCCACATGGCGAACTCAGCATAGGCGCCGTGGTCAACCGACACTTCAATTCCTCAAAAGCTCGCGCGCACTCCGGCGTCCAAATGAACTTATGCTCCTTCCTCGTCAAAGTAGTGAGAGGTAACGCTATCCGCGAGAAGTTCTCTACGAAGCGCCTATAATAGCCGGCAAGCCCCAAAAAGCTCCGGACTTCTGCTACCGTAGCAAGCTCAGGCCACTCCCGTATCGCAACAATCTTCGCCGGATCCACAACAATACCCTCTTCACTCACTATATGCCCGAGGAACGCCACTGAGGATAGCCAAAACTCGCACTTCGAGAACTTGGCATGCAACTGATTTATCCTTAGCGTTTCCAACACCAAATGAAGATGCTTGAAGTGATCTTCCTCACTTTGCGAGTACACCAAAATATCGTCGATAAAGACGATCACAAAATGGTCCAAGTACTCCCTGAACGTCCTGTTCATCAAATCCATGAACACTGACGGCGCATTAGTCAGCCCAAATGGCATGACTGTAAACTCATAATGCCCGTATCTCATACTAAACGCTGTCTTCAAGATATCACTCTCCCTTATCCGCAGCTGATAGTACCCAGCCTTGAGATCTAACTTCGAGTACACCGTCAACCCGACTAACTGATCAAAGAGATCATCAATCCGAGGGATCGGGTACTTGTTCTTCTCAGTCAGCTTGTTGAGCTCCCGATAATCAATACATAGCCTCAATCTTCCGTCCTTCTTCTTAACAAAGAGGACCGGTGCGCTCCAAGGCGAAGAACTCGGGCGCACATACCCTTGCTCCAACAACTCTTGCAGTTGAACTTTCAGCTCTGCCATTTCCTTAGGCGCTAGCCGATACGGCGATCGTGACACAGGATTTGCACCTGGCACTAGCTCGATCGTAAAATCTATCTCCCGCTGAGTCGGGGCTCCAGGAAGATCTACGGGGAACACATCAGGGTATTCTGATACCACTGAAATACAATCCAACGCGAGCTTCAGCTTTGCAACCTCCACTAGTGTAAAGAACAGTTCTGCTCCTGCACGAACCACCTTTACCACCTGAAGAGCAGACATCAATGTCTTGCTCGACCCCTTTAAGCCCGTAAAAGTCGTTTCACGACTTGCTCCCAGCTTAACTTCCTTGCTACCGCAATCTATATGGGCCTGCTGCTCCAAGAGCCAGTCCATGCCAAATATGACGTCGAACTCCACTAACGGAAGTAAAGACGCCCGCAGGTCGAACTCCTGCTCGCCAATACGAATCTTAACATCGCAGATCCTATCCGCTCGCATCGAACACCCATTGGGCAACAACACATCCAACTTATCCTTCGCCATCGAAGAAGGGACTCCGATGCGTGATATAAATCCTTCGGACAAGAAGGAGTGTGAGGCTCCCGTATCAAAGAGTGCTCTTGCCGGATTTTCACAAATCAATACAAATCCTAAACAAGTAGTTGTAAGGTAACATGTGCATAACAAGTATTTAAAGAAATTGACTTGCTATAAATTAAATCGTACCTGTCACCACATCAGCTTGTTTAATGGCCTCCTGTTGGCCAAGATTTTAGACCCTTGGTTGGGCCGGAGCATAATGGGATGCGGTCGACTCCACCGCCTTTCCCTTCTCTTCATAAGTAGCTCCCGGCCTTCTCTCGGACTTAGGACATCCGCTCCAACAGTCACGGGCGAAATGCCCCGTCTTTCCACATGTAAAACACGCACCCGGGGTCCGACCCGTAGTCGCCCCAGAAGCGCCAGAAGGAGCTGGACCCGAAGTCCTATGCTTCTTGAAAGACCTCCGATAGCTGGACTTTGAAGTACTCGGCACTCTGAACTCAGATTTCTTCTCACCCAAGCTTTTCTTCGCTTGTACATTTTTCATGTCCTTCTCCAAGGACCGGGTAGTATTGACCAAGGTTAAGAAACCCTGTGTCATCGGCCCCGACAGTAGTAATCTCAACTCATCTCTCAATCCTTCATAGAAGCGATTAGTCTTGCGCACCTCATCCATAATGGTGGAGCTAGCATATCGACTCAAACGGGTAAACTCGTGGAGATATTCATCCACGCTCTTCTCACCCTGAACCAACCTCAGAAATCCGTTCTCCATCGAAATCCTCTGAGTAGAAGGGAGGTATCTTGCTAAGAACAATCCCGAGAACTCTTCCATCGGAACGTCTATCATTTGTCTACCTCTCAAATGATGCAGCTCCAATCCTTCCCACCACATTCTCGCTTCACCGTCCAACAGGAACGTAACGATGGTGGTCATTTGGCACTCCTCCGTCTCCGTTGCTGTCATGACTCTCTTCACCCTGGAGAGCCAGTCTTCAGCCTGAGATGGGGTTCCCAACTTCGAGAATAACAGAGGGTTAAAGCTCATTACATGCTTTAGCTGCCTCTCGGTTGCCCTCCTTGGCACCACCGGTTCTACAACCACTTGCTCCACTCTCCTTGGCTCAGCCTCTTGCAGAGGTTCTTGCTCCATCACAGGAGCGGGCTGCTGCGTTTGCCTTCCAGGCTGCGCATTAATCACGGCCAACACCGCTTCAGCCACCAATCAAATATTCTCGGCCGACAGAGGTGTCGCGGGAGCAACATCCGATGCACTACTAGCCTCAGAAACTCGGCGTTCTGACGGCCCAACACCACTTCTGGTCACATATAGTGGTACAAAATACAGTTAAGCGACTAAATAAATTGCAAACAGCAATTATAGGAACACGCAGGTTCCTCAAACACGAGTATTTTCATTCCTAAGTGGACATTCATGGGTTCTTTTACCATTATAACGATGACGCACACAATGTGCTCACCACCCCTTAAAAAGAATTCGCCCACGAATTCACTTTAAGCCCGACCAAAACCAGTAGTCTGATACCAAATTGTAACGCACCCTATCCGTCGCATAGCATATAGCAGTATGTCCGGCCGGGACCCGACGCCATATACCACAGACAGACCAGGTGGTTACTTATGGAAACCATCCAACCAATCTCAACGTCCTACACAGAGCATTCTAGCGGAAGCAGTTTATAAAAGTTGTAAACAAAGAACCCAGCATTAGAGCACGAATGTCCACTAGTACCAAACAGGAATGTTATTACAAAATACTCAAAACAAGCCTTAAGGCCTTACAAAATGTTTCACTTGAATATTACATGATTTACAAACCACGGCACGCAGGCCGGTCATACATGAATAAAGCAATAAACATTTCCATTTGGGCCTTCGAGGGCCGGCTTCGCAAAAAGTGCTTTAGCCCGCTATTGACCGCTTGGTCCAGCTGCACCTGCAAGCAACAAACCACCGCACGGTGGCAAAACAAGACAACGGTCAGCAATGCTGACCAAATTATAACGATCCCGCCCCCAACTCGAGGCGGCGATGCTCCTTCCCTGCATTTCATTAGCATAAGCGAGCAATTTATATACTTAGCCATTTCATCACAGACGTTGGCTCGCTCGGCCACACGCCCCGTGCACTCAGGGCACATTCTCGGTGAACCGGTCAATGTCACGTCAATTAAAGCCATTAACATTCCGGACTCACCACCGCCACTTAGACGGCCAAACCTATGAGCAATTTGTCTTCCTGGCCTGGGTCACGACAATTTAAGACATTGACCGCCAAAGACTCCCATCTATGCCAACGGCAAGTGCCACGTAACCTTAGGTCTCTTTAACCGAACGACATAGAGCGGGCACGGTTCCATCTAACCCGTGCTCACATCGCAACGACAATTTAAGCCATTTGCGCGGGTCAAACTTTCACCGAGTCCCATTCTATCGCAAGTCACATAACACCGTTATGTTCAAGTTGGCTCTCAGGCCACCAAGTTGGCAAGATCTCGTATCTGCCCAGTTTTCCGGGTGCACCTTTGGGTTAGTCCCCAAGGCTCCCTGCTGCAATCTACCGCGTAGAAAACCCGAAAAACAACCAATAGCACGGAGTCTTCTCCGGCCTTATGCAATGCAACATCACCGATCCAGACCAACATGTCCGGGTAGGCTTCACACATCATGCCTATATCCGTTCTCGCTCACGGACTCTACACAACGGGGACTACACATATCTACCCGAAGGAACGCCTCCAACTCTCCGCAAACTCGCGAGAGCGGGCTTCCTTTGCAAAGAAAGAGAGCTATTCATGCTCAAGATGAGGATCGTTACCCTTGAGTTCCTCTTTGGCGCCATTGAAAAGTAATCGGATGGAAATCACCGCACATGCGTTGCCTCCGTGGATCCGGAGTCGGCTTGCGATTCGGAGCTCCGAAGCTCCTCCAATGGAGGATCTAGGTCCTTCTTCTTCCCTTAGCTCTCCTCTCTCTCCAAGGATTTAGAAAGAGAACAAGTGAGGAAAAGTAAGGGTTTTCTAAGTCAAAACCCGGGTATATCCCTTCAGGAACAACCCCCAGCCATTGGATCTTCAGTCAAAGAAATGAATGACTTCGATTCGGAACTGAAATGCCCAATCTGGCCCGAACACGGCCTGGCACACGCCCGTGTCCAGGGCCGTGTGCCGCATTCGCCGTCAAAATCGAATCTCCTGGAACCTCACACGGGTATCGAACACGCCCGTGTTCGAGCTGACACGCCCGTGTTCCACCTCACACGGCCGTGTGGCCGGCCGTGTACCCCATGATTTTCCCCATTTTCAACCCGAGCACTGCACGGGTTCTAGGACACGCCCGTGTCCTTGCCCGTGTCACCTTGACACGCCTGGGCCCCAGGCCGTGTACACGGGACACTTCGTCGAGTGAAGATCGACGACTTGATGACACGGCCTTGGACACGCCCGTGTCCTAGGCCGTGTGCCATGTCTCGACGATCGTCGAGTGAATCTCGACGACTCCGCGGGACGATCGTCGACACGGGTCGACACTCCCTACGACACGCCCGTGTCGCAGGCCGTGTGCCCATTCTCGACAAATCGTTGAGTAAAACTCGACGACTTCACGGCTAAGTGTCGACACGGGTCGACACGCCCTGCGACACGCCCGTGTCGCAGGCCGTGTGCCCATTCTCGAAGAATCGTCGAGTAAAACTCGACGTCTTCACGGCTAAGTGTCGACACACGCTTGACACGCCCGGGGACACGCCTGTGTCCCAGGCCGTGTGCCTGCTTCCAGAACCCAAACTGGCCCAAAACGTCCCCCTTCGCTCCTTTGAGTTTCAAGACGTTACACTCCGCTCTCTGAATCTGATGTTTCTGAGCACGATCATGAGGACAGCTCTTCTGACGATGAGTCTGAACTCATATCCTAGTACAAGGATTTAATAAGGGCTTACGATAAATGACGACGAGTCGTGAAAACTCAGGGTAAAGAGATAAAGTCTGTAACACCTCCATCCGTTACATGACAAAAAATAGAAGGTCCGACCGGGGCCCCACACCATATGCCACAAACAGGCGGCGATATTAGGTGTTAATATCAGAGTTGTGCATCCTAACACAGAGCATTCTAGCGGAAGCTTTAAAGTTGATTGAACTCAGCTCATTAGAATGTCAACAATATATAAACCAACATTTATATATATCACAACACGAAGGAATTTTATACAAGTACACAACAAGCTTGGCCTTATGGCCTTACAGTTAAGCATAGCACATATAGCTTCCATACATCGGCACGCAGGCCGGCTACATATGAACATTATCTCATATAAACCTCTTTGGCCTTCAAGGGTTAGCATAGCAGCAGCGGCAGTCGCAACAACATCAAGGGCTTCAACCCCCTATTCCCACTCATCTCTCCTGCACCTGCACAGGACATTCCACCGCAATGTTGGCAAACAAAGCAACGGTCAGCGTTCAACTGACCAATTTATAACGACCCTTCCCCTTACCCGGGGCAGTGACATTTCTTCCCTACAGGCATAGTATTATACAAGCAGATATAGCACACAATGGGCGCTCACGCACAATCTACATATCACAAACGTCGCCCACGCGGTCCGACGTTCCGTACACTCAGGGCACATTATTTATGTACCTGATAAACCAGTCACCCACTGTCATTCAAGGTCGGAAGCCCAACGACAAACTTTAGCATTTTGCTCCATGGCTTTCAGCCGGAGACTTTAGTCTTAATGGTGTGCAGACCTAAGACTCTTGCTATGGGTTCTACCGAATGCCAATAGCATAGGCACTCGTAGCAGACATTCATTACGCGGATATAGTTCAGCCTTTGTTCGTTGCTCAAATTGGTAGTTCAATGCTAAGAATAACGCGGGTCAGCATCCCCTTTTCCGTTCGGCACAAGGCCTTTTAAAGAGCTCATAAAGCTCACAAATAGTCATACTGTCCCCGAAGGACCGACTTCATAAACATAGATTAACTAGCAACCATTGCCAGCGACACTCACTATCACGAGGTGTTAGCGACAGAACTCACTTTCCATCCCTAGCCCTAACCTTATCATTCATAGCATACAGCACAAGCGCTTAGTGGGTATTTTCCTGGACTTTCACTACAGTACTTACTGCTACTGTCCTTTACAGGTCCAACCCACCGAATTCACAAGCATATCCATTTATACGCGGAGTCTTCTCCGGCGTGCATCATAAAATATCACCAATCCAGAACAACCTGTCCAGATGGACTTCACACAGTATGCATATTTCGTACTTCATGTTTCTGGATCTATATGCAAGACATCTTGGGGATCTCCAGAATCATCCCAAGGAAATCCTTTAATAAGCTACCTTTTTGTTGGGGAAATATATGCATATGCCAAATCAAGTACTTCACATGTCCAAGGAAGAAAGATCATTACCCTTGATGACCTTTTTGGATCCATGGACATCTTGCCAGTTGGAAAGCACTGCAGCGGCCTTGCCTCCACAAATCTGGCCTCGTATCTCGATTCGGAACTCTGAAGCTCCAACGGCGGCCGAATCTCTTTCTCCTCCTCCTCCTTGCTGTCCCTTCTCTCATTCTCATTATAGAAAGAGAGTGGACAAGGTAAATGAGACTTATCTTCTCAATTCTGGCCATAAAGCAGCAGGGAGAAGCCTAGGCCATCAGATCCCAGAGGAAAGAAATGAACGGCTACAAATCTCCAACACATATCTATTTTGGGCTGACACGAGCTGTGACACGCCCGTGTCACATGCCATGTACCTTAAGGGGCACACAATTGACTTACCCCGAGCAGGACACGGCCATGTGACATGCCCGTGTCATAGGTCGTGTGCCCTGACACGGCCTTGGACACGCCTGTGTCCCTCCCGTGTTCACCAGGCCTCATTGCCATGGCCAAATCCAGAGAGGGACACGGCCATGTGACATGCCCGTGTCATAATTGACACGCCCGTGTCACAGGCCGTGTTCCCCACTCGAGGATCTTCGAGCCCATTACTCGAGTGGAATTCGTTGAACCAGAGGAGGACACACCCTCGAAAATGCCCGTGTCACAGGGCGTGTTCCCTCTCGAGAACTCGTCGAGTGCATTTTGTCGAGCACTCGACAGGCTACTCAACCATATAGAGCAGGACACAGCTTGGGACACGCCCGTGTCCCAGGCTGTGTTTCCCAGCCTGAACCCACTTTTGGGATTTGGGGTGTTACAACCATCCCCTCCTTACAAGAAATTTCATCCCGAAATTTGCACACAGTAAGGAACCCAGCAGGCAAAATGTTATAACTTCCAAATGTATGTTCCACCACTTCAAACAGACCAAGATATTTCGCACTTAACCTTTTCAGACGCTGAATCCTGGACACGCCTTTGAAGGGTTTAATCTTCAAATATACCCAATCGCCCACCGCAAACTCCACGTTCCGATGCTTGTATTATTTTGCTTGATGATCCTTGGCTATCAGTAGCCTCTCCCGAGTAGAGTGTATCCTTGAGTTAGCTTCTTCGACTTCTTTACGCTTATATAGTTTGAATTTGCCTGCCTCTGCCCAGGCTACCGGTGTACGACACTTACGGCCATATAAAGCTTAAAATGGTGCCATACCGATACTCGCTTGGTAGCTATTATTGTAGGCAAACTCCACCTTATAGAGATGATCTTCCCTTCTCTTACCAAAATCCAGGGCACACATTCGGAGCTTATCCTCCATTGTTCTGTTGGTCCTCTCAGTCTGGCCATCTGTTTAAGGATGAAAGTCCGTACTGAACGTTAACTTTATTCCCAACATTTGATGAATTAGACTCCAATCATTCGATGTGAATTGCCCATCACGGTCACTCACGATGCTACGGGGAAAACTGTGCAATCGTACAATCTACGTCACATAGAGTTTTGCCAAACTTTCCACTGAATCGTCCCGCTTATTCGGAAAGAAGTGAGCCACTTTAGTTACCTGGTCCACAATCACCCAGATTGAATCATTACTATGTTGAGACCTTGGCAAACCATGCACAAAATCCATTGAAATATCATCAAACTTCCACTCCGGAACAGGTAGAAACTTCAGGAAATTTTCAGGCTTCTGGCATTCATCCTTCACTAAGGCACAGGTCTGGCATTTCACAACATAATGTGCTATGTCTTTTTTTATGTCTGGCCACTATAACTGCTTTTTCATGTCTATGTACATTTTTGTGCTTCCTGGGTGAATTGAGTATTTTGTAAAATGAGCCTCATACATCAACTCTTCTCTTAGCTTACCCATATTTGGAATGCACAAACGACCATCTTTCCAAAAAAGGGCGTCATTCCAGGAGGATTTGTCATTTGACCCATCCACTGCATAGCATTGTAAATTTTGATCAAGTTCTGTTGCTTGCCGAACTCTATCTGCAAGGTCACATTGTACCTCCGTGTAACGCAAACACGCATGTGCTGTGGAATTCTTGTTTATACAAGAAGTCCCTAAAGCTACCAACTCCTAGATCAGACGCACATCAGGCATCTATAACAAATTGAGAGTACACAAAGACATCTGTGACCACACTTCCCTTCCCGGGAATGTAAAGAATCTTAAACGTATAGGCTCTGAGGAACTTTATCCACCTTCATTGTCGCATATTGAGATCTTTTTGCTCCAATAAGTACGTTAGGCTCTTATGGTCCGTGAATATATCCACCTTCATGCCATATAAATAATGTCACAACAATTTTTGCGAAAAGATCACCGCCACCAACTCCAAGTCGTGGACGGGATAACTTTGCTCTTGCACTTTCACCAGGAATGACCCATACGCAATCACCTTTCCAACTTGACAAAGAACGCAGCTGTTTGTTCCACATGACGACGTCAAAATGGGCGTCGTGGTCAACTGACTCTTTAGCTCTTCAAAATCTCACGCGCACTATGGCGTCCTAATGAACTTTTGATCCTCCCTCGTTAATGTGGTAAGAGGCAAAGCGATCCGTGAAAAATTGTCTAAAAAACGTCTGTAGTCGCATTCCTGTCCAAGAAAACAACTAACTTCGGCCACCAAAGACAACACTGGCCACTCCTGGATGGCTCTTATCTTTGACGGATCCATTGCAATGACCTCTCCACTCACTACTGACGAGAGCCAAAACTCACACGTCGAGAACTTGGCGTAGAGCTTATTTTTCTGCAAGGTATGCAACACCAACCGTAAGTGTTTTACATGATCAGCTTCTGATTGAGAGTACACCAAGATATCATTAATGAAGACAATCACAACCAAGTCCAAGTACTCTCGGAACGTTCGGTGCAGTAGATCCATAAACATTTATGGCATATTACATAGCCCAAACGACATTACAGTAACCTCGTAATGACCGTAGCGTGTGCCAAACGCTGCTTTGGCAATGTCACCTTCCCGAATTCTCACCTGGTAGTAGCCCGCGTTCAAATCCAGCTTCACTTTCCATCCTACCAATTGATCCAACAACTCATCTAGCCGTGGAATCGAATGTTTCTTTGTCTTCATCAACTTATTCAGTTCACGCTAATCAATACACAATCACAAGCTACCATCCTTATTTTTCACAAAAGAACAAGCGCGCTCCAAGGTGACATACTTGGGCGTATATATCCCTGTTCCTACAACTCTTGCAATTTCAATTCAGCCATTTCCTTTGGCACCACATGATATGGCGAGCGGGCCACAGGTTTTACACCTGGCACCAACTCAAAAGTGAAGTCGATCGCCTACTAGGGTAGTAGCCCAGGAAGATTCTTAGGAAACACATCGGCAAACTCCGATACAATCAGAACATCACTCACACTAGCCTTTGGCCAACAGCCTGAATCAGTGTGAAGAATAACTCCACGCCCTTCCGAACAACATTGACGACTTGGAGTGCAGACATCAAGGTCCCTCTCACCCCTCGCATACCAGCGAACTTAGTCTCAAGCTCGATATTCTGGCCCTGTGAGATCTCATCTAAATTATAGTCAATAAAGGCACGCTGCTCCGAGAGCCAGTCCATACCAAAAATCACATCAAATTCTAATATCAGTAGCACAGATGCATTCAAACAGAAATCCCGACTTCCAATTTGAACTTCCACATTGCCAGCCCTATCCGCAAGCATCAAACATCCATTTGGTAATAACACCTTCACACTTTATACCATTAACCGAATCGGTACACCGATCCGTGACATGAGGTCCACAGATAGAAATGAATGAGAAGAACCAGTATCAAACAGGGCTCTCGCCGGGCAGTCTCGAGTCAGGATAAATCCGAATACAAACACATCCTACGCAAGCTACAAACAAGGTATAAAAGAGCCAAAACAACAATTCAATATGTCACCGTGTGTCGGTGACAATGTCACTTTGTTGTATGGCCTCCTGCTGGCCAAGTTTAAATACTTGGGGTCGCGCCTGGGCGGTAGTGGATTACACCATTGCCTTTCCCTTATCATCATATGATGCTCTGGTCTTCGTTTCAACCATTGGCTTACCAACCCAACAGTCACGGGCTATATGCCCCACTTTACCCCATGTATTATATCATCAACTTTGCATTTGTGTTCACGACTACCGTGCAAGCACGTTTATTCCAATCGTATATGTATTGTACCAATCAAAGTACACAAGGAACATTTGAAACCTCCATTCAAAGACTAATGACATGTTTGTACACACAAAACATGCACAATACAGGAGCATAGTTATTTATGTACATAAATTCGAAATTCCCTTCTTGTTTATTGTCATCTAACGACCAACTCGACAATCTTGTGCTTTATGTCCTTCTTTGCCACACAAGTAGCACTTTTATTGCTTCTTTGGCTTCTGGTCATCATCCCAACACTCTCGTGCAAGGTGTCCCTTCTTGCCACAAGTATAACAAGCACGAGTCTCGTGTTTCCACCTCCTGCGGTGAGCAGGCTTTCTAACCCGTGAACGACTCGATTCCCTGATCGCAGGCATTTGATGGGCTCTTGTCAAGTCCATCTCCAATAGTATAGCTGACTCCACCAATGGTTGGAATCCCATTAACTTCGGACCCATCAACAGAAAATGTAGTTCCAGACATAGCCCATCATAAAACCCGTTGATTTTAGTTTCCTCGGTTTCAAACACACACTCTGGATGTTGTCTCAGTGCAACAAATGCATGAAAGTATTCCTCAACCGTGTCCACTCCTTGGTTCAGGCACACGTTCAACAACGAAGCTGATGCTCTTCCCCTGTCATCTGCTCAAGTACACCGACCGGTATGGGACGCACCACCGAAATAGGGGATTGTACCCGTCCATCAAGTTGGGCCTTGATCATTGCAAAGACCACATCAGCGACCAATCAGACCGTCTCTACCGAAGGAGGTGGTGGTGGTACCACAGTTGGTGTCATCAGTCCCATCAAATACTGGGGTTCCTACTTCCCCGCATGCACGCTAGTCTCCTACAGTCATGAAGCACACAAGTAAGCAACAAACATATTGCCAACAGAAATACCAGGAACGCACAGGTTCCCCAAACAGGTGTATTTGCATTCCTTAGTGGACATTCTTGAGTTCATTAATGTTATAGTGGGTCGCACTTGTACGTGCTCGCCACCTCACAAAAGAATTCGACAACAAATTCGAAAGGGAAGGACCAAGACAAACTGATACCAAAATTGTAACACCTCCATCCGTTAAATGACATATAATAGAAGGTCCGTCCGGGACCCCACACCATATGCCATAAAAAAACGGCGAAGTTACGGGTTAATATCAGAGTTGCGCATCCTAACACAGAGCATTCTAGCAGAAGCTTTTATGTTGATTGAACTCAGCTCATTAGAATGTCCACAATATATAAACCAACATTTATATATACCACACCACAAAGGAATGTTATACAAGTACACAACAAGCTTGTACTTATGGCCTTACATTTAAGCATAACATATATAGCTTCCATACATCGGCACACAGGATGGCCACACAAGAACAATATCTCATATAAACTTATTTGGCCTTCAAGGGTCAACATAGCAACAGCGGAAGTCGCAGCAACATCAATGGCTTCAGCCCCATATTCCCGCTCGTCTATCATGCACCTGCACAGGACAGTCCACCGCAACAGTGAAAAACAAAGAAACAGTCAGCTTTCAGCTGACCAATTTATAACGACCGTACCCCTTACCCGGGGCAGTGGCATTTATTCCATGTAGGCATAGCATTATACAAGCAGATATAGCACACAATGTGCGCTCACACACAATCAACATATCACAAACGTCGCTCACGCGGCCCGACGTTCCGTGCACTCAGGGCATATTATTGGTGTACCAGATAAACCAGTCGCCCACCACCATTCAAGGCCCGAAGCCCAATGACAAACTTGAGCATTTTGCTCCATGGCTTTCAGCCGGAGACTTTAGTCTTAATAGCGCACAGGCCTAAGTCTCTCGCTATGGGTTCTACCGAATGTCAATAGCCTAGGCACTCGTGGAGGACAGCCATAATGCGGATACAGTTCAGCTGTTGCCCGTTGCTCAAATCGTTAGTTCAATGCTAAGACTAACGCGGGTCGGCATCCCCTTTTTCGTTCGGCACAAGGCCTTTTAAAGAGCTCATCATGCTCACAAATAGCCATACTGTCCCCGAAGGACTGGCTTCACAATCATAGGTTAACTAGGAGCCATTGTCAGCGACACTCACTATCGCGAGGCATTAGCGACAGAACTCACTTTCCATCCCTAGCGCTAACCTTATCATTCATAGCATACAGCACAAGCGCTTAGTGGGTATTTTCCTGTACTTTCACTCCAGTACTTCCTGCTACTATCCTTTACAGGTACAACCCACCGAATTCACAAGCATATCCATTTATACACGGAGTATTCTCTGGCATGCAACATAAAACATCACCAATCCAGACTAACCTGTCCAGATGAGCTTCACACAGTATGCCTATTCCATACTTCTTATTTTCGTATCTATATGAAGACATCTTGGGGATCTCCAGAATCATCCCAAGGAAATCGCTTAATAAGCCACCTTTTTGTGGGGGAAATATATGCATATGCCAAATTGAGGACTTCACATGCCCAAGGAAGAAAGATCGTTACCCTTGACGACCTTTTTAGATCCATGGACATCTAGCCAGTTGGAAAGCACGGTAGTAGCCTTGCCTCCACAAATCTGGCCTCAGATTTCGATTCGTAACCCTGAAGCTCCGCTGGCGGCCGGATCCCTTTCTCCTCCTCCTCCTTTCTCTCCCTTCTCTAATTCTCTTTACAGAAAGAGAATGGCCAAAGTAAATGAGACTTATCTTCTCAATTCTGACCTTAAAGCAGCAGGGAGAAGCCTGACCATGAGATCCTAGAGGAAGGAAATGGATGGCTACAAATCAACCACACATGTCTATTTCTGGGCTGACACGGCCTGTGACACGCCCGTGTCAGAGGCCGTGTACCTTAAGCGGCACACAACTAACTTTCCCTGAGCAGGACACGTCCATGTGACACGCCCGTGTCACAGGCTGTGTGCCCTGACACGGCCTTGGACACGCCCGTGTCCCGCCCGTGTTCATCAGGCCTCATTGCCTTGTCCAAATCTAAAGAGGGACACGACCATGTGACATGCCCATGTCAAAATTGACACGCCCGTGTCACAGGCCATGTTCCCCACTCGAGGATTGTCGAGCGCATTACTAGAGTGGAATTCGTCAAACTAGAGGAGGACACACCCTCGGACACACCCGTGTCACAGGGCGTGTTCCCTCTCGAGAACTCATCGAGTGCATTTCGTCGAGCACTCAATAGGCTGCTCAGCCATACAGAGCAGGAAACGGCTTGGGACATGCCCGAATCCCAGGCCATGTTGCCCAGCGTGAACCAACTTTTGGGATTTGGGGTGTTACAAAGTCTCTAAAAGCTGAATAGAGCTCCTTGAGAGAGGAAGTCTCTAAGACCAACTCACTCAAAGAAAACTTCAATGCTGTCATTGAAAAATATAACAAGGCTCTCGAGCACCTAGACCTTAAGGAGAGAATCATAAAGGAATTGAAAGCACAACTTGAAGCCGAAAAGAAACTTGTTGAAAGTTTCTCGAAGCCCAAGACTGTTCTTCCTTTTGTTGCTGAATTCTCAGCTAAGGCCAAAGGTGCAGGGCTAGGCCATGTGGAAGCTCCTAGTAAATCTTCTAGGAGAAATAAAGCTTAAAGAAAGAATAAGGCGGCCAAGAAGGCTTTGGACAAAGAGAAGGGGAAAGCCCCTCAAGATCATACTTCGTTCAAGAAAGTCATATTTCCAACAAACGAGTTTGATCTTGACTCATCCTACGGTCACTTCGCTAGGACTACATATGTAGAGCCCAAGTCTCGTTAAAAAGGATGGACTCGCCCCAGAAACTTTGGTGAGAGTGTTTTTAAGGCACCTTATGAAGAAATCATTCTTCAGAGCTATGACCCTTATAATCATGGTCATAACATCAAGAAAGCACCAAAGGTAAAGCCTATTGTTGAAAGGTCACTGAAGGAGAAGAAATCTTGTGATCGCCATCACCATGAAGCTTCCTCCTCCAAGAATGTTGCACTTGCTAGACTACCATCTCAAAAGGACAAGCAGGAGAACACAAGGCAAAGATATTGCAGGTCGAATGTTGGTGTTGTGACAAAATTGGTCACTTTGTCATCGACTTGTGGTTTAATTCCAGGAATTTTGCAACTCCTCAAGTTGGCAAAATGAGAAAGAGCACTCATAATGCTAATACTCATAGGGGGGAGTGTTCTAACAAGAGACCAAGGACCCAAACGTGTTTGAGTTCCTAAGGCAAATTGATTTATAATTGCAGGTATGTCCAAAGGCCACCAAAATGCCTATCTGGTATTTGGACATTGGATGCTCTTGGCACATGACCGGGACAAGAAGCCTACTTCACAACTAGTCTCCAATCTTGAACGGGCCAATTGTCATATTTGGAGGTTCAGACTGAGGAATTACTAAAGGCTATGGTATGATCTCTAACGGTAAAGTATCCTTCTCAGATGTGGCTTATGTTGAAGGATTGGAACACAATCTCATAAGCATATGCCAACTTTGCGATAAAGTATATATTGTTGAATTTCATGCTGATAAGTGCTTGATAAAATCTGTTGATAATATGGAAACGATTCTATCAGGCACTCGAAGTTGAAATATATTTTGTTTAAATTTCATTTGTATAGACTCTTCTACACGAGTTTGTTTTATGGCTAAAGATAGTGCGTCTCTTGGTGACCAATGGCACAAGAGACTAGCACATATTAATTTTAAAACTATTAATAAATTATTTTCACTGAATTTAGTACGTGATGCCCCAAATGTCAAGTACGTCAAAGATAGACCTTGTCACGCTTGCGTAAAAGGCAAGCAAACAATGGCTACTTTTAAAAGCATTATTAGCAAAGATTCCAACATATGTTTACATCTGCTTCATATGGCCTTGTTTGGTCCACTGTAATTTAGAAGTTTGGAAGATAAGGATTATATGTTGGTCATTGTTGATGATTACTCGCGCTTTGTGTGGGTGTTCTTTCTAAAACACAAGTCAGATACATTTGACATCTTCATAAATTTTGTCATGTAGGTCTAGAATGAATACAACTATTCCGTAGTCAAAATCAGAAGTGACAATAGAACAGAGTTCAAGTCTGCGGCCATGACAGAATACTGTGAAAGCCTAGGTATCTTTCATGAGTTTTTCGCTCCTCGAACTCCTCAACAGAATGGAGTAGCTGATAGAAGGAATAGAACACTCATACAGGCATGCAGGACCATGTTGAGTGATGCTTCACTTCCGAAATAATTCTGGGCTGAAGCTGTCAACACTGCATGTCACGTGCAAAATCGAGCACTCATAAATAAGAACCATAATAAGACACCTTACGAACTTCTAAAGGACAGGAAACCGACTGTCTCATATTTTAGATTTTTTGGTTGTAAGTGCTTCGTGCTTAACAATGGTAAGTATCATACTACCAAATTTAGCGAAAAGAGTTTTGAAGGTATTTTTGTAGGATATAGTAGCCATAGTAAGGCATACATGATATTTAATAGAAAAACTCTGGTCGTAGAAGATTCCATAGATGTTGTATTTGATGAGACGAGTATGCTGTAAAGTAACTCTTCTAGTGTGATCATTGGAGATGCTGGTACAAAGTTAAAAGAACTAAACTTGGATGAACCGACTGAATATAAAGGTGAAAACTTCATCAAGATCACAACTCCAACCCCTATTGGAGAGGTTGATGGTCAAGATGAAGAAATTGTCCAAGTTGATGAAGTCACTCCGGTGATTGAAGAAGAAGTTCCAGATGCAAGGACTCTAGTGTTTAGACATCTGAAGGATCACCCAATGGACCAAATCATAAGAGATCCCCGGGATGGTGTCAGAACACGTAGAGGTACAACTAACGAGAATTTATATTTGAGTTTTCTCTCACATGTTGAACCGAAAAAGTTTGAGAAAGCAAACTCACACGCATCTTGGATAATGGCGATGGAAGAAGAACTAAATCTGTTCAAGCGCTGTCAAGTATGAAAACTTGTTCCAAGACCCAAAGGTAAGAATTTCATTGGGACAAAGTAGGTCTACAAGAACAAGATGGACGAGTATGAAACGATCATAAAGAACAAGGCTAGACTCGTCGCCAAAGGATATCATCAAGAAGAAGGAATCGAATTTGACCAGACGTACACTCCAGTGGCAAGGCTGGAGGCAATCAGGTTATTCCTAGCATATGCCGTTGTTAAGGGCTTCACTGTCTATTAGATGGACGTGAAGTCTGCCTTTCTTAATGGAGACATAAAGGAAGAGGTGTATGTGGAACAACCTTCAGGTTTCGTTGATTCTAACTTTCCCAATTATGTTTATTTATTACATAGAGTATTATATGATTTCAAACATGCTCCTCGAGCTTGTATGAGATGTTGTCTAGCTTTCTTCTTGAGAATAAGTTCACAAGGGGAAAAATAGATAAGACATTATTTCTTAGGGAAATAAAATGCAAGATTTTGCTAGTGCAAATCTATGTCGACGACATTATTTTTGGCTCTACTAACGACAACCTCTGCAAGAAGATTTCTAAACTTATGCAAGAGAAGTTTGGAATGAGCAGTATGAGCGAGCTGAAGTATTTCTTAGGGATTCAGGTGAAACAATCTGAAGATGGAATTTTCATCTCGTAGACTAAGTTCACCAAAGAGATAATTAAGAAATTCGGAATGGAGAACGCAACATCTATGAGGACTCCAATGGGCTCAACTTTGTCTCTGGATAAGGATGAGAAAGGGAAACCTTTTGATGAAACTAAGTACAGAAGAATAATAGGATCCTTGCACTACCTTACTGCTAATAGACCAGACTTAATGTTCTCAACATGTATCTGTGCTAGATTTCAAGTGAACTCTAAGGAATCTCACTACGCTGCTGCAAAGCGGATTTTGAGATACCTTAAAGGTACACCAAATCTTGGCTTATGGTACCCAAGAAGTAATGATAGCAAGCTAATTCATTTTTCAGATGCAGATTTTGCAGGTAGCAAAGGCGAAAGGAAGAGCACTTCCGGGACTTGCCAATTCCTTGGAAGAAGGCTCATTTCCTGGAGTATTAAGAAGCAGAACTGTGTTGCAATTTCAAGTACTGTGTCAGAGTACATCTCTGCAGGCAGTTGCTGTTCATAGTTGCTATGGACAAAGAACCAGTTTGAAGACTATAACATGAAGTTTCAGAACATTTCATTCCTTTGAGACTCTTCCAGTGCAATTGCAATATCCAACAACCCAGTCTCTCATAGCCGGACAAAGCACATAGTGTAAGACCCCCCTCCCCCTTACCAAGGAGGGCTACCGGATCTTATGCCCAGAACCGCCGTCTTACGGTGGCACTAACTCATGGGTTAGTCGACACCGCAACACGCCGATTCTGCCGGCTAGTACGATCATAAACCTGTAGGCCAATATGAGAAGAAGAAGTAATCTATATATGTAAAACTACCAGTCCACAAGTCACAGTACAATCATGAAAAGAAATGAATAGTACATCATAATAGTCCACAAATAAGTACAACAAAAAGAGTAAAAAGGGTTTATGCCCAGTACATCAAATCTCTCTCTCACAAAATCATAAATGCGGAAGCTATGCTAGAACATCGAATCTCGTCCCACCTGAGGACGCACAGTAGTGGTAGTAGCCTGCTGAAGTGGTATCTGCTCCTCATGTCCTGCCTCCTCGACGTGCTGGTGCTCCATCTCCACGGGCTCCTAAAAATAGTTGGTCACCGACCATTAGTCAAAAAGACTAAGTCGTTTCCTCCGCACCTCGCCCCGCAGCTCCTAGGTACCGAGCGGGAGGACGAAGTGGAGGACAACAAGGGGTAGCAAAGTGGAAGCAGGTGACAATATCTAACTAATGCTGTTATAAGTACTGTAATTCTACTCTAGCAATTCTATGTATGGTACAAGTAGTAAGTAAGAGCAGTGCAGTAAAGAAAAGCAAAGAAGCAGTAGTAAGTACAAGTAAATAAGCTAAGCTACCACTATGCTATCATCACAAACGTACCCTAACCTATATAAATGCCCATACAAATATATAAGTTAGGGTTTCCAGGAAATTTAACTTATCATATAAAAGAGTCCATACTAATTTATATGATAAGGATCTATGAAGCGTATGACCTAATATGAATGAATGATATGATGCAATTTTATGCGCAGGCAAGTGCAACTCACACACAACGACTCTGTGATCACAGACCTTTAGTTCCCACTTTTTGAGAGCTAGCATCACTCTCGGGTACCACCGCTGTGGCTACGGCAGCAGCGGAGCGGGCGTCTCCGCTTCTAGACCGGTATGCACACTACCAAGCCTTAGACCCCTCTCATACGCCTCTGTACACGTCCAAGGTGCACTCTAGAGTCTCGCGTATGTACTTTGCTGACAAACCTGTCAGTCTTGTTGGGTCGGATGTGTGTTATCGGGGATCGTCCTCCAGACCGCAGTGTAAAACAACCCACTGGCCCCTCTAACTCCCACAACCGCCTGGTGCACCGTACTGCCATCGGTGTGACGAACGACCAGTACCGCATGCCCCGCCACGATATTTATGCACATGCAAGTAATTCATACAGAGCCTCCTGCTCGCAGGACCAAAACCCGTCCTGAATTCCTCAAACCCAAACCCGGGTGAGAACGCACATTAGTGCCTTTGTGTCAACTCCCTCAAACCCCAAACGGGTGAGCATATATCATGAATCTCTCCAGCCCCCACACGGGCGAGAAGGTACAACAATGTCCTAACCTATTAAACTACTCTTGCCTACGGTTTATTATACTTAGAGATTTAAGGTTAATCCCAGGACTGCCCCCGGTATTCCCTGTGAAGGGCTCTCAAGGGGCACTAGGAACTGTGTTGGGATTACGCCCAGCGTTCCCTTTCGCAAGGATACTTATTTTAGTTGATGACTACCCATGTATCTCCCCAGCTCTCCTTATTGCTCTAGTACAACCCTAGTGGCTTAAGGTGTTACCGGGATGCCGACGGTCTTCCGCCGACCCCCATTCCAATTGCTAACTAAGACTTGCACTTTTGATCCCTCACTAAGGCAACTCTACCCACCAGGGTTACTCATGTTGAACTCTCTCTTATTTATGCCGATAATCAATCCCCTGATAATCACCTAAGGCAAGACCTATTTGTGTTATATGCAGACCATGACCTATGATTACCCTAAAAATGGGATCTTCCAAACCTTAAGGCATCTTGCCTCTAAATATTTATCCTAAGGTGTTATGGACTAAGGGAACTACCCTAAGAATTCTCATAATTTTCCTTGGCCAAATAGTCCTTTAATTAATTTTTTTAATTCAAATGCTAGGTCACTTTTCACATGAAGTAGTTTGATTAAGTATCCACTGACCTAGGGAATTTTTCCTGAGATGTATATTGACAAAATATTACTGCCTACAAAATTTCATAATTTGCCTTAAATAATTTATTATCATTTTCAATTTAACATCAATTCCACAAAAATTCCATTTTCCAAATGATGTATAGGCATTATGTACACAAAAATTCCAGAAAACTTACAGAGCTTTTAGGACACTAATTTATGACTATTGGCAGAGAATCATCAACATTTAATGTAAGATGGCCTATAGGATTCCATTATAAGATATTTACCAAAATGCCATTATACTAATTTAACACAAATAATGCATCCATTAAATTCTGAGAAATTTGTGCAAGACTAATAATAACATTTTATGACAGTAGAATAATTTCCAAATTTTTCAGAGGTATAAATCCATCATTTCAAGAATTTACAAAATAAGGGTAAAATGGGGAATTTAGGGTATCTACTCCAAAAGTTCTTCAAAACAGAGAAATCATATTTTTCCTAAGTCAAATGTGATGTTATCTATGCCTTGGCAAAGTTGTTTGGATTTGTACTTGAATAAATCCTATTTTCAATTTTATCTCCAAAATAGCTATATTTAAAATAAATTCCAATAAATGGAATTTTGATTCCAAAAATTCCATCATTAGTTTGAGGGATGAAATTTACCCTAATGAACCACTGTAAATAATTTCATGACTCTTGCATGTCACCATTGGGCTAAATACACCAATTGGCATTTTTGCTATTTGCACACCAAGGCTAAACATAGCTAGCACATGCAAGTGGATTTCCCCAACATGCAGTGAACCCAAGGTGCTGAAAATTTTATCATGCACCAAGGATGACCCCACTGACCCACCACCAAAATATGGGGCCATGGGGAGGAGTAGAACTTCATATATGTCATTTATTTATATTTTGATATTTTACCAAAAACTATAGGAAAATATTCTCTAAAAATTCCTAAATTTTGGCAGGAGCTACGTATGTCCTAATCATGAACGTGCCCAAAATTTGGGGCCATGGTGACTAATATTGAGACCAGGGCATCCAATATAATTTCTGCCCTAGTCTAGGACCAGTCCTAGGAGAAATGTCCTACAGGACTGTACACTACCACAAAATGTATGTTTAGGGTGGAATTTTAACGGTAAGACCCTAGGCTACATTTTTCAGTAAGGGGCTAAGTTCTGGAAATGCCTCTAAGAGGCCTAAAAATAGCTTGCAAGTGACAGTAAAAACAGGGACAGAAAATTAAATTTTGATGTAGCACGAATCTTAAAGCAGGATGGATGGCATCTGTTCATCTTCTTCCTCCAGCCAAGGGCCGAGATTGTCCCGACCTGGAGCACCTTCAAACCTCATTTCCCGGCCACCCCTTAGCCTCCACGGCCGGCTACCACCACCACCACCTCCGTTGAGGTGGTGGCCAACGTTTGGCGGCGAAATGGTGGCCGGAGGCGGCGGTTTCCAGCGAACTTGCACTCCATCAAAATTCCAAAATCCATGAAAAATCTCACCTTGGATCTGGCTCATTTGAGCCCGATGTCTCGCCTAATAGATCTAGGAAACTAGTACGGTTAGAGGTGAGGTGAAACGGACCTCGATTGGGGCTTGGCGGCGGGTTTGGCGGCGGTTGGCCATGAAAATTTTCCTCTCCGGCGAGCTTGCTCCCGAACCCGATTCTCCACCAAAAGCTTTGATCCAGATATCGAATTCCACTCCTTTCGGCCTTCTGAAGCTAATGGTGAGCTCTGTTTGGACTGAGGTGGGCTATAAGTGGAGTTATCTCCAAGGTGAGCTTGGTTTGAGCATTGGAGGCTTCACCCATGGTGCCATGTGGCTCACTGCCTTGGTTTTCTGCTGGAATTGAAGAGGGGAGGTCAGCCACCTGGTTTTGGGCAGCCAAAACCAGCTGATGGGGTTGCCATGTGGCCATTATTCCCTTCATTCCTCTTTCTCTCTCCTCTTTTCCTAAAAATCTCAATTTTACCCCCTTGCATGTACTCTCTCTCCTGATTTAGAGGGGTAGGACTGGTCTTGTTCACTTGGGCTAACTTTGGGCCAATTTTAGTGGGCTTGGTCCAAGGAAACTTGGCTTGGCCTTCATTTCACTCTTTAGGTCAATTTATTGACCAAATTGACTTTTAGGGTTGACTGGTCAACTATGGTGGGTGGACTGACCCCACTTGGTGGAAATGGGTCTAGTGGCACCACCCAACTTAGTTTGGGTCAAGGAGGTGCCCCACTTAGGTTAATTAGGCCTACGAGTGTGGGTTTGACCAAATTAAGCCCAAGGTTGACTTTGGTCAATTGTGGTCAAAATGTTGACCCAGTGACATACCCTAGGGTCCACTTAGATTGTTTTTAGGGTTAGGGCAATGTGGTGGGGTCATGGTGTGGCTAGGGTCCCCACTCAGGCTAGTTTGACCTAGTTTGACTAAGGTCTTATAGTGGGCCCCACATGGCTACCACCCACTACCTAGGGTCAAACCTAGTTGATCTCCTCAAATCTCACCCCATGCCTAACCCAATCTAAGTTGAGGGGTCCAGCAGTAACATGGGATGTTACACATAGAGCTACGGTACCACTTCATCCAGGAGTATGTGGAGCATGGCGACAATGATCTAGAGTATGTCCCAACATACAAGCATATTGCAGACATTTTAATGAATCTGCTGGACGAGGCCAAGTTCTCGTTCTTCAAAACAGAACTTGGAATGCTCAACAAAGAAGATTAGAGAAGGTGGACTTACAACAAAGCTCAAAGGTCAAGAAATCTGTGAAAAGTTGAAATTTTTCAAATTCAGACTTGATGACTCGAGTAAGACAAAGACCACTCGAGTAAGAAGTCACTCGAGTACCTCCTTGAACTACTCGAGTACTCTGCCAGCCACTCGAGTAAACCTACTCGAGTATCTCTTCAACCTACTCGAGTACTAAGTTTCCACTCGAGACATATAAATACATTACTCGAGTACTTCCAGTTTCTCTCACTCGAGTGCTATCTTCTTTTCACTCGAGTACTGCTGATCCACTCGAGTATCAGGAAGTCAATTTTCTACTACGCTTCAAATTTCGTTATTCGCAACCCGAGCCTTATGCCACCCTTTCCAAGGTATGTTAAGCTTAATTTACTCTCTTAATCATCATAAATTAGGGTTATATAAATAGAAAAGTCCAGAATTAATTTCTCTACACGAATCAAAATCCCTTCGCTCGAGTAAAGATGACAGACACTTTGTCTTCCGCTGACTGTTGCAGAGCCCACGCCATCTCCTTCCCTGCATCAAATTTCTCTCAAATCTCTGGATCATGGCACCTTCTTCCAAGATTGGAATCGGCTCTGAGCTCGTCACCGCAAGGATTACCGAACTATCTGATTATTTCCACAATCTCCTCATCCTCCTCGACACAGCCGGCTTGACGTTTGTTCTACAGTAGCCGTGCAAAATTTTGTTTCGAGAGGTTGAAGAATTCTTCAAGAATATCGAGGTGAAGAGAAATGGCAAGGTACTTAAGTCCTAAGTAAATGGTATCAAGATTAAGCTCTCAAAAAACTCTGTTTCCAACCTTCTTAGACTGCTAGTGGTTGATGAAGAAGACCATCTTGGTCCTGAAGATTCAGATAAGGCTGGTATGTTCTGTGGTCTCTCACCAGAAGTACAGACCATTCGATGATTAGAGCTCAATCCAGAGAGCAAATTTCTTGTGGATGTTATTGGAAAAATCCTCCTATGCAAAACAAGTTCAATCAGAGACATTTCTACCAACATGTTTGACATCATGACAACAATTATCTGCAGGAAGAATTTTCAGTTCGGTATGTTAATTATTGACAAAATCAGAGAAAGCATCAAGGCACCAAATTATGCAAGGATTATCTCTCTACTGCTACATAAGATCAATCCTGAGGTTTTCAACTTCTCCAAAGGAACAATTCTACATCACATGAAGAAGGTCTCCATCTCAGCCATTCAGAGGTCGGAGTTAAAGTTACAGAATCCTGCTCAGGCTGCCATAGCCCATAATCAGCCATCTGTAGAGGACAGGACCCCATCTCCCTCTCCATCTCATATAGCTGGCACATCTGGTGCAGTTGCTGATGGCCTGGCCAACACTTACGAAAAGCGAGCAGCCGAACTAGCAATCCGGCTAGGCAAGTATACCTATCGAACTGTAGTAAGGGGGCACAAGTGTCGTATTAAAATCCGTGAACGGTTGAGTAAGCTTACTCACACGAAATCTATTATTCTATCGACGGAATATCTAGGGTTTAAAGAAAGCTACTTGCAAAGAAAGAGATATGTCATAAGGAAGAGAGCTACTTGCATTAAGAGATAAAAAGACCTATTTGTATGAAGAGATAAAGAGAGCTAAAAGAGTGATTATACTAAAGCTTAGAAACGATGAGAAGAAAATTCACTCGATCAAGAATCACCTCGGCAACAGTCGATTAGAAAAATAAGTTAAATAAACCTAAGCTAATTAGGGTAAAGGTCCTTGACCTTGGAGGTTCCATAAATATTGACACGCTTCTCTCGAAGGTCGTGCCCAACTGAGTTTACGAAGGTCTGACCGACTTTTGCCTAAATCGGAGGCCTAAAACTCGCTTTACGTGGTGAACCCCACTATTGGATTTTACACCAATCCGGGAGATTTGAACGTCTGCCTCTCTCGAGTGGTGCGAACAACTCCCTTTACTCTTGAGTGCTCATTTTAAACTTTCGGCCTCTCGGCTATCCCAGAATGAAAGCAAAGGAGGAGAGTATATATCGATAATATACCTTCAACCCGTGATAATTCAAGAGTAATTCAAGGCTAAGCCCTAAAAATAAAAGGTAATTCAAAGCATCATAACATAATCACTCGAACCTCGGATCATCAAGATCGAGTACAAGGAGGATTAGTTAATCATTGTGAGGTGGAAGAGGGGGGAATGAGTAGTTAAGCATAAAGAGCACTAAGTAGAAGCAAGAAAAAGAGAAAAGCACTTCTTTATTAATGAAAAAGGAGAGCTACAACTTCGAAATGAAAATTACAAGTGCATGGAATTGAAAATCCTATTCTGGCCCTATCATTAGCAACTAAAGCTTAATAAAATCCTATTCTAGCCCTACAATAGCAACTAAAGCATTACAAAGGCAAGCTAATACAAAAATAAAATTACATTAGCATTAAACTAAACTAGAAAGAGAAAGAGAGAAAGAGAGAGAGATAAAAGCATGAGAAAGAGCAAGAAATAGAGGGGCAGCACCTCCCCTTCTCAGCCAAAGATGATCCTGAACCCTTGGAGAAGGGCTCAATTTATAGATTTTTTTCGGGATGCGTCACGCCCCATGACACGCCCTGTTCGGGCGTGTACCGGGGGCATGAAATAGTCGGTGCGACTTTTTGGGCTGAAATTAACTGCTGGAGTTGACGGGCGCGGTTGTTGAAGTACACACCCATATGTCACGCCCGGGTCGGGCGTGTACCGGGGGCGTGACACATTCGGTGCGACGATGGAGCGGGAAAAAGAGCGCGTTGCGGCGATTCCTCTGAACTTGGGGACATGCCTCTTGAACACGCCCGTGTCGGATGTGACACGGGCGTGACAGAGGGCGTGTACACTAAGTTTCCACGGAATGCAGTTTCGGACCGGTTGCTTCATTCCTCTGGGTTACACGTCCTAGGTACACGCCCGGGTAGGGCGTGACCGTGGGGCGTGTCACAGCAAAATTCGGCTAAAAGCCGTGAAAACCTGCAAAAAGCAGGAAAACGCATTAGCGACAAAAATATATACAAAAGGGAATCAAAATAAGCACTTTACAAGACATGATTTGTGCTTTAAAACCCTGAAAATGCCCTAATAAAATTGACTACAAACCGTACTATCAAATTCCCCCAAGCTTAAGTTTTCCTTGTCCCCAAGCAAAGATATAAAAACTAGCTAATCATAAAAATTGACTAATTCAAAAAGTTTTAATCATGGTTACACAAGTACTATGGGAAATTCCAGGTAGGGAGAATCTAAAATGTAAATCTAAAATAATTATTTTGGTGTGGTTTAACTTTTATAAACTTTACTTAACGAAAATAAATCATCCAGAATTTTGACGAAATTCTTTAAATAGATTTAAGCAAGGCAACGAAAATGAAAAGAACGCAGTGAGTTGTTACTAGATCCAAGCAACGCATTATAATTATATCGATTAAATAACAAAAATCGAAGTTTAAATCCAGAACTAAAACTGATTTACTTTCTTCTTTTCTTAGTTGTTAAATAAAATTTAAAAAGGCGTGAGTCAAAAGAACTTAATAGGACCGAAACGTTTGGTTTAGGATTATGAATAGGAGTGAAATTCAAAGATAAACATGGAGGCTTAGAATTACCCTAAACCAAAATAAAGAGTTTCAAAAAATTTCATTTTAAACAAAATATATAAATATATATTTTTCATTCTTTCTTTTTCTTCTTTATTATTATATATATATTTTTTTTATTCATTTTTTTCTTTTTACAAAACAAAGGCCATAAATATTTTTATTTTTTCATTTTTAATTGGCCAAATAAAATCAAACATTTTTTTTGAGTACACTTTTTCAACAATTTCTCCAAAGATAACACAAAATTTCCTATCATGATTATGAAAATATTTGAATGAAACTCAAAAAAAGTTAGCGTGATTAGATAGGTTGAAATTTTGGCTTTGGTGAAAATGAAATGTTATGTGGAGTTATCAAACAAAATTGGGAAAAAGGGCTCAAAAGCGGCTAACTAGTGGTAAAAGATTTTAGGTTGGCAGGAAAGCTCAAACGTAAACAAAAACGGCCTAAATCATTTTCACTCTTTTTAAATTTATTTAAAACATAGATTTGAAAATTTTCAAAAAGTAACTCCTAGATAATATAAGAAGATTGATGAAATTATCTTGAAAATAGAAATAATATGTGACTTGGATCGTTCATATCTACTACGTTATTCAAAAGTCGTGCTTACAAAAATTATCTGAAAACGAAAAGGAAAATAGTGGATGATGAATTTTAGAGAAAGTAAAGAAAATAAAAAACGAAAAACCATAATAGAAATGCGCGTTTTAGAGAAATATTTCACCTTATCATGCTACCGTGTATTAGAAACACAGCGTGGCCAACATTGTACTTGTGAAATATAATTAAAAAATGATTAGAAAAATTATAATTAACAACGTTGTTTATAAAGAATTTTGAGAAAAACAAAACACAAACATGGGGTACTATTGAAATACCAAAATGCATAAATATATATATTTTATATTTTGAAATATTCTATATATATTTTTTGGATTTTTGAAGAATATTCACAAAGAGTAAAAGATATTTACAAAAAGCAAAAAGAAGGAGGAAGTCCTCCCCCAAGCTTTAAAATCTACATTGTCCTCAATGGAGAAGAAGGTTAGAGATTGAGAGAAAATTAAAGTACAGAAATAAAAGACAGAATGGAAAAATAGGTACTTCCCCGGTTTTATTTTGCAGCGAAAGCTGAGTGATGCCGCTCCCCCATGCTTGTGCTTTGGATCTTCATGAAACGTCTTCTGTTGTACTTTGTCGTGGAATCAGAACCATTGGAGCAGGCGATCGCAGAAGTTTCAGCTTGTCGGAGCCGTCCGGGGAAAACATTGTGAAATAAAGAAAATAGAAAAAGATAACTTGGTTGCCTCCCAAGAGCGCCCTTGGTTTAAAGCGTCGTTTGAGCTCGACGCATCAAAATAATATTGTCCAAAATATTGTTTAAAAATAAAGTTCAAAATAGTGCTCAAAGTTTTTAAGAAAAATAAAGTTCAGATTAATCAAATGTTAGATCAGGAAAGATAGAGTTAACAGAGTTAGGACTGACATCTTCACAAAAATACATTTTAAGACGCTGACCATTCACTTTGAAATTACCCTTATCAGGGTGGGAAATTAAAACAGTACCATAAGAAAAGACTTCTAAAAAAGTAAAAGGCCTAGACCAACGTGATTTTAATTTGCCCGGAAATAAACGTAAACGAGAATTATAAAGAAGAACTTGGTCGCCCGGCTTAAATGTTTTTGGGTGTCTAAGATGTTTATCGTACAAACGCTTCGTCTGCTCTTTATAAAGTCTGTTATTTTCATATGTGTAAGAGCGCCACTCGTCGAGTTCGTTAAGTTGAAATTTTCTAAAATAGCCGACAGAGTGGGGATCGAAGTTTAAAAATCTTATGGCCCAAAAAGCGTGGTGTTCTAACTCTATGGGTAAATGACACGATTTTCCATAAACCAATCGATATGGCATACATCCGAGGGCGGTTTTGTATGCTGTTCGGTAGGCCCATAGAGCATCGTCTAATTTGACTGACCAGTCTTTTATAGATGTGGAAACAGTCTTTTCTAAAATTCTTTTTATTTCTCTATTCACTACTTCGTCTTGTCCGTTAGTTTGGGGGTGGTAGGCAGTGGAAAGCTTATGAGTAACACCATATTTAGAAAGGATTTTAGAAAACAGCGCGTTACAAAAATGGGAACCCCGATCACTAACGATGCCGCGCGGCATACCAAATCGAGAAAATAATTTTTTTTAAAACATAACTACGACTCGGGCATCGTTCGTAGGACGAGCTTGGGCTTCGGCCCATCGCGAAACATAATCAACGACAACTAAAATATACTTATTTCCGAAGCTAGAAGGAAGAGGGCCAACAAAATCAATTCCCCAGAGGTTGAAGACTTCGCACTCTAGGAAATAATTCTGCGGCATTTCATTTTTATTAGATATATTGCCCGACCGTTGGCAACTATCACACCTACTCACAAAGGCTTACGCGTCTTTAAATAGGCTAGGCCAGTAAAAACCCGCGCTTCACACTTTATGAGCAGTGCGAGCAGCTTGATAGTGCCCACCTGTCGGTCCTTCATGCAAATGTTTAATAATGTATAAACCTTCATCAAAAGAAACACACCTCCTAATCACTTGGTCTGCACAGACTTTAAAAAGATGTGGGTCCTCCCAAAAGAGTTCTTCAACTCAGAAAAGAATTTCTTCTTTTGCTGAGACGAGAACTCCTTTGGGAGCACCCGAGCCACTAGATAGTTGACGATGTGTGCAAACCAAGGAGAAGTAGATGTGTTAATTGAAAATAACTTCTCATCGGGAAAATAATCGTTAAAATATTTTTCATCTAATTTTTCTATAAAATGATTTTCTAGGCGCAAAAAGTGGTCAGCGGCCAAGTTCTCGGCTCCTCGCTTATCACAGATCTCTAAGTCAAACTCCTGGAGGAGTAGGACACAGTGAATCAAGCGAGGTTTGACATCCGTTTTAGAAAGAAGATATTTGAGGGTCGAGTGGTCCATAAAAACAATAATTTTTGAAAGAGTAATATAAGGGCGTAATTTGTCAAAAGCAAATACTACAGCTAAAAGCTCCTTCTCGGTTGTGGTGTAATTTTCCTGTGCAGATGTGTGTTTTACTAGCGTAATAAATGGGGTGGAAATATTTAGATATACGTTGACCTAATACGGCTCCCACTGCATAACTACTCGCATCACACATTATCTCAAATGGAAGATCCCACACCAGAGCTATCATGATTGGGGCATCAATTAATTTTTCTTTTATTAAATTAAAGGCAGCTAGGCAAAGGTCATCAAAGATGAATGAGGCGTTTTTTTCTAAGAGATGGGTAAGGGGCTTGGTAATCTTGGAAAAGTCCTTTATGAAGGGGCGGTAGAAAACCGCGTGACCTAGGAATCTTCTTACAGCCTTTATGTTCGTAGGCGGCGACAGTTTCTCGATAACTTCTATCTTAGCAACATCTTCTTCAATACCTCTTGAAGAAATTTTATGACCCAAAACTAACCCTTCCCTCACCATAAAATAGCAATTTTCCCAATTTAGGGCAAGGTTAGTTTCTTCGCATCGTTCTAAGACTTTCTCGATGTTTTTTAAACAACAATCGAAGGAATCACCGAACACGGAGAATTCATCCATGAAAACTTCCATAATGCTTCTACGTACCTGTCAAAGATAGCGAGCATACATCGTTGGAATGTAGCTGACGCACTGCACAATCCAAACGACATTCTTCAGTAGGCGAAGGTGCCGAAGGGACAAGTAAATTTAGTTTTCTCATGGTCCTCGGGGGAGATGGGGATTTGAAAATACCCCGAGAGGCCATCGAGAAAACAATAAAAGCTATGTCTGGAAAGTAGTTCTAAAATCTGGTCGATGAACGGTAAGGGAAAATGATCCTTGCGGGTGGCGTCATTTAACTTACGGTAATCTATACACATTCGTCAACCGGTCACCGTCCGAGTCGGGATTAATTCATTATTCTCATTACTTACTACCATTGTGCCTCCCTTCTTGAGTACTACCTGGACTGGGCTACCCCACTTACTGTCTGATATAGGATAGATAATTCCTGCGTCTAACAATTTCATAACCTCACCCTTAACTACTTCTTTCATGTTTGGGTTTATACGGCGCTGAGGTTGTATAGGGTTACATGAATTATCTTCCATTAAGATTTTATGAGTGCAGAAAGATGGGCTTATGCCCTTGATATCAGATATCTGCCAAGCAATAGCTCGGCGATGCTTTCGTAAAATTGAAAGAAGTTTATCATTTTGTGCATCCGTGAGGTAGGCCGAAACTATGATAGGCAGCTTGGAGTCCTTTTCTAAGAAAGTGTATCTAAGGTGCTCAGGTAGTTCTTTCAGTTCCAGGGTAGGAGGGTCATCATACGAGGTTTTAGAAATCCATTCTTTTTCAAAAACTATGTCCTCGTAGACTTTTTTATATGTAAAATTAAAAGGGGTGGGGCTAGCGGCCATGCCGGCTTCTTGCAGCGATTCAGTTGGAAGAGTAGAAGAGGAACAAAAATCGAAAAATTCTTTTTCAAAATCAGAAAGGCGGGTGGAGGATTCTTCACTTAGGTGTAGAGATTCAGTTGGAGGAGTAGGAGAGGAACAAAAATCAGAAAATTCTTTTTCAAAATCAGAGGTGTGAGAGGAGGATTCTTCACTTATGGTATCTATGAAAAAGCAGGAGTCATCATTGGCTAGTGTGTTCTTCATCGAGGGGGTGATAGAGAAAGTGACTTTGTCATCGCCTACTCGAAGGAAGAGCTTACCATTGCTTACGTCAATGATAGCTCGGGAGACGGCAAGGAAGGGTCGGCCAAGGATCAGGGGAACCTCAACGTCTTCTTCGATGCCCAAAATGACAAAGTCCACCGGGAAGATGAACTTGTCGACTTTGACTAGGACGTCCTCCACTATACCTAACGGGTATTTGACTGATCTGTCGGCTAGCTAGATACTCATGCGTGTGGGGTTGAGACTACCAATTCCTAACTTTTTAAACAACGAGAGGGGCTTAAGATTAATACTCGCACCTAGGTCGGCTAAAGCATGCTTGACAAAGAGATCACCAAAAACACACGAGATAGAGAAACTACCCGGGTCACTGATTTTCTTCGGTAATCCGTTTGTCAAAACCGTCGAGCACTCGACATTTAACGTGACATGCGAAAGGTTCTCTACCTTCTACTTGTTGGCCAGGAGGTCCTTAAGGTACTTAGCGTACTTCGGCATCTGGGATATGGCTTCGTGGAAAGGCAGATTTATGTGGATTTGTTTAAACATCTCTAAAAAACGGGTGTATTGATCATCCTGACATTGTTTATTAAGTTCGGAAGGGTATGGCGGGGATGGATTATTTTTAAAGGTGGGTGGTGGAGTGAGTTCTTTTTCCAAAACAGGGGTAAAAACTTCTTCGGCAAAAGGTGGAATTTTTAAAACGGGAGCGGAGCTTTGATTTTTTTTTTAAAGCGGGAGTGGAGCTGTCCTCGGGCTCTACACTGACCATACCAGGAACTTTCTTCCCACTCCGAAGAGTTATAGCTTTCGCTTGCTCTCTCTGGTTGGGCTCGGTATTGGAAGGAAGAGACCCTACAGATCGCTCAGAAATTATTTTAGCGAGCTGTCCTACCTGATTTTCTAAATTTTTAACGCTTCCAGTTAATGTTCTAATCGTAGCATCATTAGCATTCATGTATTTTGAAAACATTTCCTCCAAACTTGTAGGTTTTGGAAAACTTTGAGGAGGTGGTGGTGGTGCAAAAAAATCAATTTGTGGTGGCGGGCGCACAACATTCGATGGATTACTCCACAAAATATTCGGATGATTTCTTAACGCAGGATTATAACTATTCGGAAAATTAAAACCAGGAGGATGAAAATTTGCAGCAGAAAAATTATTAAAAGCAGTTCTTGGCATATTATTTACATAATCCAAATGTTTGGGGGGAGGAGTTGCAGATTCCCATACCTGAGGGGCGGAGGCAGCAGTCATCTCCGTAATTTTTTTGCTTATTATTTCAACTTGCATCGCGAGCTGGGAGACGTTGTCCACTTCAAAGATACCTGCAGGCTTGCTCGGGCGGGACCTAGGCACATTCCACTGGTAAGTGTTCATGGCCATGTCCTCAAACAGCTCAAGAGCTGCTTCTGGGGTCTTATGATTTAAAGTACTGCCAGAAGCTGCATCTATCATTTGCTTCGTGCTTTGATTTAGCCCGTTATAAAACGTCTACACCTGCAACCATACAGGCAGAGCGTGATCTGGGCATCGTCTTAATAATTCTTTAAATCTTTCCCAGGTTTCGTAAAGGGTATCGGAGTCTATTTGTCCAAAGGCAAAAATGTCATTCCTAAGTTTTGCAGTTTTAGCAGGCGGAAAATACTTCGCCAAAAAGTTTTCAGTTAATTGCGTCCAAGTAGTTATGCTATTTTTAGGAAGGGTGTTCAGCCACTGCTTAGCCTTAGTTCTAAGAGAGAAGGGAAATAATCTTAGCCTAATCGCATCATTTGTGACACCATTAATCTTAAACGTGTCACAAATCTCAAGAAAGCTTGCAATATGTGTGTTCGGATCTTCATCTTGAAGTCCGTCAAATTGCACATATTGCTGCACCATTTGAATAATGCTAGGCTTCAGTTAGAAGTTGTTATTTGCTATCGCAGGGCGAACTATACTAGATTTAGTACCCTCGAGATTCGTCCATGCATAATAAGATATAGGCCTTTGCACGACTTCCTCTACGTTGGGTTCTTCCATTCTTAAAGTGGAAAATGACTCGGAATCCTCAACCGGTATTTTGAGAGTAGGGCCTTGAAATCGCGATCTTCTCCGAAGAGTACACTTAATTTCGTGGTCCAGGTCCAAAATAACTGACGGACTCCCGCGGGTCATGCACTAAAAGAAGAGAAGAGAAGAAAGAGAAATAAAATAAACTAGAAAAAGAGAGTTACTAAATTTTTTGAAATAATTTTTTTTAAAAAAAATTTAACTCCCAAACTTCCCAAGGGCTACCCGGTGAAGGGTTCGCAAGTTACTAGACACGATAGCGGCGTTTAAAACCGCTTTGCCCTTTTCAAGAGATTTAGGTGGCGTAGAAAAATTGTGGAGTGGGTTTCTATTAATAGCTGTAATAAAATTTATTATTATTATTTTTAAAAATTTTAAATAAGGAGGATGAGAAAGAGAAATGATAAAACTAATAGATTCGTGTTTTTAATTTATCAATGAGCGTAGCTCCCCGGCAACGGTGCCAAAAACTTGATGCCCCGACCAACGCTTACGAAAAGCGAGTACGCGAACTAGCAATCCGGCTAGGCAAGTATACCTATCGAACTGTAGTAAGGGGACACAAGTGTCGTATTAAAATTCGGGAACGGTTTAGTAAGCTTTCTCACACGAAATCTATTATTCTATCGACGGAATATCTACGGTTTAAAGAAAGCTACTTGCAAAGAAAGAGATACTTCATAAGGAAGAGAGCTACTTGCATAAAGAGATAAAAAGAGCTATTTGCATGAGGAGATAAAGAGAGATAAAAGAGAGATTACACTAAATCTTAGAAACGATGAGAAGAAAATGCACTCGATCAAGAATCACCTCGACAACAGTCGATTAGAAAAATACGATAAATAAACGTAAGCTAATTAGGCTAAAGGTCCTTGACCGTGGAGGTTCCATAAATATTGACACGCTTCTCTCGAAGGTCGTGCCCAACTGAGTTTAGGATGGTCCGACCAACTTTCGCCTAAATCGGAGGCCTAAAACTCGCTTTACGCGGTGAACCCCACTATTGGATTTTACTCCAATCCGGGAGATTTGAACGTCTTCCTCTCTCGAGGTGTGTGAACAACTCCCTTTAATCTTGAGTGCTCATTTCAAACTTTCGGCCTCTCGGCTAGCCCAGAATGAAAGCAAAAGTGGAGAGTATATATCGATAATATACCTTAAACCCGTGATAATTCAAGAGTAATTCAAGGCTAAGCCCTAAAAGGAAAAGGTTATTCAAAGCATCATAACATAATCACTCGAACCTCGAATCATCAACATCGAGTACAAGGAGGATTAGTTAATCATGGTGAGGTGGAAGAGGGGGGAATGAGTAGTTAAGCATAAAGAGCACTAAGTAGAAGCAAGAAAAAGAGAAAAAGCACTTCTTTATTAATGAAAAAGGACAGCTACAACTTTGAAATGAAAAGTACAAGTGCATGGAATTGAAAATCCTATTCTTGCCCTATCATTAGCAACTAAAGCATAATAAAATCCTATTCTAGCCCTACAATAGCAACTAAAGCATTAAAAAGGCAAGCTAATACAAAAATAAATTACATTAGCATTAAACTAAACTAGAAAGAGAAAGAGAGAGAGAGAGGGAGAAAAGCATGAATAAGAGCAAAAAATAGAGGGGGAGAACCTCCCCTTCTCAGCCAAAGATGATCCTGAACCCTTGGAGAAGGGCTCAATTTATAGATTTTTTTCAGGATGGGTCACGCCCCCTGACACGCCCTGGTCGGGCGTGTACCTGGGGCGTGACATAGTCGGTGCGACTTTTCGGGCTGAAATTAACTGCTGGAGTTGACGGGCGCGGTTGTTGAAGTACACGCCCATATGTCATGCCCGGGTCGGGCGTGTACCGGGGGCATGACACATTCGGTGCGACGGTGGAGCGTGAAAAAGAGCGTGTTGCGGCGATTCCTCGGAACTTGGGGACACGCCTCTTGAACACGCCCGTGTCAGATGTGACACGGGCGTGATAGAGGGCGTGTACACTAAGTTTCCACGGAATGCTGTTTCGGACCAGTTGCTTCATTCCTCTGGGTTATACGCCCTAGGTAGACGCCAGGGTAGGGCGTGACCGTGGGGCGTGTCACAGCAAAATTCGGCTGAAAGCCGTGAACACCTGCAAAAAGCAGAAAAATGCATTAGAGACAAAAATATACACAAAAGGGAATCAAAATAAGCACTTTACAAGGCATGATTTGTGCTGTAAAACCCTAAAAATACCCTAATAAAATTGACTACAAACCGTACTATCAACTGCTGAGGGGGAGCCTGCTCCTTCTGTTCCAGAAGACAGAGTGCCTACTCCACCAGCTGCCACTTCTCTCCCTCCATCAACTCCAGAAGATACTCACTCAGATGCTCAGGTCCAAGAAAATATTCTATCCACTGAATAAGATATCAATCAAATGATTGAAGATTTAACTACTGATGAACCTCTTCCTCCCCTCCATTCAGAACAATATGCTGAATCATCCAAGAAACAAACACCAGTACCTTCTCCCTCTCATACTCCTTCTCCTAGATCTCCTGAATCCCTTATTCAGCACTCTCCTGCTGCTGAACAAGAGCAGGTTGAGACTATTTTGATCTCTGATGACAAAGATCCATCCCCAGAATAAGTGTACGCTCCTTTGAAGAGCTTGGACTTCACTATCCACACCTTCATCACTGAAGAAAGGGATGCTCTGATTCATACTACCAGATCTAAGAGCTCAGTCACCATTAAAGATGTTCCTCCATGGTCTGCTCCTCCTCCTCCAGTTCCTTCTACTGCTACTCCTCCTCCTGCTGCTACAAATGATATAGCTGGCAAGATTGAACAAATGTTACTTGAATAGAGAAAGTATTTTAATGATTCTCTCAAGGTTGTTCAAGAAAAAGTTAATGCTTTTGAGAAAGAGATGAGCAAAGGATTTGCTGAGATTCAACACAATACTGATCAATTAAGACAGCTATTCCAGATAGGTGGCAAAGCTCTAGACCACACAATAACTAGTGTTGGTCATGTCATGGATCAAGCTGTTACTGTTGCAAATAATCAGATTCAGTTAGAAAAGAATGCTCAAGCTAACACCTTCAAGATCTATGAAGAGGTAGGCACATTCAAAGAAGGTGCTATCAATACTCTGACTATAGAAGTCTGAAAGGGGGAGAATTTAGTCAAGGAATACTTAAAGAAATCAGATGCCAATAAGCAAACACTCTCCTTCCAACATGAGCAACATCATCCGTTACCACTAATATGTTCCGGAGAAATCTCACTTCTATTGGGCCGAACAGAACGTTATAGCCTGCATCTACCATGTTGGTCACTAAGAAGAGATTGTTCTTCATGCCCGATACATGATAAACACTCCTTAATTTGAGTGGCCCCTTATCACTAACCAAAGACATAACTCTCTCCTTCTCGACTAGATGCACAAAATCATCAGCAGTAATAATAGTACCATTACCTGAGTAAGCCTGCAGTGAGGAGAACTTTGACTCATCCCCAGTGAGGTGATGACCACACCCAGAGTCAATAATCCAGTCATCTTGGTAGTTGATGGGGGACATTGCACCGACACACATGCCCGTCATGAAATCATTCCCCCATCTAGCTCCCTTAGTACTGGAACAAGCCTCCTCCTTGCCAGCAGCATGACCCGGCTGAAGCTTCACCTTACAGTATCATTTGAAGTGACCCGGATGATTGCACCTGTAGCACCTTGGTCCTTCGTTCTTCTTCTCACCACGCTTAGAAGAGGAACTCTTCTCTTGCTGATATGAATATGATGGACCATCGCCAACAGGTTTCTACTTCTTGTCCCATCCTTTCTTCTTCCATGAGAAGATAGCCTCACTGTCTCCTCAAGAGATAGTCAGACCAGCCATCTGCATTACTAAGCCCTCCCTCGAAGCCAGCAAGTTTTCTAGCTCTATCAATGATGGCTGAGTGCCCCAGCCTTGAATAGAGGTCATAAAGTGTAACGCCCCCGATTTTTTCTGATGTCATTATTTGGTTTGTCGACGTCATAGTTTTGACGTCAGGGCGATACCCTTTTTCGTTTTGTTGATGGCGCTGCACCATTTGTGAATTTTCGCATCCGTTGAGCTTGTTTACCTAGACATTGGGATTCTGATCGGTTGGAATGTTTTCCTTGATATTAAGGATGAGGTTTTGATGCCTTTGCATTGTCCAGTTTTGTTGTGTTCCAATCATTTGGGAGTCTCGACGCGTGTTTGGATTCTTGTGATGATCATTTTGCTTGTGAGAGCATTTGATGTTGTGTCTCAAGAAATGGTACGTCGGATCTAGGGTTGTCGTCGTTGTTGAATTCGTTTAATTCAACGCACGTTTCAGCCTCTATTTTGAACTCAAACTTCCTTATTCAGCTATTTGATTATGTTAATTCTATGTCATCCATTTGATTATGATAATTTCTTTTTGTCAAAGCCTTAAACTTCTTTTGATTCTTGGGAAACTCTCTTAAAGGGGTGGGTTTTTGTCGAACTCAGTTATTTCCATTGAATTTCTGGGCTCTATATGGGGCTCGATGATCGTCGAGCTGAGCTCGACGAATGTCGAGCAGTTCTGGGTTCTGGTCCCGATGAACCTCAAGCAGAATTCATCGATCTGGCTTTGTGTTCGGTGAATTATGTACTAACTTCATCGAGCGGGTGTTTCCTTTGCGTTCGATGATTTTTTTGAACTGATTTTGTCGAACGGGTTTTGCGTTAAACGATCTTCGAACTGATTTTGTCGAACAACTTTTGCGTGCGACGATCTTCGAAATGATTTCATCGAATGGGTTTTGCGTTCGACGATCGGGATATTTTCTTCCTCCTCTAGCTCTCAAGAAATGCTTCTGTTCTCGAGAGGTAATCGCTTGTACTCGAGAATTGCCCTTCTTCTCGAGAAATTTTGGCTCTGTACTCGAGAACTGGGTTCGATGTTAACGAGTGGTGTTTCCCTTTTTCTCGAGAAATGATGTTAGTTCCCGAGAAGTTCCTCTTGTTCTCGAGAAATGTTGTTAGTTCTCGAGAAGTTCTTCTTATTCTCGAGAAATGATTTTTGTTCCCGAGAACTGCCCTTCTAGTTCTCGAGAAGTTTTGTTATACTCGAGAACTGCCAGTCTAGTTCTCAAGAAGTCTGTTGTTGTACTCGAGAACTGCCCGTCTAGTTCTCGAGAAGTATGTTGTTGTACTCAAGAAATGCTTCTTCAGTACTCAAGATCTACCTTGTGAACTCGAGAACATGATTTCCTATTCTCGAGTTGTCTTCTTGTTCTCGAGTAATCCCCTTCCTGGTTCTCGAGTGATATCCTTCCTTGCTCTCGAGTAATCTTCTTGCTCTCGAGAAATCTCTTCCTTATTACCCAAGTAATGTTTCTTCTACTCGAGTGGCTTGTTCTTCTACTCGAGAAATTTTTATTTCTTCTCGAGATACCCGATTCAGCCAACGCCAATCTTTTTCATAAGTGCGGTTATCCTAATTTGACCCTAAGTATATATATACCTATTTATTATTTCCTCCTTCTTTTTGACCAAACTTCCTGTTCATCTCCTGAACCAAAGCAGTGTGAGAGAGAGATAAATTTTTTCGTGATCCTCTCGGTGGCCGCCGACGGTGATCTGATGCTCGTAATCTTCAACCGAATATAGATCCGGAAAGCTCTCAATGAGAGCTACGCCATCGTGGTAAAATCTCCCCCATTCCTTAAGATTTTCTCGCTAGTGTTTTTTGACCTAACCTCTATTTCGGCTATTTCTTGATAGATTTCGACTTCCCTCGTCTTCTTTAGCCCCGATCTGCGACAAGGAGTGATTTGGAGAATTTTTCCCGGTAAAACCAAGGCAAGTGATGGTTTCCTCCTACTCTTTCTTTCTCTACCCCGTTTTACAGAAAATTTCTAACTTGTGTTGTTATGATTATTAATTAACTTGTCGAATTTTATTGCGGTTTAGATCTCTTGTCTAGTTCGTTTATAATCACCATATTCTTGATTTTGTTACCTAATCTTGTTATTATTACGTGTGGTGGGATCTTACTCTTTTAACCGTTCGTCAACGTTTAAGTGGGATGTGTTAGAGTTCGTATAGGATTGTAAATTCTTCCTAAAGGTTGATCAACCATGTCAAATCTAGAATTGTCTAGTAGAATCCGATGTGTCATTGTTGTTTTGAGACTTATAACATGGTTTCTTTCATGGTGACGCCATGCGGCGGCACACGCATCCAGACCAGGAAGGGTTGTGGTGGGCCTCTTGATGCAGGCCACTCCCCGAAATGGGGTTAAGCCACGAAATGGCAAAGGGATTCCTATGGTGAATTTAAACGAACACGTGGTGTGCGTGCAAAACTCAAAATTTCGGCAGCGTTTCGTCTATAATATCGCAATCTCACCAGTGGGAAATTCCCATCCAAACCTACACAAGCATTCATATACACTAATATCGTATCCTATCCATACATCTAATATCACATCATAGCATTTCCATCCACATGGAGAGTGCTTCGGACTAAGTATTTTAGATACGAAAAGTAGTCCAAATGCAGCCCTCAAAACAAAATAGAATGAGGATATACCAAATCCTCTTGATCCATTCGAAACCAAAGGCTAAACCAACCTCGGTTTGCAAACGTCCAAGGGGACCTATCCTTGTAAAAACCTTCGCAAAAATAGGATGAAAGCAATATAATTTCAGATTTCCTTGAATGCAAACTAGAATCAAGATTTAGGATAAAATATGAAGGCCAGATTTCCACCAAAATTACAACCCAAGATGAATCACTACACAACTTTTAGGAGAGGAAATTCGTTACCCAAATCTGAAATTAAATAGGAGGAAGAGGAGGATAACTATGGAAGAGTCGCACTTCCACGGGTCCCCCGGAGTCGCACCGAATGGGGAGAACCGAGCCTCCTTCTTCGGAGTCATACCAAAGGAGGTAGGAGATCGTCGGGGCAGCATGGAACACCGTCCAGAGGGGCGGTGCCAGCAGCAAACTCGCTGCTTTTCCAGGAGGCGCGGGTATCGTGTTCGGCTGAGGGATCTGCTTTACGCAACTTAGGGTTAGATCTGGTTCTTTATTTTTCATCATGCCCTCTCCATCACCTCATGCACATATATATAACATCATACACCTCTCCATCCACCCTTCATCTAAATCAAAGCTAATCCTAACCACTAATGTTTAATAAGAAATAAAACAACACAATTATAAATTTTATAACATATAAATTTATAAATCTTATGACTTATAAATTCATAAAAGTATTAGGAATATAATATTATTCCAACATTGAAATAACATTATATTCATAATGATGTGAAGTGACGACGTCGGAGGCGGCGACAACGACAGTTGCGGCAACGACCATCAATGTCCACGAACATGTAGCGGCGGCGATCAAAAGCGAGATCCATATCGGCACGAGCAAATGGCGTGGCATCTTCGCCATCAATCCTCCCCCGCTCAAAATCACTCATCCCCGATGGGTGGCCAAGGAGAGAATAGCAGGAGACAGCAACATCCACAGGTAGCATAGCAAGAGCGGACTTCCACGGGGTAGGACAAGCAGTGCGGGCATCCGCAATAGAACATATCCTGTCATGAGTAAGAACAACAGAAAACCTCGTAGATGTGTCAGCATAAAGAAAAGCAGTGCGAATCTTACCATCCAATGCGAGAACCAGGAAACTCAATTGGAAGAGCGACACGAAAAGAATCTCACCTCTCAACCCAAGAGAATCTGAAGTGGAAGAGAGAAACGTCGGAGAAAACCACTCAGGTGGAAACCAGATATACAAAATTAAATCCGAAAAATTGAAACACGGCGAAACACCGATTGTATCGCAAAAATCCAAAAAATTGCATTAAATCCAAAATTCTTGAAAATCAAGAAAGGATCGGCGCTCCAACGTAATAATTTTGTTACGGAACCCGGTATCCACTCGGGGGCTAACCAAACTAAATTTGAATCAACAATTCCACAGTCATAAGTCCTCGGAGGTGAACATACGTGAAAGCGATGCAACCCACAGACACTGGCATAAGATAACGACAAGTGCACGTGCAGATCGTACCAGGATGGATGAAAAATATGTGCGATTTGATTTGATGGCTAACAATATCGTGAGGACACCAAATCAAAAGGCACAGTCGCCGTGAAATCATAAGCAGTCGCAGACGAAGACAGTTCGCATACGGACACTCAGTAATACATAGCCCACAAGTCAAGTCCAACGTCGTAGTTTTAAATTTTGATTTAAAAATGTCATAAAGAAATGCCAGCGAAAAACGCTCATCACCAACTATAAATTTGGACGCTCCTGGATTTGAAAGTACGCACGTGCGACACAACTCAACATACCCAACTACGTTCACTAACGTGTGCATGCACGGATCATCAAAAGGCGGAGGATAAATGCGTGCGACCGGGCTTGGCAAATAAGTGTGTCTAAGAGACACCACATCAAAAATCCCCATAGCCAAGGAATCACTAACAGTCCAACACGAAGCCTTACCCAACGCCAAGCGGTCAGATGAATGGTCCATCCTAGGAAAAGAATAGTCAGATCTACGAATTGGAGTGGAAAGAACGAACGCGACAACTAACAACTCACCCACACACATCCGTCTAGGTTAGTTTAACGGGGGAGATAGATGAATAAGCATCTCCAAATATCTCGGTCTAGAAATGACAAGCTCATTTCCAAACAAATCATCTAATAGAGTCATGTGAACCGGTGGGAGAGTCGACGCGGTCAATTTCAGAGGAGGAGCTAAGTCATACTCACCGTCAAAATACGGATTTAACGTCCAAGAAAAGTCCTCCGGGTGCAGGCCATCAAAATCAAAGGGAAGATCAATTAGTAGATTCTTCCTCACAGAAAACTCAATCGGATCATCATCAGCTAACTCACTCTCAGATAAACATTCGCCATAGGATGACTCTACCAACTCCATCGAAATGTCTTCCAACCCACTAGGTACTTCATCCAAATCAGAATCAGTAACAGTCTCAGAAGTTGGCAAAATCCAGCCCGCCAAAATGTCTAATCCATATTGAGCTTCAAGCAATGGTGATAACAACAAGGAAATATCTTTCGGGTCCACAACTTTAAATTCATCCAAAAATAACCTTCCCTCGCAAGGTAAATCTTCCAAGACAATAGGTACATCTGCTAACTCAGGGCCATCGGACGGTTCCTCAACTATCATAGGAGACGGACCGAAAATATGGTCGAGGGGAAGTGGGATAATCCCATGGGGTGATACATCAGAGGAGACTTCCTCAACCAGGTCACTAGGATATCCAAGCTCCTCATTGTCACTATGGTCGTCAGATAAATTGACATTGCCCTCAGTGGCGGGCTTAGACATCGAAGCCAAAAGATACAAAGCTCTAGGCTTTGTGGGACACTCCACGACATAGTGGCCAATCACGCCACAAGCGTAACATATAGAGTTCTCCTTGCTAATCTTAACTGTATGCCTATGCTTAACCCGCGGATTTATAACATCCCTAGTAGTGACAATGACAGGTTGCGGGACAGAGGACCTAACCTTCTCCTTCTCCCTAAACGTTGGAGTACGTGGACTCGAAATAGTCAGATCTTGGAGGAGCAAGGATATAGCGGGAGGCTTGGAGTCACTCCGGTGATCAAAAATGGGTCTAGTTCCCTGGAGGGGAGAAATGAGATCATGAGACATCCGAGTATGGGAGTATTAGGGGACGTACTGGTTCGAAGTAGGCAACGGCTTAGGCGGTGAGTCACTCAGATAATCAGAAATCTGGGAACGAGAGTAGGGAGGGTAATACTCATCTGTTAATAGATTTTTCATAATCTGTCAACTACAAGTGAGTCGTTGAGTGACATCCCAAAACGTCTCTCCAAATTGAGCCAGAAAGTCTGGGCTCGACCAATTAATTGTAGTCTCGCAACGGGAATCTTATGGGGGTCCACAATGTTGGGTATTGTATCCACAATGTACCTGATTTGAAGAAGCCCCTGGACAAGCTAAGGTCAATAGACTATGTATTTGATAAAATCTTTCTAGTTGTGCTTGCAGTTTTTCCACGCTAAGTGCACACCAATGTCAGGGTGCAGTAGGTCAATATACACGGGTCTGCATGACGTAATCCTTCGTTGAGCAGATCAGTGTGTTGGCCTACGTGTATTCTCTCTATTGGAGTGCACTTATTTTCAAGCACAGGGCTGTAAATATGCAGGAGCAGACAAGGAGCAAGGATGGGTCAAGGAGCAACTCATAGGTGGAAAGACGAAAAGTCGTCTAAGTTTAAATCGACGAGAATCACCAAGTGATTCTCGCCGATTCGGCGAGAATCACTTGTGATTCTCGCCGATTCGTCGAGAATCAGAAGTTGATTCTCGCCGAACTCGACCCAGCCACTTCTAAGCAAGCACCTCTGCTTCTAAGTAAGAATCGACGAGAATCACCAAGTGATTCTCGCCGATTCGGCGAGAATCACTAGTGATTCTCGTCGAATCGTCGAGAATCACTGGTTGATTCTCGCCGTCTCGACCTGGCCTACAGCAGTGCGTGCAACCAAGGCAAATTCGACGAGAATCATCTTTGATTCTCGCCGAATCGTCGAGAATCACTTTTGATTCTCGGCGACTCGGCGAGAATCACTTTCGATTCTCACCGATTTTGACTTGGGCGTTTTTCTGGAACTTCCTGAACCGGATTCTGCCGCTGTTAAGATTCTGGACCGGGACTTAGGGATTCAGCTTGTGGGTCCCACAACGGTCATTTTGGAAAGCATCTACAGTATTTGTACACGGGTATTTTGAACAGAATACCCAGACAGAAAGAAGCCGAGCAGAGCAAACCCTAAAATCGCGATTCCTCTCCGCCGCCGCCGTCCCGCTCGCGCTAGTCCGTCGCCGCTGCTGATCGCTTTTCTTCCCGATCTCCGGCGATAGAAGCTTAGCAAAGCTTTGAGTCTCACGTGTCTATCCAGAGATCTCTTGTCTCTCGATTTGTCGATCGGGAAAAACTTCCCCGTCCGAATCGATCGAGACGACCGATCCTCGTGTGACCATTGGAATACCAAGCTAACTTCGCTACGAAGTTTGGATCTCCAAGTTCAGCAGCCGCTCATCATCATAGCCGCCGATCCCGAAGCTAGCCGCCGCTCGTGTTGCCGCTGCCGGTTCCGGGGAGATCCTCTCCAAGAGAGACCAAGGTTGTAGACTCTTCGATTTCACGAACACGTCGTCGAACGAAGAGGAACACCGTAGTCTCCAAACGAAGTTTATATCTCGTGTACATTCTATATTTACTTTTGTTGTAAAGGAACGATTGTTCCGTGTTGTAAGGGTTGGGTGCAACCCGTTTTATGGGAGTGTTGACTCTCACGTGTGGAAGGGTTCCTTCCGATAGTGCAGGGATTGGATTTCAATCCTGTTGGAGAAGAGACCGAGTCGTCCCTTGTTGGGAGATAGGTCGAAGGGGGAAAGTGGATGTACCCAAGTCGGGGAACCACTATAAATTGCCTGTGTATTCTGTGTGCTGTGCTTTTTGTTTTTATTGTGCAGGTACATTCGTAAATTCCGCAAAAGCTCTACACGTCACCTATCCCCCCCCCCATAGGTGCACATAGCTGGCACTAGGTGGACTTTCAAGTGGTATCAGAGCCAGGTTACTCATCAAAAAGGTCAACACCTTGAGTTGAATCCTGCCCCTAGTGTCAAGAAGAAGACAAATATCTACTATGGACGAGCTCAAGTTCTCCGGCAAGATCCCAGTGTGCACCAGGCTCAACTTTCCGATCTGGAAGGAAAGAATCAGGTTTTACATGGAAGCAGTCGATCCTCGACTCTTCATGATCGTGGAGGAGGGACCTTATGTCCCCTCTAAGGCCTCCACCATCGATCCCACCAAGAAGGTGCCGAAGACACTTTCTGAAATGGACAAAGACGAGATGGTGCTAGTGGGACTGGACAAGAAGGCACAAAACATTCTGGTGAGCGCAGTTGATGATTCTATGATGCAAAATTTCAACAACTGCAGGACCGCTCAGGAGATCTGGCAGTGCCTGATCATCCTAATGGAGGGCACGGATGAAGTGAGGGATGATCGGAGATCCCTCCTGAACCAAAAATATGAGGCCTTCAGGCAAGGGCCTAAGGAAGAGATCGGAGTCACATACGAGAACTTCCTAAAGATTGTCAACGCCCTCAAGGGCTACAGAAGAGTGTTCACTAATGGTGAACTCAATGACAAATTCCTTAGGTCCCTTACTAAGGAATGGGACACAAAGATCTGCGCCATCAGAGAATTTGGCAGACTAGCAGAAACTGATCCACAAATCCTGTTTGGGAAGCTGATGTCCTATGAGCTTCAGCTGAACAACAGGAAAGCAGAGGAAGAAGCAGAGAAGGCTGCTGCAAAAGAAAAGACTGTGGCCCTAAAAGCTAGTTACTCCAGAAAGGGCAAGGGTGCGATGTCATACCGTGCGAGGAATAAGGAAGAGGAGGAGGACTCTGAACCATGCTCCTCCGGCTCAGAGCTGTCGGAGGAGGATTTCTCCCTCATCACCCGAGAGTTCAAGAAGTTCCTCAAGATGAGGAATCAAAGAAAGAAAGACAGCTCCTCCTCCAGGCATCAGAAGAAAAATTATTCTTCTGACAGGTATGCATCTAAACCTAACAAACATCGTTCTTCTGATATTATTTGCTTTGGATGCAATAAGCCAGGACACGTCGTGTCCGACTGCTATCAAAGCAAAAGAGAAAAAGGGAAAGGAGAGGAGCTCAAATCCTCCAGAGATAAGAAGAAGGAGCGGAGCTACATCGCCAGAAGGCCAAAGACACTAAGTGAGTCTGATTCCTCAGACTCCAGTGATGATGAGGAAGCCTACATCGGGCTAGTGGGTCGCTCCGACTCGGAAGGAGAATGTCCCCCATTTACTGGGAAGGTAAAAGCTCACACACCTCTCTCCGGCTCTGACTCTGATCCTGAGTCTCAGGATGATGAACCTGAGGATAGCCTTTCGGCCCGCGAAGCTGAGCTCCTCGAGAAGTATGAGCTTCTGCTCAACACCTTCGAGGAGTGCCGAAAGAGATTGAAGGCTGAGAAAAAGGAAGTAAAATTCCTTAAGGGCGAGTGTGTTTCCCTAAGGGAAGAGGTCACCAGCTTGATCTCTCTCTGACAGGAACACCTCGACCTTACTTCAAAGCACTCAGAGTCTCTTAAGCTCCTTGATCTTAAGCAGGAGGAAGTCGACAAGTTGGAAGAACTACTTGCGGCAGAAAGGAAGATCGTCAAGAGCTTCTCCATGCCAAAAACAGTTCTTCCAGTCGTTGATACCTTCTCTGCTCAGGCCAAAGGAGCTGGCTTGGGGCATAAAGGGGTATCTGGTTCTTCATCTAGGAGAAACAAGAACCAGAGGAAGAATAAGGCCGCCAAGAAGGCCTCTGCTGATGAAAAGGGTAAGGCTTCTCTTAGTCCTGTTGCGTTCAGAAAGTCTGGCTTTCCTTGCAACCAACATGACTTTGAGTCAACATTTGGGCATCATTTCCGGCCCTCGGTTGCAAAGCCAAAGAGCCGGTATGACGGTTGGAACTTTCCCCGGAACTTCGGTGAGAGTGCCTTCAAGGCACCTTATGAGGAAATCCACATAGGAAATTATGGTCTGTTCTCTAGAGGCCATAATGGAAAGCAGGCACCAAAAGCCAAGCGTGTTATACAGAAGGTGACAAAGTCATGCAACTGTTGTCACCATGAGGCCTCCACCTCCAGATCTAAGGCCCCAACAGTACCCACCGTTCCCAGGGTAAGGCAGGAGCCTAGGAAGAGGTACAACAGATTTGACTGTTGGTGCTGTGGCAAAGTCGGTCACTTTGCCGTGGATTGTTGGTTTAATCCAAGGAATTACGAGACTCCCCATGTTAGCAATGCGAGACCGACCACTCGTAGGGTTAACCAACCGAGGGGGAGTGTGCTAACCAGTAATCTAGGAACCAAGTTCGATTGGGTTACTAAGGCAAATTAATTTTGTTTTGCAGGAATATCCAAAGGCCACCAAAACGCCGATCTGGTATTTGGATAGTGGATGCTCCCGGCATATGACCGGGACAAGAAGCCTGCTGCGTGATTACACTCCAGTCGAGAATGGACCCAAAGTCATCTTTGGAGGGTCAGATCGAGGAGTCACCAGAGGTTATGGTATGATTTCCAACGGTATAATCTCTATCACCGACGTGGCTTATGTTGAAGGGTTAAACCATAACCTGATCAATGTAAGTCAGTTATGTGATAAAGGTTATGACGTTAAGTTCTGCAAGGATAAATGTCTGATAATTTTCACGTACATCTTCTGAAACGGTATTATCAGGCATTAGGAGCAGAAATATCTTCTGTTTAGATTTTCTCAGTTTAGATTCATCTACCCCCGTATGCCTTGTGGCAACAGGCAGTGCATCTCTTTGTGAACAATGGCACAAGAGATTGGCACATATTAATTTCAAGACAATTAGTATGCTGTTTTCTAAGGACTTGGTAAGGGATGCTCCCAGTATCAAGTGCATCAAAGATAGCCCCATGTCCTGCATGCCAGATGGGCAAACAGACTCGGGCTACCTTTAATAGCATCGCAGACAAAGACTCTTCCCGATGTCTTTACCTTCTACATATGGACTTGTTTGGTCCAATGCAAGTTCATAGCTTGGGAGGCAAGTCCTATACGCTAGTGATAGTTGATGATCATTCTCGGTTTACATGGGTGTTCTTTTTGAAACGAAAGTCAGATACGTTTGACATCTTCACTAATTTTGTCAAGCAGGTTCAGAACGAATTTAACTGCTCCGTGGTCAAAATCAGAAGTGACCATGGAACAGAATTCGAATCTGGTGCAATGACAGAATTTTGTGAAGAACAAGATATCTTTCATGAGTTTTCCTCCCCGCGCACTCCTCAGCAAAATGGAGTTGCGGAGAGGAGAAATAGAACTCTCATTGAAGCCTGCACGACAATGTTGAAAGACGCTTCTCTCCCGGAATACTTCTAGGCAGAGGGTGTCAATACGGCTTGTCATGTACAAAACCGAGCATTGATCAACAAGCATCATCATAAGACGCCCTACGAGCTACTGAAAGGCAGGAAACCAACTATGTCCTACTTGAGGATTTTTGGTTGCAGATGCTATGTACTGAATAATGGGAAGTACCCGCGTACTAAATTCGGTGAAAAATGCTTCGAAGGCATATTCATGGGCTATAGTTCCCATAGTCGGGCATATAGGGTCTTCAATAAGAAAACCCTAGTGGTAGAAGAATCAATAAATGTTGTATTTGATGAAGGAAGTTTGCTTAACAGCAATTCTTCCAGTAGTATTCTTGAAGATGCAGGTGCTAGACTTGAACAGCTGAGTTTGGATGAGACCGCTAAAGATGACGCTCCCAAGTACGTCAAAGTTTCCACCTCCACGTCATCTGACAATGTTGAAGATCAAAATGAAACAAATATCTTAGAAGAAGGAGAAGCCCAAGAAGTAGTCGAAGTTCCAGACGCCAGACTTCTTGAGCTCCGGCACGTGAGGGATCATCCTAGAGATCAGATCATCGGAGATCCTCGTGTCGGTGTCAGAACTCGAAGAGGTACTGTTAACGAAGTATTGCATCTTAGCTTCCTGTCACAGGTTGAGCCAAAGAAGTTCGACGAGGCGAACAAGGATGCGGCATGGATTCTGGCCATGCAAGAGGAACTACATCAATTCGAACGTTGCAATGTTTGGACGCTGGTTCCCAGACATACAAGCAGAATGTGATTGGCATGAAGTGGATCTTCAGAAACAAGCTGGATGAACATGGTGTCATCGTAAAGAACAAGGCCAGGCTGGTGGCTCAAGGTTACAGACAGGAGGAAGGGATTGACTTCGACCAGACCTTCGCACCAGTAGCAAGGCTCGAGGAAATCAGGTTGTTCCTGGCGTATGCTTCACACAAAGGATTCACAGTCTATCAAATGGATGTGAAATCGGCATTCCTGAACGGAGACCTGAAAGAGGAAGTATACGTCGCTCAACCCCCAGGTTTTGTCGATCCTACTTATCCCAATCATGTTTATTTTCTTAATAAGGCCTTATATGGGTTGAAACAAGCTCCACGAGCTTGGTATGAGACTTTATCTAGTTTTCTTCTTGAGAACAAGTTCTCCAGAGGTAAAATAGATAAAACATTGTTTCTCAGGGAAGTCAAAGGCAAGATTTTGCTGGTGCAAATCTATGTCGATGACATAATCTTCGGCTCAACGGACAACAATCTTTGCAAAAAGTTTTCTAAACTTATGCAGGGAAAGTTTGAAATGAGCAGTATGGGAGAGCTCAAGTATTTCTTAGGACTTCAAGTGAAACAGTCTGAGGATGGAATCTTCATCTCTCAGACGAAGTTCACAAATGAACTCCTTAAGAAATTCGGTATGGAGAGTGCAACCTCTATGAGGACTCCAATGGGATCCACCATGTCTCTAGATAAGGATGAGAAAGGTAAACCTTTCGATGAAACCAAATACAGAAGCATCATTGGATCCCTGCTCTACCTTACTGCCAGTAGACCGGATATTATGTTCTCCACATGTGTCTGTGCCCGATATCAGGTGAACACTAAGGAATCTCACTATGTCGCTGCAAAGCGAATTCTAAGATACCTTAAAGGTACTCCTAATCTTGGCTTGTGGTACCCGAGAAACAATGATGTCGAGCTAATAGGCTTTTTAGATGCTGATTTTGCAGGGAGCAGGGATGACAGGAAAAGCACCTCCGGGACGTGTCAATTCCTCGGCAGGAGGCTTATCTCATGGAACAGCAAGAAACAGAATTGTGTTGCAACCTCTACAGCAGAGTCCGAGTACATCTCGGCAGGAAGCTATTGCGCACAACTTCTATGGATCAGAAACCAGTTAGCCGACTACGACCTTCAGTTCAAGGAAGTACCCATGTACTGCGACTCCTCCAGTGCAATTGTCATTGCCAACAATCCTGTATCGCACAGCAGAACGAAGCATATTGAAGTGCGCTACCACTTCATTCGGGAGCACGTGGAAAACAAGGACATCTCTCTCTGTTATGTCCCCACGGACAAGCAGATTGCTGATATATTCACAAAGCCCTTAGACGAGGCCAAGTTCAATCTTTTCAAGACTGAATTGGGGATGCTCAATTATGAGGACTGAAGACTACAGAAGCTCCAGGCTCATGCATGATCTGAGGGGGAGCAAGGAACTCCAGCATGAGTACAGATGCATGAACTGAGGGGGAGCAAAGGGCCAAACGCTACAGACCCCGATTTGCAGAAGCCGAAAAGAGGGAGATTACCCTCTCGGCTAAGGTGGCTCCAAGCTTGCTCCCAAGAAATTGGTATTGGTAAGGGATAACTCTCTCAACTCAATTTTAAGTTTATGGTTTTCATTCCCATTTGCTCTATTCACCTTAGCGTGTAGGGTTTAGGCTTCTTCAAATAGGGGGAGATTGTTGGGTATTGTATCCACAATGTACCTGATTTGAAGAAGCCCCTGGACAAGCTAAGGTCAATAGACTATGTATTTGATAAGATCTTTCTAGTTGTGCTTGCAGTTTTTCCACGCTAAGTGCACACCAATGTCAGGGTGCAGTAGGTCAATATACACGGGTCTGCATGACATAATCCCTCGTTGAGCAGATCAGTGTGTTGGCCTACGTGTATTCTCTCTATTAGAGTGCACTTATTTTCAAGCACAGGGCTGTAAATATGCAGGAGCAGACAAGGAGCAAGGATGGGTCAAGGAGCAACTCATAGGTGGAAAGACGAAAAGTCGTCTAAGTTTAAATCGACGAGAATCACTTGTGATTCTCGCCGATTCGTCGAGAATCACTTGTGATTCTCGCTGATTCGTCGAGAATCAGAAGTTGATTCTCGCCGAACTCGACCCAGCCACTTCTAAGCAAGCACCTCTGCTTCTAAGTAAGAATCGACGAGAATCACCAAGTGATTCTCGCCGATTCGGCTAGTGATTCTCGTCGAATCGTCGAGAATCACTGGTTGATTCTCGCCGTCTCGACCTGGCCTACAGCAGTGCGTGCAACCAAGGCAAATTCGACGAGAATCATCTTTGATTCTCGCCGAATCGTCGAGAATCACTTTTGATTCTCGGCGACTCGGCGAGAATCACTTTCGATTCTCACCGATTTTGACTTGGGCGTTTTTCTGGAACTTCCTGAACCGAATTCTGCCGCTGTTAAGATTCTGGACCGGGACTTAGGGATTCAGCTTGTGGGTCCCACAACGGTCATTTTGGAAAGCATCTACAGTATTTATACACGGGTATTTTGAACGGAATACCCAGACAGAAAGAAGCCGAGCAGAGCAAACCCTAAAATCGCGATTCCTCTCCGTCGCCGCCGTCCCGCTCGCGCTAGTCCGTCGCCGCTGCTGATCGCTTTTCTTCCCGATCTCCAGCGACAGAAGCTTAGCAAAGCTTTGAGTCTCACGTGTCTATCCAGAGATCTCTTGTCTCTCGATTTGTCGATCAGGAAAAACTTCCCCGTCCGAATCGATCGAGACGACCGATCCTCGTGTGACCGTTGGAAGACCAAGCTAGCTTCGCTACGAAGTTTGGATCTCCAAGTTCAGCAGCCGCTCATCATCATAGCCGCCGTTCCCGAAGCTAGCCGCCGCTCATGTTGCCGCCGCCGGTTCCGGGGAGATCCTCTCCAAGAGAGACCAAGGTTGTAGACTCTTCGATTTCACGAACACGTCGTCGAACGAAGAGGAACACCGTAGTCTCCAAACGAAGTTTGTATCTCGTGTACATTCTATATTTACTTTTGTTGTAAAGGAACGATTGTTCCGTGTTGTAAGGGTTGGGTGCAACCCGTTTTGTGGGAGTGTTGACTCTCACGTGTGGAAGGGTTCCTTCCGATAGTGTAGGGATTGGATTTCAATCCTGTTGGAGAAGAGACCGAGTCGTCCCTTGTTGGGAGATAGGTCGAAGGGGGAAAGTGGATGTACCTAAGTCGGGGAACCACTATAAATTGCCTGTGTATTCTGTGTGCTGTGCTTTTTGTTTTTATTGTGCAGGTACATTCGTAAATTCCGCAAAAGCGCTACACGTCACCTATCCCCCCCCCCATAGGTGCACATAGTTGGCACTAGGTGGACTTTCACACAATATGATATCGCTCAAAATAGCGTTCCATGTCCTTCACCCAACATAAAAAAACTTGCGGTCCACCTATCCCATCATATATCGGAGCAGGAACTCTAACAGGCCTAGAGTTGCACGGTGGTAGTGTCAAATATTATGCTAATATAACATTACACTCAACGAATGAAGGTGAGTGAGCAGAACTCCCAATGTGCTGCATAAAAGACCAACGGAAAACTCAAACTAAGTGAACACAAGAACTTTTTTTTTGATATATTTTAAGAAACATAAAATTTTTTTATATAACTAAAAATAAAATAGAAGACCAACAAACGTGCCTAAGTGCAAATGGGGGTAGCTCAGAACGAGCGGATCGTTGCCAAGTTGAGAAATTGGCAGACCTGGCTCTGATACCAAATTGATGCAGACCACTCCTAGAAATGGGATTAAGGCATGAAATGGCAAAGGGATTCCTATGGGGAATTTAAGCGAACACGTGGTATGCGTGCCAAAATCAAAATTCCGGCAGTGTTTCTTCTATAATATCGCAATCTCACAAGTGGGAATTTCTCATGCAAACCTGCACAAGCATTCACATAAACTAATACCGTAACCTAGCCATACATCTAATATCACATCACAACATTTCCATCCACATGGAGAGTGCTCCGGACTAAGTATTTTCGATTCAGAAAGTAGTCCAAATGCAGCCCTCAAACCAAAATAGAACGAGGATATACCAAATCCTCTTAATCCATTGGAAACCAAAGGCTAAACCAACCTCGGTTTGCAAACGTCCAAGGGGACCTATCCTTGCAAAAAACTTCACGAAAATCTGATGAAAGCAATATAATTTCAGATTTCCTTGAATGCAAACTAGAATCAAGATTTATGATAAAATATGATAGCTAGAGTTCCACCAAACTCATAACCCAAGACGAATCACTACACAAGTTTTAGGAGAGGAAATTCGTTACCCAAATCTGAAATTAAAGAGGAGGAAGAGGAGGATAACTATGGAAGAGTCGCCCTTCCACGGGTCCACCGGAGTCACACCGGATGGGGAGAATCGAGCCACCTTCTTTGGAGTCACACCAGAGGAGGTGGGAGGTCACCGGGGCAGCAGGGAACATCGTCCAAAGGGGCGGTGGCAGCAGCAAATTCGCAGCTTTTCCAGGAGGCGCGGGTATCGGGTTCGGCCGAGGGAGCTGCTTCACGCAACTTTGGGTTAGATCCGGTTCTCTCTTTTTCATCATGCCCTCTCCGTCACCTCATACACATATATATAACATCGTTCACCTCTCCATACACCCTTCATCTAAATCAAAGCTAATCCTAACCACTAATGTTTAGTAAGAAATAAAACAACACAATAATAAATTTTATAACATATAAATTTATAAATCTTATTACTTATAAATTCACAAAAGTATTAGGAATATAATATTATTCCAACATTGAAATAACATTATATTCATAATGATGTGAAGTGATGATGTCGACGGCGGCATCGATGACAGTTGCGGCAACGACCATTAATGTCCACAAATATGTAGCGGCGGTGATCAAAAGTGAGATTCATGCCGACACGAGCAAATAGTGGGGCATCCTCGCCATCACCTCTGAACTCTAAACTCGGGTCATTAAGGGGTTTTTCTTTTGGGGCTTCCTTTGTTGCGGGTGTTATTTGTGAACGAAACCACTGCCGCGATGTTTGTTCTCCCTATTAGTACTTTGTGGGCTCTACCAGGTGTTTGGGGCATTTGCGGTGAATGGTGGAGTATGCAGTCTCCCCCGCAATTAGACGGATAAATTGTCTTCAGAGTTGGCCACCCTACCCGTTTTGGTTTTTTTGGTGCAGTTGACCACAGGTGGCTAATAGGGGTTGTTTCTCTCCTGATGGTTTAAGGTTGACTTTCTTTCTCCTCAAAGTCTTATGCATTTGGGGTGTTGTGGTTATATGTGACTTTCACATAAGTGTTTCTCTTTTTACCTTGTACATGCCTGTTGTACTTTATGTAAGTATTTTTTCCATGGTCTTGGGTTGGTACCCCATATCCCGTTTACTGTTGGCTTACTTTCTGCCTTCACTTGTACTTTCTTGCTGAGGCGTTCTGTCTTTGGAATGCCTCAGGTTCAGAGTTATATTTGATAGCCTTACTAGTGTTGGAGTTCCTGGGCTGCTGTCTTGGTTGTGGATTTCTGCCTTGTCGTAGCGAGGTAGATTGTTGGTTTGTCTTCTTTGCTAGTACAAACATACTTCTTTTTTACGTGGGGTTCTTGTCAGTTGTTGACGCCCACAGGATTGTTTATTTTGGATACTTGCTAGCTGCTAGTTTTCCTTCTGTGTATATGATTACTTGCTCTCTGGGATGTTTTATGTTAGGATTGCATGTTAGGTATTTTCAAGTATAAAATCTACTATTATTACTTCATGCATTCCATACTTTGAAACTCTAACTCACTATATTTCACGATCGTAAAAATCTACTTCTATTGCTATTATAAATTTAGAACTTGCATACTGTGAGGTGTCCCCTAGGATCTTCTAAACTCATGTAGTGCGTCTAATTTCGTAAAAGAAGTAATTTTTGCAGTTTATAACTACTTTACTCGTGGACTAGATGAGCCACCAAGCTGAGGGATATGACTAACTCCCACACTTAAACTGATTTTTATCTTTAGACAACTTAAAGAATCTTTTTTCATGATCAAGTAGGTGTTTTCCTGAGTGTCTGCAGTTATCCACTGCTGACGTGGCATCATGACGCGCATTATTCCCTTACTCTGATGCACCATTATTGGTGGTGGAAAATGATAGTTGTGACAGTTGGTATCAGAGGGAGGTTGGTTTGACAGGTTGGCCGAACCGGCCAATCTCGTTTAGTTTGTCTCCCATCATTTATTTGCATACACACACTGATATGTCATCAGTATGTCTTCACCGAAGCATAGTCACTACACTCATAGCATGATAAGAATTATATGTTGCATATTATGTAGTATGAGATGCATAACCATCATCACATGGGTGCCCATTAGCACATTTTCTTTTTCTTTGCATGCAATGTTATGTAGTATGCGATGCATAACATTTCATGTGTACGCCGCTCATGCATGCATTAAGGCCGTTTTTTAGAATGCATATAACTGTATACATAGCATATCATCGCATATGCACGCGTGCTAAGTTAATGTTTATATGATGACACATGTACACATGTGATTTTAAAGGAGAATAAAGGATTCTTGCATTCATATCATCGGCACACGAGTAAATAGGATGAGAAGATATCATCCTAAGTAGGATATATCATGATTATAAAATCCTAGAGCAAGTTGCAATGTAAGCAAGTGTCTTAAGTATGTTCTGAACTAGTTGTGTGGCCTTGTTGTAATCTAGGAATTTTGACGAGTTGTTCGTTACTTTTTTAGAAATGCCGCCAAAGTGTCGTATAACAAGGTCTACTCCCCAGTCAGAGGGTGAGTCGTCAGGTGTGCAGAGTGATGTGTTGATCGAGATTTTGCGTCAGAGAAATGAGGCTCTGTCGAGGCAATTAGTCTAACGCCCTGAAATTCGTTATCTAGCTAGTCGCGTCCAAAAGTAATTTTGGTGCCTGTATAGGGGTACACAGCCTAGGACACAGGCGTGTCTAAGGCCGTGTCTTGCTTGGTGTTTTGGCCGGCTATTTCCAGAGAAGGACACGGTAGGAAACACGACAGAATGACACGAGCATGTCATTTGACACGGTCGTGTGCCTACCCATGTCAGTACCTGTGTTCCCTAGAGTCGTGACGGTTATTCGTGACATGCCTCCGGTCACGGGCGTGTCGAGGACCCGACACGGGCGTGTCAGGTTGAGACACGTGCGTGTCTTGCCCGTGTGGTTTTTTCTGCGTTCGAAGATCATGCCTGGATCGAGGCATACGACCGGGTACACGGCCGTGTGCGAGGCCATGTTCGGCCAAGGTTTGAGGATTTCTGTACAGATCTGAGCCATTCGTTTTCTTTAATTAAGATCTGACGGCCTAGGCATATTCCTGCTCTATTAAGACCGGGAATGGTGGTTTAACTCCTCATTTCTCCCTTAAGCTTTCTCTTTCCAAGGAGTTAGAGCAAAAAGGAAGAACGATGAGGATTCCGGCCGCCGGCGGAGCATCGGAGCACCGTTTAGAGATCCAAGAGCGGATCCGTGGAAGAAATCCCGTTGCGAAGACTTCTATCCGTGTAATTTTCCATGACGCAAAAGTGTACTACAAGGGTAACGATTCTCTACCTGAGCATGTGAAGCTATCTTCCTTTTTGCATAGGGAAACCCACTCCCGTGAGTGTGAGGCGAGTGTGCGGTGTTCCTTGGGGTTGACGGGAATAGTCCCCCTTATGTTGCATATGGAGTCCGGAATCGAAGTACGGACATAGGCATTGTGTGTGAAGCCTACCCGGACATGTTGGTCTGGATCGGTGATGTTGCATTTGTTTTGGTTTGCTGGAGAAGACTCCGTGCTTTGGGTTTTCGGGTTTCTATGCGGTAGATTGCAGCAGGGATTCTTGGGGATTAACTCCAAGGTGCTCCCGGAAAACTGAGCGGAATCGTTATTCTGCTAACTTGGCGGTCTGGGAACCGACCTTGAACATAACTAGGTTATGTGATTGTTTGGAAATGGTAGGATCCGAGAGAAGCTTTGCTCGTGGGTACGTCTTAAGGTTTACTACGCGTTTTGAGGAAGGGCAAGTGGAATCGGACCTGGGCTATGTGGTTCGGTGCGAGAGACCCGAAAAGGGGACTGACCGTTAGCATAGTCGGGAGCCTTAGACAGTGGTCAGAAAGGCTAAAATGCTCATGTTGTTGCCATCCCGGGGGTGGTGGTGAAGATGCTGAAGTGTCAGGATTCACCGATAATGTGCCCTGAGTGCACGAGATGTTTGGCTGTGTGAGCCTACACCTGTGGCTAGCATGTTTGTACTATATTATTTAGCTGGGCTAATGAATTGCAGGGAAGGAGCACCGCCGTCCCGAGTTAAGGGCGGGGTCGTTATAATTTGGTCGGCTTTTGGCTGACCGTTGCTTTGTTTTCCACCGTACGGTGGAATGTCTCTTGCAGGCGCTGCGGAGCCGTGTACCAAATAGCGGGCTGGAGACCATGTTGCTGTGCTGGCCCTAGAAGGACAAAGCGAATAGTTGTACTTTATTTTGTCATGTGTGGCCGGCCTGCGAGCCGATGTATGGAAAACATTATTTAATTAAGTGAACCTCTATAAGGCCATAAGGACGTGTACCTTTCAGTGTATTTGTTTTCATTCCAGTTGTAGTGGTGTTGGACATTCATGATTATTGGATACAATTATGGGTTCTTTCAACTGTTTAAAAGCTTCTGCTAGAATGCTCTGTGTTAGGATGAGTAGTCTTAATTGGATAGTTTGGTTATTCATACGTAACCCTTCCGACTGTCCGTGGTATATGGTGTCGGGTTCCAGCTGGACCTTCTACTATATGCCAGACGACGGATGGGGGTGTTACAATTTGGTATCAGTCTTCTGTTTATGGTTAGGCTTAGATGAATTTGTGGGCGAATTATTTTAAGGGGTGGTCAGCATATGTGTGCGTCATCGTTATAACATCAAAAAGAACCCATTAATGTCCACGTAGGAATGAAAAATATGCTTGTTTTGTGGAACCTGAGTGTTCTAATGATTGCTTTTAGCAATTTATGTGTCATCTAATCTAGGTTCTTTGCTATTATAGGCAGCTAGGAGTAGTTCTGGTCAATCAGAGCGTCCGCAATCGGGAGAAAGTGGTGCACCGAGGGATGTGACTACAACACCTCCTTAAGCAGAAACCATCAGGTTGGTGGTTGAAGCAGTTTTTGCCAAGATAAATGCCCAACCTGCAGGGCAAATGCATCACTCACCTCCTGTGAATGAGCAAGAATCGGTTAGGGCGGCAGAGCCGAGAGTGGTGGAGCGCTTGGTGGTGGATCAGGTAGAGCCAAGGAGGGCTACGGAGAGACAGCTCAAGCATGTAATGGGCTTTAATCCTCCGAGGTTCGATGGGGTTGGAACGCCAGCTCAAGCTGAGGATTGACTCTCTACGATAAAGAGGGTCTTGACGGCCACGTTAACTGAAGAGTGGCGGAAGACCACCATAGTGACCTTCCTTTTGGTTGGTGAGGCGAGGCTGTGGTGGGATGAGTTGGCGTTTCATCTCTTAGTGGGAAAGCAGCTTGCTGATGTGCCTATGGAGGAATTCTCAAGATTGTTCTTGGCCAGATATTTACACTCTACTCAGAAGCTTGAGATGGAAAATCAGTATCTTGGGTTGACTCAGGGAGCCAGAAGCGAGGACGAGTATCTCCACGAGTTTACACAGTTGGGTCGGTATCTTGGTGCTATGTTTACGGAAGAAGAGAGGAAGACCAACCGATTTTATGAGGGTCTACGCGGTGACCTACAGTTGCTCCTTGCTCGACCTAAGGCATAGGGCTTCCTAGCATTGGTCAATTCAGCCCGGTCATTGGAAAAGGTTGTGAAGAAAGTCCAAGAGAAGAAGGACCTAGGGGAAAAGAAGGCAGAGTTCAATGTGCCAAATGCAAAGTCAGGATTCCGCAGATGGAGCAAGAAGCAGAAGACTTCGAACTCAGCCCCTTCGTCTGGTGCATCGGGGGCAACCACAAGTCGAGTTCCAGGAGCTTGCTACAACTGTGGGAAGACGGGGCACTTTGCTCGTGAATGTTGGAGCGGACGTGCAAAGTCCGAGAGGAAGCCTGGAGCGACCTATGAAGAGAAGGGAAGGCAGTGGAATCAACCGCATCCCATCATGCTCCAGCCCAGCCTAGAGTTTATAATCCTTGTCTGCAAGAGGCCATGAAACAAGCTGACGTGGTGACAAGTATGAGTTAAATTATAACAGTTTAACTTTATGTAGTTGTTACCTTTTTATATATTAGCTTATGTTTGTTGGTGCTAGGCTTCGTGTTGATTTTCAATCATCCGGCAAGAGCCCTGTTTGATACGGGAGTATCGCATTCCGTCTTGTCTGAAAGGCTCATATCGCACATCAGGGTCCCTTTCTTGATGGCAAAAGACAGGTTGGATGTGTTGTTGCCCAATGGGTGCTCAATGCGAGCGGATAAGTTCTATGTGGTAAAAATTCGTATTGGGGACCAGGAGTTTGTTTTGCGAGCGTTGGTTCTACCGTTACTGGAGTTCGACGTAATCTTTGGTATGGACTGCCTCTCGGAGCAGCGAGCTTACATCGATTTCAACCGAAAGGAGGTTAAGTTGGGACTACATACTGAACGGGAGACTATGTTTGCGGGCATGAAGGGGTCAGGTAAAGTTTTGATGTTTTCCCTACAAGTTATTAAGGCAGTTCAGGCTGGTGCAGAGCTATTTGTCACCTTAGTGCAGGATTCAACACCTAGGCCAAGTCTGGACAGTATCCCAGTTGTGTAAGAGTAACCTGATGTGTTCCCTGATGATCTCCCAGGAGTGGCTCCTCAGCGGGAGATTTATTTTACCATTGACCTGGTACCGGCCGCCAAACCGGTGTCACACTCTCCGTATCGGATAGCTCCGCGAGAGATGGCGGTGTTGAAGGTGCAACTGCAGGAGTTATTGGAGCAAGGGTATGTGCGTCCAAGTTCGTCGCCTTGGAGCGCACCGGTTCTTTTCGTTAAGAAGAAGGATGGGAGCTTGCGACTCTGTATTGACTATCGGGAGTTGAACAAGCTTACGTAGAAGAACAAATATCTTATCCACAGGATTGATGATCTATTTGATCAATTGGTTGGGTCAACAGTATATTCGAAGTTAAATCTGATGTCCGGTTACTACCAATTGAGGATAAGGGAAAGCGACATCCCAAAGACTCGGTTTAGCACACGGTTTGGGCATTACGGGTTCACGGTCATGCCGTTTGGGTTGACCAATGCGCCATCCGTGTTTATGGATTTGATGAACAGGATGTTCAAAGAATACCTGGATCATTTTGTGATAGTGTTTATCGATGATATCTTGGTATACTCGCAGTGTGAGGAGGACCATTACAAGCATCTACACATGGTGTTGGAGACCTTGAGGAGGAATCAGTTGTATGCAAAGTTTTCCAAGTGTGAGTTCTGGTTATCTCCAGTAGCGTTCCTTGGTCATGTTGTTAGTGGAGAAGGGATAGCGGTGGATCCGGTGAAGATAGCAGCTATACGGGAGTGGCCTGTATTGTCTTCAGTGGTGGAAGATCGGAGCTTTCTGGGGCTTGCCGGCTACTACAGGCGCTTCGTAGAGAACTTCTCGCGGATAGCGTTACCACTCACGACGTTGACAAGGAAAGTTCAAAAGTTTGTATGGTCGCTGGAGTGTGAGCAGGCTTTTGAGGAATTGAAGAGGCGGTTGACCACGACGCCTATTTTATGTTTGCCGAGTGGAACCGAAGGGTTTGAGATTAATAGTGATGCTTCGGGCAGTGGTTTGGGCTGTGTTTTGCTACAGCATGGGAGCGTGATAGCCTATGGTTCACGACAGTTGAAGGTTTACGAGAGGAATTATCCGGTCCATGACTTAGAGTTAGCGGCCGTAATATTTGCTCTAAAGTTGTGGAGGCACTATCTGTACGGGGTAAAGGTCGATATATACACCGACCATAGGAGCCTGAAGTACCTGCTAGATCAGAAGGATCTGAACATGAGACAGCAGAGGTGGATGGAGTTCTTGGGGGACTATACCTTTAGGATACATTATGTACCTGGGAAAGGAAACGCGGTGGCGGATGCGTTGAGCCGTAAGGCTCCTGCGGAGGCGAGTTGGTTATCGGTACATGATGAGAGATTGGTCTGTAATTTGGAGGCATTAGAGATTTCCTGTGTCGATAAGAAGTCTAGTGTCGGGGCAATATTGTGTTGGACAGAGGTGCAGTATGACCTGGCTAATAGAGTTCGACAGGCTTTGGTTCAGGATAGCAGCATGAAGCAGATCTTGGATGAATCTTTGGATGAGTCAAATTCCCAGTTTGTGGTTGAGGATGGACTGCTAAGGAAGGACGGTCGTCTATGCGTCCCTAGTGCGGATAATCTTCGGGAGGAGTTGATGTACGAGGCTCATCATACCAAGTACTCAATCCACCAGGGTAGCACGAAGATGTATAGAGACATGAAGAAGTTATTCTGGTGGCCAGGATTAAAGAAGGATGTAACACTTTATGTGGCCAAGTGCCAAACTTGTGCATTGGTGAAAGCGGAGTGCCAGAAGCCCGGAGGTTTCCTAAAGTCCTTGCCTATCCCGGAATGGAAATTCGACGACATTTCTATGCATTTTGTGCATGATTTGCCAAAGTCGCAAAGGGGAAACGACGCCATCTGGGTGGTCGTAGATAGGTTGACAAAAGTGTCACATTTCATCCCGAATAGGACGGAAGATCCAGTGGAAAAGTTAGCTAAACTCTATGTGGATAATATCGTACGGTTGCATGGTGTTCCGCGCAGTATTGTTAGTGACTGAGATTGATGCTTCACATCAAAGGACTGGAGGCTGGTGCATAATTTGTTGGGAACTAAGCTGAGTTTCAGCACAACCTTCCACCCACAGACGGATGGTCAGACCGAGAGGGTCAACAGGATGATGGAGGACATGCTTCGTATGTGCGTCCTAGATTTTGGAAAGTATTGGGAAGATCACCTGTACATGGTGGAGTTTATGTGCAACAACAGCTTTCAAGCGAGTATTGCAATGGCACCTTTCGAGGCCTTGTATGGGAGGAAGTGTCATACACCGTTATCTTGGTTGGAGACAGGGGAGTCGAAGTTGTATAAACGTCAAGCGGTGGAAGACGCCACTTCAATGGTATGTACAATTGAGGAAAGGTTGAAGATCGCTCAGGACAGGCAAGCAAAGTACTATAAAGAAAAGCATAGGAACATGGAGTTCGGTGTTGGTGACTGGGTGTACTTAAAAATCAAGCCGTTCAAGGGTGTTTCGCGGGTTCGACGCTTGAAGAAGCTGAGGCCGAGATACCTTGGACAATTTGAAATCCTGGAGCGTGTTGGTGAGGCAGCGTATAGATTATAATTGTCGATGGAGTTGAGTAGGCTACACGATGTATTCCACGTATCGGTGTTGCGAAAGGCGGTGCAAGAGCCTTCGCAGATAGTTGCGGTTGATCAAGTGCCAGTGGATTACGAGTTGACGACAAAGGTCAAGCCTATACGTATAGAAGACGTTGAGGTCAAACAACTCCGCAACAAGGAAATCCGAATGGTTAAGGTTCGTTGGGATAACTGCGGACGTGAGGAGCTTTCATGGGAGCGACAGCAAACTATGTTGGAGGAATACCCTGATTTATTCCACTCAGGTAACATTTTGTTTTGTATACCTTTACTTAATTTCGGGACGAAATTCCTTAAGGGGGGGGGGGCAGATTTGTAATGCCCCAAAATTCATTATCGAGCTGGTCACATCCAAAAGTAATTTTGGTGCCTGTATAGGGGTACACGGCCTAGGACACGGGCGTTTCCAAGGCCGTGTCTTGCTTGGTGTTTTGGCCGGCTGTTTCCAGAGAAGGACACGGCAGGAAACACGACAGAATGACACAGTCGTGTCATTTAACATGGGCGTGTGCCTACCCGTGTCAGTACCAATGTTCTCTATAGTCGTGACGGTTGGTGTGATGGTTATTCGTGACACACTTCCGGTCACGGGCGTGTGGAGGACCCGGCACGGGCGTGTCAGGTTGAGACACGGGCGTGTCTTGCCTGTGTGGTTTTTTCTGCATTCGATGATCGTGCCTGGATCGAGGCACACGACCTGGGACACGGCCGTGTGCGAGGCCGTGTTCGGCCCAGGTTTGAGGATTTATGTACATATTTGAGGCGTTCGTTTTCTTTAATTAAGATCTGACGACACATGCGTATTCCTGCTCTGTTAAGGCAAGGAATGGTGGTTTAACTCCTCATTTCTCCCTTAAGCTTTCTCTTTCCAAGGAGTTAGAGCAAGGAGGAAGAAGGAGGAGGATTCCGACCGCCGGCGGAGCATCGGAGCACCGTTTAGAGAACAGAGAGCGGATCCGTGGAAGAAATCTCGTTGCGAAGACTTCTATCCATGTAATTTTCCATGGCTCAAAAGCATACTACAAGGGTAATGATTCTCTACTTCAGCATGTGAAGCTCTCTTAATTTTTGCATAGGTAAACCCGCTCCCGCGAGTGTGCGGAGAGTGTGCGGTGTTCCTTGTGGTTGACGGGAATAGTCCCCTTGTGTTGCATATAGAATCCAGAATCGAAGTATGGACATAGGCATTGTTTGTGAAGCCTACCCGGACATGTTGGTCTGGATCGGTGATGTTGCATTTGTTATGGTTTGCCGGAGAAGACTCTGTGCTTTGGGTTTTTCGGGTTTCTACGCGGTAGATTGCAACAGGGATCCTTGGGGATTAACTCCAAGGCGCACCCGGAAAACTGAGAGAAATCGTTGTTCTGCTAACTTGGCGGTCTGGGAACCGTCCTCGAACATAACTGGGTTATGTGATTGATTGTAAATGGTATGATCCGAGAGAAGCTTGTCTCGTGCATACGTGTTAAGGTGTACTACGCGTTGTGAGCAACGGGCAAGTGGAATCAGAGCTGAGCTATGTGGTTCGGTGCGAGAGACCCGAAAAGGGGACTTGCCGTTGGCATAGTCGGGAGCCTTACACAGTGGTCAGAAAGACTAAAATGCTCACATTGTTGCCATCCTGCGGGTGGTGGTGAAGACGCTGAAGTGTCAGGATTCACCGATAATGTGCCCTGAGTGTACGTGGTGTTTGGTCATGCGAGCCTACACATGTGGCTAGCATGTTTGTACTATATTATTTAGCTGGGCTAATGAATTGTAGGGAAGGAGCACCGTCGTCCCGAGTTAGGGGCGGGGTCGTTATAATTTTGTCAGCTTTTCGCTTACCGTTGCTTTGTTTGCCACCGTGCGGTGGAATGTTGCTTGCAGGTGTTGCGGAGCCGAGTACCAAATAGCGGGCTGGAGCCCATGTTGCTGTGCTGGCCCTAGAAGGCCAAAGCGAATAGTTGTACTTTTTTGTCATGTGTGGCCGGCCTGCGAGCCAATGTATGGAAAACATTATTTAATTAAGTGAACCTTTGTAAGGCCATAAGGCCATGTACCTTTCAGTGTATTTGTTTTCATTCCAGTTGTAGTGGTGTTGGACATTCATGATTATTGGATATAATTATGTGTTCTTTCAACTGTTTAAAAGCTTCCGCTAGAATGCTCTGTGTTAGGACGAGTAGTCTTAATTGGATAGTTTGGTTATTCATACGTAACCCTTCCGACTGTCCGTGGTATATGGTGTTGGGTTCCAACTGGACCTTCTACTATATGTCATACGACGGATGGGGGTGTTATAGTTAGTTGCAATGCAGTAGCAAATTCAAACCTTGTTGTTCATCGCCCCCATGCAACAACCTCTAGCACAAGATTTTGTCGGGGTTGAAGCCATATATGTTATTCCTGCTCCTTTGGTACCCCCAGTGACACTACCACCGTAGATGAACCTTATATCGTATTTCTAGCGATTGAGACCTCCCACTTATGACGGAAGTGCCGACTTTATGGTTTTGGATGACTGGATCATCACTATGGATGAGATGTTCACATATTCGCGGATTGCTGAAGCCCAAAATGTAATGATTGCGGCCTCACAGCTGAAAGGCTTGGCAAAAACTTGGTCGATTCGAGAAAAGGAATGATTGAAGGAAGGATGCTCATGGGAGTCCTGAAAGAAGATGATATTTAAGAAGTTCTTACCCTCGGTTGAGCAGAACCGTTTGATGAACAATTTCCTGCATTTGAAGCAGAGACAGCTCACAGTGAGTGATTATGAGATTGTGTTTAGTAAGTTGAGCACATTTGCTCCTGATTTGGTAGCCTCGGATGCAGGAAGATTGAAGCATTTTCTCGGAGGATTAAGAAGTGATGTCCAACAATTGGCATGCGCTTATATAGCTAAAAGCTATGTTGAAGTAGTGGAAGCCGCTCTAAAGGTCGAGGCGATCAAAAATGCCAAGAATCAGGGTACTGCGGTAAGGAAAGAGAAGAGGAAAGGTGATGAGGATGGAAGCTCCAGGGCATTTGTCCCTTCTTCAAAGAAGAGAAGTAAAGAAGTATGTAGTTTTTGTGGTCGATCTGGCCACCCTTTCGAACAATGTTTCAAGAGGACTTCCACCCTGAAGCAGCAACAAGTGCTCTCCATTCAAGGTGCACCCAAGGGTGATCTGGTGTGCTCGATCTATGCAAAGAAGGGTCATGAAGTTAGTCGTTGCTGTTCGAAGGATAAGACTTGCTTCTAGTGCGGACAGTAGGGGCACCTGAAGTCTTCTTGCCCCCGGGCTCACACTCTACTGTATCCTGCCCCGCTTCGGGATCTGCCGCCACCGCCTAACCAGGACTAAGGGAAAGGAAAGCTAAATGTTGTGACTAGAGAGGAAGCTCACACTTCAACTTAAGTGATTTCAGGTTAGACCGCAGTTTTATTTTATTCTCTTTAGTTGCCCTAGTTTTCATTCGTTTAGTTATGTATGCTATGGTTTTAAGGGAGTTTAAGGTGCAGAATAGGTTTGCCCATGTTCTTTTTGATTCGTGTGCCACCCATTCCTTTGTGGCCCGAAAGTTCATAGATAAACATCGTTTGAATGTGGATAAGTTAGGAGACTCCTTAAACGTCAAGCTTCCCTCTGTGAATCGGTAATATCTAATCAAGGAATTCTGAGATGCCTTATTTATTTAGGCGATTTCCTAGCCTTTGTGGATCTGATGGTGTTGGATCTGCTGGACTTTGATGTGATCTTGTGCATGGATTGGCTATCCAAGTATGATGCGGTCATCAGGTAAAGCAACTAGATTTCAGGATGGACAATGGCCAACCTGTGAGTGTCTATGGTTTTTAGGACAGGGTTTATCCTATAATTTCTGCGGTACGTGTTTGTCGTGCTTTAGATTCTGGCTGCGAGGAATTTTTGGTTTCTATTTTTGCTTTGGAAACAACTTTTGTTACATCACGCTTGAGGATTTCGCGGTGGTGCGAGAGTTTCTAGATGTTTTTCTTGATTGTCTTCCTGGACTTCCTACGGTTAGGGAGATAGAGTTTGTGATAGAGCTCGAGCCAGGTACTCGTCCTATTGCCAAAGCACCATACCGCATGGCTCCACGTGAGTTGGATGAGTTGCGTACTCAGCTTGATGAATTGCTGTAGTGTGGATTTATTAGACCAAGTTCTTCTCTGTAGGGTGCTCCGGTATTGTTTGTAAAGAAGAAGGATGGATCGATGAGGCTTTGCATCGATTATAGAGAATTGGATAAGGTGACCATTAAGAATAGATATCCCCTGCCGAGGATTGATGATCTGTTCGATCAGTTGCTTGGTAGCACTGTATTTTCAAAGATTGATATTCGTTCAGGCTAACACCAGTTGAGAATTCGTGAGACAGATATTCCACGGACCACTTTTCGATCGCGGCATGGACATTTTGAGTTTTGGGTGATGTTCTTTGGGTTGACTAATACACCCTCTGCGTTCATGGATTTAATGAATAGAGTGTTCAAGGATTTCTTGGATCCTTTTGTGATCATGTTCATAGATGACATCCTAGTGTATTCTCGCAGTGCTGAGGAGCATACTCAACATTTGCGACTGGTTTTGTCGACCCTGAGGGAGCATAAGCTTTATGTGAAGCTGAGCAAGTGTGAGTTCTGGATATATCAGGTGTCATTTTTGGGGCATGTTGTAAACAAGGATGGTTTTTTCATAGACCCACCAAGATTTCTGCTGTGATGGAGTGGGAGAGACCTTCTACACCTAAGGAGATTAGGAGCTTCCTAGGCTTGGCTGGCTATTATAGAAGATTTGTGTAAGGATTTTCATTGTTGTCTGCTCCTTTAACTAGACTTACCCAGAAGAATATTGCATTCATTTGGAGTGATAATGTGAAGAAGCTTTCCAAGAGTTGAAGAAGAGATTGTGCACTGCTCCAGACTTAGCTTTGCCTACCGAAGGGGTTGAGTACACTGTGTATGTGGATGCATCACATATTGGACTTGGCTGTGTTTTGATGCAAGGTGGGAAGGTGATCGTGTATGGATCAAAATAATTGAAGATTCATGAAAGAAACTATCCTACGCATGACTTGGAGTTTGCTGCAGTAATTTATGCGCTGATGCTTTGGAGACATTTATTATATGAAGCGTTGTGCAAGATCTATACAGACCATAAGAGTTTAAAGTACGTCTTCACTCAGAAAGAATTAACTCTACGCCAGCGTCGGTGGTTAGAATATGTGACAGATTATGATGTGGAAATCGATTATCATCCAGGAAAGAATAACGTAGTAGCTGATGCTTTAAGTAGAAAGACCGCCAAATTTTTAATTTGTCTGTCCAATCATTGGTAGAAGAATTCTTGTTGATGGACATTGAAGTTGGGAATAGTATGGTGCCTGCTAGTTTGGAAGCCAAAGTACCCTCTTGGATTTCCCTTACTAGAGCACACCAGAAGGATGATCAGAATTTGTTGCATCTTCGAAATAGAACTGAGAAGGGAGAGCTACCTGATTTATCCTTGGATGAGTTGGATACCTTAAAGTATTGGGGTTGATTTTGCATTCCAGCTTTTGGTGATATTCGAGCTAAAATTTGTACTAAAGCTCATGGTTCCAGTGTTGCCTACCATTCTGGTTCCGCTAAAATGTATAAATATCTAAAGCATATAGTTTGGTGGTCGGGCATGAAGAACGATATAGCAAAGTTTGTGGCGGAATGTTATACGTGTCAGCGTGTTAAGGCTGACCATAGGAGGCCTGGTGGTAAATTGACACCGCTTGATATTCCAAGTTGGAATTGGGAGAGTATTTCGATGGATTTCATCACTGGCTTACCGAGATCTCCTCGTGGGCACGACTCTGTATGGGTGATAGTTGATAGATTGACTAAAAGTGTTCACTTTGTACCTATTAAGATTGGGTATTCTATGAAGAAGATAGCTGATTTGTACCTTGATGAGGTTATCAGATTACATAGGGTGCCTGTTAGTATCATATCTGATCGGGACTCTAGGTTTACGTCTCATTTTTGGAAGAGTTTACAGGAGGGGTTGGGTACCGACTTAAGGTATTCCACTGCCTATCATCCGCAGACAAATAGTTAGACGGAAAGAGTTAATAAGATCGTAGAAGACATGATCAGGTGTTATATTTTTGATCACGGTGGTGCTTGGGATGAATACTTCAGACACATGGAGTTTGTGTACAATAATTGTTACCAAGAGAGTCTGCAGATGGCCCCGTTTGAGGCCCTATATGGGAGGCATTATAGGACTCCTTTGTTTTGGGCAGAAGTTGGTGAAAGACCGTTGCTAGGTCCAGAAGCATTTAATGAGAAGAATTGTGTCGTGACTCATATTCGAGAAAAGCTCTGTGTGGCACAAGAGCGATATGAGAAATATGCTAATCAACAAAGGGTTGATCTGGTGTTCGTCGTTGGGGACTTGGTTTTTCTGAAAGTTTCTCCGCTGTCAGGTGTTAAAAGGTTTGGAAGGAACCACAAGTTAGACCCTCGGTATATTTGACCTTTTCAAATTCTGGAGTGCATCGAAGTGTCAGCTTATAAGCTGGAGTTGCCTGTTATCTTCCCTGGTGTCCATGATGTATTCCATGTGAGCCAGTTGCGGAAGTGTATCCGTAGTGATCGTCAAGTTCTTGACTGGGTGCCCCAGATTCATCCCTACCTTACGTACTTGGAAGAACCTGGTCGTATTCTGGATTCTCAAGATCGAGTGTTGTGGAGGAAGAGCATCCCCATGGTTAAAGTACTACGGAGAAATCAGGACGTCGAGAGCGCGACGTGGGAATTGGAGTCGGCGATGAGAGAATCTCATCAGCATCTCTTCCTTAGTTCAGGTATGTCTTCAGGTTTTTGGTAATAAATGGGTTGTTGTTTCGGTTTGGTTTTAAGGTTGTGTTAAGTTTCGGGATGAAACATCTCCTTAGGGGGTGTGAATGTAATTCCCCGATTTTTTCTGATGTCATTATTTGGTTTGTCGACGTCATAATTTTGACGTCAGGGCGCTACCCTTTTTTGTTTTGTTGATGACGCTACATAGTTTGTGCATTTTCGCATCCGTTGAGCTTTTTTACCCAGACTTTGGGATTCTGATAGGTTGGAATGTTTTCCTTGATAATAAGGATGAGGTTTTGAGGCCTTGGGCTTGTCCAGTTCTATTGTGTTCCGAGCATTTTGGAGTCTCGACGTGTGTTTGGACCCTTATGGTGATCTTTTTTCTTGTGAGGGCATTTGATGTTGTGTCTCAAGAAATGGTATGTCAGATTCTAGGGTTGTCATCATTGTTGAATTCGTTTAATTCAACGCGTGTTTGAGCCTCTTCTTTGAACTCATACTTCCTTGTTCAACTATTTGATTATGATAATTCTATGTCAACCATTTGATTATGATAATTTCTTTTTGTCAAAGCCATGAACTTGTTTTGATTCTCGGGAAACTCTCCTAAAGGGGTGGGTTTTCTTCGAACTCAGTTATTTCCCTTGAATTTTTGGGCGTTGTATTGGGCTCGACGATCGTCGAGCTGAGCTCGATGAACGTCAAGCAGTTCTGGGTTCTGGTCTCGACGAACCTCGAGCAAAATTCCTCGATCTAGCTTTACGTTCGACAAATTATGTATTGACTTCGTCGAGTGGGTCTTTCCTTTATGTTCAAAGATTTTTTTGAACTGATTTCCTCGAACGGGTTTTGCGTTTAACGATCTTCAAACTGATTTCGTCGAATGAGTTTTGCCTTCGACGATCTTCGAACAGATTTCGTCGAACAGGTTTTGCGTTCGACGATTGGGACAATTTCTTCCTCCTCTAGCTCTCGATAAATGCTTCTATTATGATCCCACTGCCATTGGAAGGTCATGAAAATTAGGCAGAGGGAGTTTTAGACCTTATTGCTTATGTATGAATTTTATTAGAATTTTTGAATACATATTTGCAGTACCTACTTCACAAGCTCATTAACTTGGAAAACTGTTCAATAAATTGTTTTGAGTTCATTACTTGCTAATAAATAATGAAAGTTGACTTAGACCATTTATAGGTCCTTCCAATCTTCCTAGAATTTTCTTAGAATTTTTGGAAGTATTCTTGCTGTACTAATCCCTTAAAATGATTTATTGTAGGTTATATTTAAAATTAGGATTAGGGGTTTAAATCATGCTGAAAAATTGAGAGACTTTGGAATCTGTGTTAGATAATCATCTTGTATTTAACATAAATTTTATAGAGCATTTGTTTGTTGGAAATTGGTACTTCATGTTCAAACTTGGAGTTTTGGATTACTAGAATAATTAAATAAATTATCAGATAAATTAGGAAAATTATGAAATTCTGGATTTAGGCTAAAAAAGTCATGATAGACCCCCAGTAATTTTTATAGGGATGCTCGATGAATATTTCGAGTACCTCCCATTTTACACAGAGTCGAGTGGGTGAGTTGCACTTGCATGTTCACATCATGGCATAATTGTATTCCATATCATAACCATTGCATACAACCCAACACCTATTGTATAAGTGGTATGGGATGCTTATATAATAGGCCCTGCAAAATGACCCCTTGGTTTATAAGTTCGTGCGTGCGTGCTTATAATTTAAGGTTTATTTCAGTATCTTTATATGTATGCTTGTTAGAAAACCGACACCCTATCGTATAAATTTGTATGAGACTTTTTATATGATAGGAGCCCTGCAAAAGATCCCTTGGTTTATGTGTTTTCACATAAGTTAAGGTTACTTTTCTTGTTCAGTCTTTTTACCTTCATTCTATCTTGTATACTATAGAATTGCTAGTTTAGTTTCGTCGCCATCTGCTTATTTGTTATTCTCCACCTTCATGTCCTCTCCTTTCCTCCACCCTGCTCGGTGCCTAGTAGCCATGGGGGAAGGTGAGGGGGATGATAGGGCTTAGTCTTTTAGAATAACGGTTTTCGAACCACATCATTTTAGGGGACCGTGGAGCACAGCATGGAGAAGCAGCCCCGGAGGTCGACACGCTTGGAGATGGGGAAGTCTAGTACCGGAGTTCAGATGGCAGGGACTGTGAGTCCTGGTCTCTAGTAGTTATTTTACTTTTGCTTCCACGTCGAGTGATTTGTAGTGAGGTCTTGATGTACTGGGCATGAGCCCAAGATTTGGTATTTTTATTATATCTGCGGACACTCCCTTCGTGGAGTTTATTTACTATATATGTGACTTGCGTGGACTTGCTTTATTATTTTGCTACAGTTGTGATCGATTTGGCCAGCAGGATTGGCGTTTTGTAGTGATGACCTTCCGGGCGCGAAGGTGTCACCGCAAAGTGGCGGTTCTGGGACTAAGACCCTGGTGTTTCAAAAAAAAGGGGGTCTTACAAGTGGTATCAGAGCAGACCTCGATCGAAAAGTAGCAATCCACAACCCTTGAGTCACCCCCGCGTGAGTTTAGTTTGGGGACAAACTAAGCAGCGGAAGTAGTGGTGTGCCCATATGGGGATCACATGTAAACTATCCACTTTTAATTAGGTTTGACTCGATTACTTACTAATGGAGTTCGTTACGCAGCCCCAAGCACAGCCTACGCCACAGGGTGGATTCCAGCAAACTCCGAATGTTGCACCACCTCCCCCGGTCCCCACTCCGTTCCTACAGTTAGAGATGGGGCAGACTCTGACAGCTATCTAGAGGCTTTTAAGGTTCAACAAGTTCCGACTCCGCATCCAAACCCGGGTCCAACTAGCTGAGTATATTCCGAGGACTTTCTCCCCCATCCTACTTGGGGACGGAGTCGGCCGTTCGGACGAAGGAGTGGCTGGACATCATGTGTGAGATGCTGACTGGGATATGGTGCCCGTGGGAGGAGAAGGTGCACCTGGTTTTCTCTTGCTTAGAGTCTCATGCCAAGAGGTGGTGGAAGACATCGCTGGACACGACGTTTGCTGACAGAGGGGTTGCAGAGATTGCTTGGGGGGAATTCAGGACCGCACTGTTGGAGCATTTTGTTCCGCAGTCGGCAAGAGATGAGCTGGAGGATAGATTTCTACAGTTGAGATAGGGTAGCAAGACAGTGGTGGAGTATCATCTGGAGTTCAACCACCTAGCCCGGTTTGAGGATTCTTACCAGTTGGATGAGGCAGGTTACACTAAGAGGTTCTATAAGGGCCTGTGAGAGGATCTGAGGGAGGCTCTGTTGTTCGTGTCAGAAGGGCCTATTCCTCTGATATTGGAGATGGTGAAAAGGATCGAGGAGATTGGCATACTACTCGAGGTCGGAAGCGGACAACTGAGGATCAGGGTCGGGGAGTCAGAATTGATCAGCGGCGGGTCTGCATCATAGAAGGGAGAAGAGCAGAAGATTAGCCTCGTCAAGAGGTGAGATAGGAGCAGAGGGAACCAGTAGTGGTGGCCCCTCAGCCTCTCCAGATGCCGGAGTTTCAGAGACCCGGGGGTATGGCATATGCCCCTCCAGAATGCTTCAACTGTCATCAGGTGGGGCATATCAAGAGAAACTGCCCCATGAGCGGGGCACCACCTCCAGCACCACTGGCTGCCCTGCCAGCTCAGTATTTTGGAGGATGTGTATGTGGATACCGGTGCAGAGACCGCAGGCAGGAGAGGGAGCAAGTGTATGCACTGGATCTGACTCAACAACAGAATCCGGAGCAAGTGATCACAGGTACGCCAATTAATTTTAAGTTTTCACTTTCCTAGGTAATTAGGGCTATGGATATAGAACTGATAAACTAGGAAAGAAAACCATAATTAGATTCCTAAGACTTTAAACTACCAAGGCATAGTCTTCATCAGCGGCAAGCCCTCCTATACATTATTCGATACGGGTGCTTCGCACTCGTTCATTTCGGAAGCCTTCGTGGAATGGCTGGAAGTCATGGAGCGATTCACAGGCCTGATGATGAGGATACGACTATCAGATGAATCAGAGTTATTCACCACCACCCGCTGCAACATGGAGGCAGAGATCGGCAGAAAGACATTTGAAGCACCAGCGACGGACCTGAAGATGCGAGTCTTTGATTTGATCCTGGGCATAACATGGTTGAAATGTAACCATGCTCAGATTGACTGCGCGTCAAAGAGGATCACCGTGAGGCATGAGAATTCCTACATCATCATCGAAGTATAAGACATATCCCCCCTCTCTTATTTTCATCCATGCAGGCCGTCAAGGCCCACTTACAGGGAGAGGAAGTCTATGAAGTGTTGTCTGAAATGGCTGAGGCAAAGGATTAAATCTCGGATATCCCGATGCTGTGAGATTTTACTGACATATTTCCAGAGAAGCTGCCAGGGCTACCCCTCACCGGGAGCAGGATTTCCGGATACAGCTGGAACCAGGGGATAAGCCGGCATCTAGAGCCCCTTACCGGATGGCCCCGAAGGAGCTGACAGAGTTTCAGAGTCAGCTACAGGAACTAGTGGAAGCCGGATTTGTCCGGCTAAGCTCTTCACCATGGGGAGCCCCGGTGTTGTTCGTCAAGAAGAAGGATGGGACACTTAGATTGTGCATTGACTACCGAGCACTGAACTGATTGACAGTCCGGAATACCTATACATTGCCAAGGATAGATGAGTTGTTCGTTTAGCTAGAGGGGGGCGGAATTCTTTTCAAAATTGGATTTTAGGTCGGGTTATTACAACCTGCTGATCCAGGAAGAGGACATTCTGAATACTGCCTTCAGTTGCAGATATGGGTTGTTGGAGTTTACTGTGATGCCCTTCGGGCTCACGAATGCACCGTAGGCATTTATGAGCCTTTTGAATCGGGTGTTCGAGGCATATTTGGATGTGTTCATCATCGTGTTTATTGATGACATCCTCATCTACTCGAGGACAGAGGAGGAGCACACATTACATCTGATGCTGACCCTAGAAAGACTGCGAGAGCACTGACTTTATGCGAAGTTCAGAAAATGCCTGTTCTGGTTGAGGGAGGTGGCTTTCTTAGGCCATATCATTAGTGGTGTTGGGTTGGTAGTGCATCCAGCCAAGATTCAGGCAGTTAGGGATTGGCAGCAGCTGAAGTCGGCCAAAGCCGTGCGGATTTTCTAGGACTTGCCGGATACTACCCGAAGTTTGTGGAGGGATTTTGTCATATTGCACTTCCACTCACATCGCTGACGAGGAAAGATGTGCCCTTTGTCTGGACCCCGCAGTGCGAGGTGGCCTTCCAGGAGCTAATGGATCGACTAACCGCGGCTCCTATACTTGCCCTACCTTCGGGGAAAGAAGGATTCCAGGTCTACACCGACACTTCCTACCAGTGCATGGGTGCAGTGTTGATGCATAATGGTCATGTGATAGCGTACGCCTCACGACAACTGAAGAAGCATGAACAGAACTACCCTGTTCATGACTTAGAGATGGGAGCGGTCATATTTGCTCTGAAGGTTTGGCGACACTATCTGTACGGTGTCCACTCCGACATATACTCCAACCATTAAAATTTTAGGTATGTGGACACGCAGAAAGAGATGAATATCAGGCATAGACGGTGGGTGGAGTTCCTAGCAGATTACCAGTACGAGATGCACTATCACCCTGGGAATGCGAATGTGGTGGCAGATGCCCTGAGCCTGAAGGCCACAAACTCTGGAGCAGGACCGCAGTTGATGGCCTTGGAGTTGGTCTAGATGTTGGAAAAGATTCAGATATCCTTTGTGTCTGAGGATCAGCCTGAGCTGTACCAGGAGTACCTAGCGTCGTTGGTTGCCCCAGATGACATTCAAGACCGAGTCAGAGATGGGCAGAGGCAAGATGCCAAGCTATAACCGATATTCCGGGCCTTGGAAGCAGGCACTACTGGAGATTACACACTAAGGGATGGCCTGGTGTGTTTCAGAGGACAGGTTTACATACCAGAGGGAGGCCAGGTCCGGGAAGATATCATGACGGAGGCTCACTGTAGTCAGTATTCGGTACACCCGGGAGTTATGAAGATGACTGCGGATCTAAAGAAGAACATATACTGGTCGGGCATGAAGAAGGATATTACCTACTTCGTGACCCACTGCGAGGTATGTCAGCTGGTGAAGGCAGAGTGCAGAAACCCTGCAGGATTGTTGTAGCCACTCCCAGTGCCGGAGTGGAAGTTCGATGATATCATAATGGAATTCATACATGGGCTTCCCCGATCGCGGAGGGGAATGATTCGATCTGGGTGATCATCGACCGGCTGATGAAGGTAGCCAGATTTATCCCGATCAGAAAGGATGACTTGGTTGGTGTGCGGGTTCGAAAATTCATGGAGCAGTTCGTCTGTTATCATGGCTTACCCAGGACGATTGTATCGGATCAGGATGGACGGTTTACGCCCAGGGAGTGGAGATCAGTGCAGACGTACTTGGGCACTCGACTAACATTCACTACATCTTTTCATCCCCAGACTGATGGACAGACGGAACGCACTAATCGGACTTTGGATGATCTACTGCGACTTTGCATATTGGATCGCGGTGAGCCTTGGGTGAATCTATTGCCACTGATCGAGTTCTCATATAATAACAACTATCAGTCCAGCATAAGGATGGCTCCTTATGAGGCCCTATACGGACGGAGGTGTAGGACTCCGCTGTCATGGATACAGGATGAGGATCCGAAGGCTTTGGGTTCGGAGTTTGTTGAGGATACCGAGGCTCAGGTGAGGTTGACACGGGATAAGATGCTAGAGGCATAGTGCCGACAGGCTAAGTATTACGACGCTCGGCATCGTCAGGTGGAGTTCCAGGTGGGGGACCAGGTGTTCTTGAAGATCCAACCAATGCATGGGGTTTCACGGGTACGTGGTCGGAAGAAGAAGCTCAACCCTAGATATATGGGGCCTTATAGGATCCGGGAGCGGATCGGTCCTTTAGCTTATAGGCTGGAGCTGCCACCGGAGCTGGCGAGCCTGCATGACGTGTTCCATGTATCCTCTCTTAGGAGGGCTTTAATATGCTTGGAGCAGCAGATTATGGCCACGGATGGGCCGGTAGCATCTGATCGGTCAGTTCACATGGAACTGGTCCGGATCGACGATAAGGGAATACGAGTCTTACGCCGCAAGAAGGTTCCATTGGTCAAGGTCCTATGGATGAATCATGGGCAAGAGGAGCACACATGGGAGCCTCAGTACTTGATGCAACAGAGGTACCTGGAGCTTTTCAGCCAGGTATTAAGCACAACCTCTCGGGATGTTATAATTTTCCTTTCATATTTGAAACCCCATAGGCCTAACTAGAATTTCGAGGAAAATATTTTTGTTTATATATTAGGATTTGTAACATCCCTCCAACAACTAGACCCCTAGGAGTGATTTTGTCATGTCTAGGTCATGGAAAAACCCTAGGAAGCCCAAGAAGGCCAAGTGACCATAGGAATGTATGTGAGACCACCATGGTCTGCAAATAGTAGATTTCTAAACCCTAGTTTAAGATGATCATGAGGCTTCACCAAGACTTCAAGACCCCACCATGGTCCAACCAATCCATTGTAAGGTCCATTAGAGCCCTAAGGGTCCATTGGAGTTGACCCAGGGTGGCCAAGTTGACCTAGAACCACCTTCGGCCGAAATTGGGCAAGGTGCCCAAACTAAGGGCAGTGTGCCCTAGTAAAGCCCAACTAACCCTACCAGGGTCTTCCTAGACCTAAAGTGGGGTCAATGGGTCACTATGGACCCATGGAGGGCAGTCAAAGTGGTTAAGTTGACGAAAGTCAACTCTAACCATAAATGGGTCAAACTAGCCTACTTAGGGTCAATTGACCATCCCCTAGCCAAGTGGACCCCACGCATGTCCTCCTAACCATAAAGTGAGGTCAATGGGTCACTTAGTACCCATTGGGGTCAACTCTATAGCCTAAGTTGACCCAAGTAAACCTTAACCCTAAAAAGGCCAAAGTGCCCTAACTAAGGGGCAAGAGACCTACAGTGTGCAAGTTGACCCTACCCAAGTACTTCTATACTTTAGGGGAGGCCCATGGGTCACCAAGGACCCATTGTGGTCAGCCCTGGTGGCTAATTTGACCAAAGTCAACCCTTGGGTCAAAGTGGTCAAACTAGCCTAAATGGTTAACTCAAGCCCAATCCAAGTGGGCTAGGCCTAGGAAAGTGTGGCCCATTGGTCTAGGAGGTGGTGAGACACATTTTGGGCCCACCAAATTCATAAATAGGTGACTAGGACAGAGAAAGAGTTTCTTAATGACCATCATGACATGGGGGCCCCATAACTCCCCCTTTTGATGGGGCTTATCTCCTTGAAGCAGGGGAGGAGTTTTTCAGGAGGTGGACAGCCAGTGGGGTGGCTTAGCCCTTCAAATTTGGTGAAACCGAAATTTCCCATTATGGCCATTCATGGTCTTTGGAGTTACACCCTTCCGCTTCCCCAATTGAGAACCTTAAAGACATCACCAGGTAGAGGAGAGAAGGTTACAACCTTCACCTGGAGGATTTAAGGCGTTTGACTGTGTTGTTGCAGAAACCCGATCGCCACCACCACCGCCATGGCAACCCGGAGATCAGCTCGCCTCCAACCCTCCCAATAGGGCCTCCTTCTCACCTTCTTCCTTGTGTAGAACGTAGCAACTATTAGTGCCAAGGTTCGGCTCAATTGAGCGCGATCGGGAGAGCTTTTCTCCACATTTTTCCGCAAAAACTTATCTATCGGGTTCGCTGGAATAGGATTCTCCGGCGGCTGTGCCGCCGCCTGGCGTTAGCCACCACCTCAACGGAGGTGGTGGTGGCGGTGGCCGGCCAGGGAGGTGGCCGGATGGCCGGTGGTGGCGTTTAGAAACTGCTCCAGGCGGGTTGAATCGTAGTCGTTGGCGCGCGGGGACGATGACGGGATGCCGTCCAAATGTGCGTCAAGATTCGCGCAGTATAAGAATTAAACTATAGGATTATATTATTATATTTAATGAATCTGTCACACTTTTACAATTTAATGTTTTAAATTATTAAAAATACTTAGAAACTCTGTATGAGAAAATGGTCAACATAAAATATGTAGCCTTGTGAGTCTAGTTTACTGTACAATTGGTTTGAACCAATTTGGATGCCTGGTTTGACCAAGGCGCCCATTTTGGTGGGGTTTATACCTTGGACTAGGCAGTAATTAAAATGGGTGCCCACACTTCATCTCTGGTCCAAATGACTTGAACTTTGGACAGGGAGTCACCCTAGTCCATATCTAGCTACCCAAAAATGAGATTTTTTGGGGACAATTTTTCTGTAGTTTTGGAAATTATTTAATTTCTCTAGGTTAAAATAGTTTAGGGACCAAATGACCTCCAAACTCACACAAATTTTGGTGAGTGGTGCTTGGGGTCATTATAAAGATCTGGTTAAAATTCCATCTCATTTGGAGATGGTTTGAATTGAAATCATGCAAACCCTAGCCTTGCCATAATAAGGGTATTTTGGTCAAAAGTGCACTTTGGGTTTTGAGTGGCCAAATTACCTCAACAGAGGTTGAAATTGGGGCCACTGACTTGGCATGGCTTTTAACACCTCACCATGGAAGATGGGGTAGATTGGAATAGATTTGCCCTAAGACAAAATCCTACGGAAGGGCTTTTATGTCTTGTGAAGGGCATGAGGTCAAAGGACCTTGTATGGACTTGAAATTTGGTAGGGAGGGTACTAGGGTAGCTAAAGCCCTCCGGTAAAACTCTTAGGGGATTTTGGAAGGATAGGCCCCACAAAACTCTAACCCTAGTTTAGGGCACAAACTTTGTAGTGCTAGAATAAGTTAGTAAAACTCCTTGAACAACAATGAAATTTGGGTAGTGTGGTCATAAGGATAGATTGAATCTCTAGTAATTTAATTAAGAATTTTGGGACATTAATTTTAGTACTTACTTTATAAATGCATGAGTTTTCCCTACTTATTTATCTGGATATTATGATCTCACTACCCATTGTAAGGTCATGAAAATTAGGCAGAGCGAGATTTAGACCTTATTGCTTATGTATGAATTTTATTAGAATTTTTGAATACATATTTGCAGTACCTACTTCACAATCTCATTAACTTGGAAAATTGTTCAATAAATTGTTCAGAGCTCATTACTTGCTAATAAATTATGAAACTTGACCTAGAGTATTTATAGGTCCTTACAATCATCCTAGAATTTTCTCAGAATTTTTGGAAGTATTCTTGCTGTACTTATCCCTTAAAATGATTTATTGTAGGTTATATTTAAAATTAGGATTAGGGGTTTAAACCATGCTGAAAATTGAGAGACTTTGGAATCTGTGTTAGATAATCATCTTGTATTTAACATAAATTTTGTGGAGCGTTTGTTTGTCGGAAATTGGTACTTCATGTTCAAACTTGGGGTTTTGGATTACTAGAATAATTAAATAAATTATCAGATAAATTAGGAAAATTATGAAATTCTAGATTTAGGCTAAAAAGGTCTTGATAGACACCCAGTAATTATTATAGGGATGCTGGATGATTATTTCGAGTACCTCCCATTTTACACAGAGTCGAGTGGTGAGTTGCACTTGCTTGTTCACATCGTGGCATAATTGTATTCCATATCATAACCATTGCATACAACCCGACACCTATTGTATAAGTGGTATGGGACGTTTATACAATAGGCCCTGCAAAACGACCACTTGTTTTATAAGTTCGTGAGAGCGTGCTTATAAGTTATGGCTTATTTCAGTATCTTTATATGTATGCTTGTTAGAAAACCGACACCCTATCGTATAAATTGGTATGAGACTTTTTATATGATAGGAGCCCTGCAAAAGATCCCTTGGCTTATGTGTTTTCACATAAGTTAAGGTTACTTTTCTTGTTCAGTCTTTTTACCTTCATTCTATCTTGTACACTATAGAACTATTGGTTTTGTTTCGCCGCCATCTTCTTATTTGTTATTCTCCACCTTTATGTCCTCTCCTTTCCTCCTCCCCGCTCGGTGCCTAGGAGCCATGGAGGATGTAACATCCCATTTCCAACTAGACCCCTAAGAGTGGTTTTGGCCATGACTAGGTCATGACAAAACCCTGGGAAGCCAGAAATGGGCCAAGAGATAGGAGGCCAAGGTAGGGATCACCATGGTCTGCAGATAGTAGAATTCTGAACAATAGTTTAGGATGACAATGGGGCTTCACCATGACTCCAAGACCCTATCACAACACTCCCAAACATTTTGGGAGACCCATTAGAGCCAAAAGGACCCATTAGGGCCAACCCAAGAGGCCCAGTTGACCAAGGTCAACCCTAGCCCTAAATAGGTCAACCTAGCCCACTTAGGGCCAATAGACCCACTCCTAGTCTAGAGGACCCCACCTATGCCCTCCTAACCCTAAAGTGAGGACAATGGGTCACTAAGGACACATTGGGGTCAGCCCTAGAGGCCAGGTTGACCCAGGTCAACTCAAGCCCTAATCTGGTCAAAGTACCCCTACTAAGGGTATGTGACCTCCAAAGTGCAGGGCAACCCCATATAACCCTACCTAGACCCTAAGGGAAGTCAATGGGTCACCAAGGATCCATAGGGGTGGACCCTAATGGTCATGTTGACCCAAGTCAACTCTAGCTCTAAATGGTCAAAGTGACCTTACCAAGGGTCAAGTGACCTTTAAGGTGCCAAGTCAACCCTACCCAGCCCTACATAGACCTTAGGGGAGGCCAATGAACCACCCAGGACCCAATGGGGTCAACCTAGATGGTCAAGTTGGCCAAGTCAACCCTCATTGAGGGTCAAGTCAACTTAGCCCAAAAAGGGCTAACCCAAGCTCAAGCCACTTCTCCCTTAGGCTAAGCCCATTCCCATGATCATCATAATCCAGTGGGCTGCCTTTAGCTTGTGGGGTTGACTAGTCAACCAGAGGTGACTAGGAGAGAGAAAAAGCTCCTCTCCATGATAATGGAGGAGAGAGAAATGAGGAAGGAGAAGGGGGAAGTAAGAGGCCGGCCAAGGGAGACTAACAGCCACCCTTTATGGCTGCAATCAACTCCTCTAGGAGAGAGGAGTTGATTCCAGCCATTTCCCGGCCACCAAGGGGTGGGTTCAGCCCCCCTCCACACAACCCGAGCCACTCCATTAATGGAGATAATGGCCATTGAAGAACCAGCCTCTCCCCTCCCCCAATTGCCTTTTAAACACCATCAGGGAGCCGAGGGGATCATTTTGGAGCACTTACCTGGAGGAGACGAGCCCTTCCACCGTGCAGTTGCAGAAGCCGAGCGCCGCCGCCGTCGCCAATGGCATCCCGCCGCTCCTCTCGCATCCAGGCCGCCAGGAAGGTCCTCCTCCTCTCCTTAACTCGCGGGTAGATCCTAGGAATCCTTAGGCTAGAGTTTCGGGCTCAATTGAGCCCGATCGAATCCAGGATTTCTCCTGGTTTCGGCAAGGAAAAGTCTTGCTCAATCCGCCGGAAAACACCTCTCCGGCGGCGGAGCCGCCGCCTGACGACAGCCACCACCTCAACGGAGGTGTTGGTGGCGGTGGCCGGCCGGGGAAGGGGCTGGATCGCCGGCGGCAGAGCTTGGAAATCGCTCCAGGCAGAACCAATCCCAGCCGTTGGCTCAGTGGGGACGATGACCAGATGCCGTCGATCTGCGCCAAGATTCGTGCGGCATCAGATCAGATACTATAGGGTTAAATAAAATTTATTTCATTTTTGTCACACTGGATGTATTTAATGTAATTAATGTTTAAAAATACCTAGGGACCCTGGATGGAAATTTGCCCAACATGAACATTGTAGCTTAGGGTGTCTAGTTTGCAGCAAAAATTGTTGGGACCCTTTTGGGTCACTGGTTGGACCAGGGCACCCATTTTGGTGGGACATGTCCTTAGGGCTAGGCAGTCACTAAAATGAGTGCCCACTCTTCACCCCAAGCCCAAATGGGCTGAAATTTTGGCAGAGGGTCTATCCTAGGCATACCTAGGGCCTGCCCAAAAATGGGAATTTCTGGAGAAAATATTTCTATAGTTTTGGTAAAAATTTAATAATCATTAGATAAATTAAATAGGTGCCCTAAACACACCCAAACCCTCCCAAATTTTGGTGAGTGGTCCCTGGGCTCCAATTAGGTACCTGTATAAAATTTCAGTTGGTTTGGGTGAGTGTTGAATAGGTTTTGACCCAACCCTAGTTCTACCCTATGAAGGGCATTTTGGTCAAAAGTGGCACTTTTGGTTTTAAGTGACCAAATCACCTCAACAGAGGCTGAAACTTTGGCCACTGATATGATTTAACTTTTTACACTCACTCATGAAGTTTGTAGTGGATTGGGCTAGGGTAGCCCTAGAAGTGTAGGGTAGGCCCTTTAGGGTAATTCTCTAGGGTTTGAAGAAATTGGGGTCAAAAGACCTTGGATGGGCTTGAAACTTGGGAATGATGACCATAGGGTCACTATGGTCCTATGGTTAAAATTTTAGGGCATTTGGAAGATTAAAGACCCCTTAAATCCATAACCCTAGTTTAGGGCACTAGCTTTGAAACCATAAGAACTAATACCAAAACTATCTGAAAAGGGCTGAGATTTTGAATGGGTAGTTGCTTAGGGCATACATGTCTCTGGAAATTTTATAATAAATTTTGGATGAATATTTTTGGTACTTTATTCACAGAGTTATATTTTATAATTTCCACTTAAGAGTTTTTGCAGAGCACTATACTTGCTTAAACTTGATAAAACTTAGCCAAGGGGCTTATAATCATGTTACCCATCTCTGTAAATTTTTATGGAATTTTTGGAGAATGATATTTAGTTGTTGCTTCTTTAATTATTTAATTCCATGGAACCTTGGAAAATTTAATAATGACTTTTAGATTGTCTGAAAAATTCTAATTTCTTCATCATGATGTTTTTAGTTCCCTATGAAGCCCTAGTAATTTTTACATAATTATTGGAGACATATATGGGGCACTTCCTTCATTATTTTTGATTTTTGGAATTATTTTAATAAATCCTTTAGAGGTCAAGAATTATCTGGAAAATTATGAAAATTAGCATCCAATGATATTTCTCTGTTATTTAGTGAATACAAATTTTAGGAGGCCATTACCTGAGAAAATCTTATGGTTCATGTTCAAATTGACTATGGCCTAGTTTTTGAGGAAAATTCAATAAATAGTATATTAATTGGGAAAAATATGATTTTCTGAATTTAGTCTATATTTATCATAATAGACCTCTGATAATTATCATGAGGGTACTGGATGAGTATTTCATGTACTTCCCCTTTTACGGGTCACGTAGCTTAAGTGGTCTGCATATAGCAAAACTGCAGGATTTCATTTGGATTGAATTAGGGCACGTATGATGGGTCTTGATGGTTTGCTGTAAGGACAAGTGGAAAGGGCTGCATCTTTGGAAGATGAGTGAGTAGGGTGTGGATTTGTCTAGGGTTAAAGGCGTTCGGGCCCGACGAAAGATCGTCCTACCCAAGGAGAGTTGGAGTCAAATCACCCTAGGATTAGCGTATCGAAACTTGAGAAAATAATGGGTAAGGGGATCAACCAATAATAAAATAAGTACCTTGCGAAAGGGAACGCTGGGCGTAATCCCAACACAGTTCCTAGTGCCCCTTGAGAGCCCTTCACAGGGAATACCGGGGGCAGTCTTGGGTTAACGTAAACTGTCTAATAAGCTGAAAAGAGTAACTTAGTAATTAGGGTTGCACATTTCACAGACACTGATGGCACGGGATGTTAGCTGGGAGCTTCGGCTCGATTGTTTGTGACGGACGTGTTGGTCCGGGGAGCTTCGGCTCGGGTTTTGATCACGCTAAATTTGCATGTGCATAAAAAGGAAAGTAAATTAAGGTGGTGGGTCTTCGGTATTGGAGGGTCGATGCACCGACGCCAATACGTTGACTCGGCAAGTGTGGTTAGCACTTCGCCAACAGAAGTCCGGTGCGCCAGCCGGCAAGAGTACGCAGGAGTCCGCTTCGTGCACCAAGCGTTGAGGCGTACGATAGGTCTGACCGGTAGTGCTTTACTGGTTTAGAGGTGGGCGAGGCCCAACCCACCTGCTTCCGTCTGCCACTACGGAGGTATCCTGGGAGGTTACGGCTCCAGAAAGGGGGAACTAAAGGTCTGTGTGCACAGAGTCGGGTGTGTGCGTTGCACTTGCATGTCCATCATACCCACTTGCATGTCATAGCATAATCGATTCATTTAACCCTGACACCTGATGTATAAGTGGAATGGGACGCTTATACATTAGGACCTGCAAAACGACCCCTTAGTCTATAAGCTTGTGTGGGCAAGTTTATAAATTAAGGTTAATTTTGATATATTTAGTTACTGCTGTTTGACCACCGTCACCCCAACGTATAAATCGGTATGGGACTTTTTATACGATGGGAGCCTTGCAAAAGACCCCTTGGCTTATGTGTTTTTCCACATAAGTGAAGGTTACATTTCAGCTTACATTTTATTGTCTTTATATGCTATAGAACTTGCTAGAATAGGACCGCTGCCATCTGCTTTTGATATTCTCCACCTTCAAGTCCTCCCTTTCTTCCTCTCCGCTCGGTGCCTAGGAGCCGTGGGGGAAGGGGTGGGGGATGATAGGACTTAGTCTTTTAGACTAACGGTTTTCGAACCGCATCATTTAGGGGATCGTGGAGACCAGCATGGAGGAGCAGCCCCAGAGACCGGTGCGCTTGGAGATGGGGCAGTCTAGCTCCGGAGTTCATACAGCCGGGACTGTGAGTCTCGACCCTGAGTAGTTTTTCAGCTTTTGCTTCCGCATGAGTGACTTTGTAGTGAGGATTATGATGTACCGGGCATAAGCCCGTATTTTTGCTACTCTGATGTTATTTTCTGTGGACACTCCCTTCGTGGAGTTATATTTATTATGTCATGTGATTCTCTGTGGACAGATAGTTTTACATTTTACTTCATTATTTGCTACTTTTATGTGATCGAAATGGCCGGCAGAATCGGCGCTTTGTGGTGATGACCCTTCAGGGCGTGAAGGAGTCACCGCAAAACGGCGGTTCTGGGCCTAAGACCCCCGTGGTCAAAAAGAAAAAAAAAGGGGGTCTTACAAGTGGTATCAAAGGAAACCTCGATCGAAACGTAGCCGTCCACAACCCTGGGTCACCCCCGCGCGGGTTTAGTTTGGGGACAAACTAAGCAGCGGAAGCGGTGGTGTGCCCATATGGGGGGAATCACATATAAATTGTCCACTATCATTAGGCATTGAGTCGATTACCTACTGATGTAGTTCATTTTGCAGCCCTCAGCTCAGCCCACCCCACAAGGTGGAGCTCAGCAGATTCCAGACATTGCACCACCTCCCATGGTCCCCACACCTTTCCTCCAGTCAGACATGGGGCAGACCCTTACAGCCATCCTTGAGGCCTTCCGGGCTCAGCAAGCCCCAGCCCAGCAGCCAAACCCAGGGGCCAACTGGATGAGCACCTTCCGAGGACTCTCTCCCCCATCTTACTTGGGGACGGAGTCGGCAGTACGGACAGAGGAGTGGCTGGATGTGATGTACGAGATGTTGACGGGGATACGATGCCCCTGGGAGGAGAGGGTGGCCCTAGTGGTATCTTGCTTGGAGTCACATGCCAAGCGGTGGTGGAAGACGCTGTTGGACACGACTTTTGCGGATAGAGAGATTGCAGAAATCACATGGGAAGAATTCAGGGCCACGCTGCTGGAGCACTTTGTTCCTCAGTCGGCCAGGGACGAGTTGGAGGAGCGTTTCTTGCAGCTGAGGCAGGGCACCAGGACAGTGGTGGAGTACCACCGAGAGTTCGATCATTTGGCCCGATATGCGGGCTCTTATCAGCTGGATGAAGCGGGGTACGTCAAGAGGTTTTATAAGGGCCTAAAAGAGGAGTTGAGAGAGGCTTTGCTTTTTGTCTCTGACGGGCCCATCTCCCGGATTTTAGAGATGGCGAAGAGGATTGAGGCCGACTGGCACACCACTCGGGGCCGGAAACGGCAAACGGAGGACCAGGGCCGGAGGGCCCGAAATGATCAGCGGCGAGGCATCGTACCAGATGGAAGAAGGGCAGAGGAGCAGCCTCGTCAGGAGTTGAGGCAGGAGCCGAGAGAGCAGGTGGTCTTGGCCCCTCAACCTCTCCGGATCCAGGAGATGCAGAGACCCCGGGGTATGGCGTATCCCCCGCCGGAGTGCTTCCACTGTCACCAGGTGGGACACCTCCGGAGAGATTGCCCTATGAGGGGGGCACCACCTCCAGCACCACGGGGTGGCCCACCGGCCCAGCATTTCGGAGGCCGAGGACGCGGCCGAGGACGTGGTTACCAGGGAGGCGACCGCAGGCAGAATGGGGAGCAGATTTACGCTCTGGACTTAGCACAGCCCCGGAACCCGGACAGGGTTATTGCAGGTATGAGAGTAATCTTAATGTTAGAATTATTCTTTGCTCGTATTAAGCATTGATAGAACTACTATACAACCTAGGTTAGAAAACCTTACGCTAGAATTTCTTTCAAACTGATTTAGGAATGGTGATGGTGTGCGGCAAGCCTGCCCACACCCTGTTCGACACGGGGGCATCACATAACTTTGTATCGGAGGATTTCGTCAAGGACCTGGATCAGATTCGTTGCTATACAGGACTACCCAGGAGGGTGCGCCTCCCCAATGGGATGGAGATTCAGTCCACAGAAAAGTGCCTCCTGGAGGTTACCATAGAGGGGTTGACACTCGAGGCCCCGGCGACGATCTTGAGGATGCCGGACTTCGATCTCGTCTTGGGCATGACATGGCTTGTCTGGAACCATGCCCAGATTGATTGCCCGGCAGGGAGGGTCGTGCTCAGCCACGGCGATACTTATGCAACGTTCGAAGGTACTACACCGGTCTCCCGTCGCTTGCTTTCATCTATTCAGGCCATTAAGGCCCATATGCAAGGAGGACGAGGTATACCAAGTATTGTTCGAGATGACTGAGGAGAAGGACTGATCGCAGACATTCCGGTGGTTCGTGACTACGCCGATATTTTTCCGGATAAGCTGCCGGGACTACCTCCGCATAGGGAGAAGGACTTCCAGATTCAGCTGGTACCAGGGGCTAAGCCGGTATCCAAGGCCCCTTATCGGATGGCCCCGAAGGAGTTGGCGGAGTTTCGGACACAGTTGCAGGAGCTGGTGGAAGCAGGATTTGTTAGGCCGAGTTCCTCATCATGGGGGAGCTCCTGTCCTATTCGTAAAGAAGAAGGACGGCACCTTACGCCTGTGCATCGACTATCGAGCACTAAATAGGCTGACCGTCCGAAATACCTATCCGCTCCCCAGGATAGACGAGTTGTTCGATCAGCTGGAGGGAGCCCATTACTTTTCGAAGCTGGACTTGAGATCAGGCTATTACCAGCTGCGGATCCAGGAGGAGGATATCCCGAAAACGGCCTTTAGTAGCCGGTATGGGTTGTATGAGTTCATCGTGATGCCCTTCGGGCTCACGAATGCTCCGTCAGCATTTATGAGCCTCATGAACCGGGTCTTCGAGGCTTACTTGGATGTGTTTGTCATAGTGTTCATAGACGACATCCTTATCTATTCTAAGACGGAGGAGGAGCATACACGACATCTAGCATTGACCCTGGAGAGACTGCGGGAGCATCACCTTTATGCGAAATTCAGTAAGTGTCAGTTCTGGCTGAAGGAGGTGGCGTTCTTAGGTCACATTATCAGCGGAGCCGGGCTGGCAGTGGACCCGGCAAAGATTCGAGCTATTTCAGAGTGGCCGCAGCTGAAAACAGCCACTGACGTACGGAGTTTTCTAGGACTTGCCGGTTATTACCGGAAGTTCGTAGAGGGATTCTCTCGAATCGCCCTCCCGCTCACATCCTTGACAAAGAAGGAGGCACCGTTCGTGTGGACCCCGCAGTGCCAGACAGCTTTCCAGGAGCTGAAGGATCGGCTGACCTCGGCTCCCATTCTTACTCTTCCCTCGGGGAGGGAGGGATTCCAGGTCTACACCGACGCATCATATCAGGGGATGGGAGCGGTACTGATGCAGAACGGACACGTCATAGCTTATGCCTCCCGCCAGCTGAAGACCCATGAGAAGAACTACCCAGTACATGACCTTGAGATGGGGGCAGTTGTATTCGCACTGAAGATATGGCGGCACTACCTTTATGGAGTCCACTGTGACATATATTCCGACCATAAGAACCTTAAGTACGTGGACACGCAGAAGGAACTGAACATCAGGCAAAGGCGGTGGGTGGAGTTTCTATCTGACTATCAGTATGAGATGCACTATCACCCGGGGAAGGCAAACGTGGTGGCAGATGCACTGAGTCGGAGAGCCGCCACAACAGGAGCAGAGCCTCAGTTGATGTCTATGGAGCTGCTGCAGAGACTAGAGGACATGCACATTACTCTGGTATCGTCTGATGATCCTGAGCTCTATGAGGAGTACTTGGCCGCGATAGGCGTTACCGATGACATCAGAGACCGGGTCAGAGAGGGACAGAGGCAGGATGCCAAGTTGGAACCCATCTTCCAAGCTCTGAAGGCGGGCACTGCAGGAGATTACACACTGAGGGACGATCTGGTGTGCTTCAGAGGACGGGTGTATATACCGGAGGGAGGCCAGATCCGGGAGGATATTATGATGGAGGCGCACTGCAGCCGGTATTCTGTACACCCGGGGATCACAAAGATGACGGCTGATTTGAAGAGGACGATGTACTGGCCGGGCATGAAGAAGGATGTCTCACACTTCGTGACCCATTGTGAGGCATGTCAGCTAGTGAAGGCGGAGTGCAGGAACCCCGCAGGATTATTGCAGCCACTCCCGGTGCCGGAGTGGAAGTTTGATGACATAGCCATGGACTTCATACATGGGCTTCCCCGGTCTCGGACAGGGAATGACTCGATCTGGGTAATCGTCGATCGGTTGACCAAGGTGGCTCGATTTATACCGATCAGGAAGGATGATTCAGTAGGAGTACTGGTGCGGAAGTTTGTGGAGCAGTTCATTCGTTATCATGGAGTGCCCAGGACGATAGTGTCGGATCGGGATGGCAGGTTCACCTCCAGGGAGTGGAGGTCCGTGCAAGCTTACTTAGGCACGCGATTGACTTTCAGCACTGCATTCCACCCCCAGACAGACGGGCAGACAGAACGCACCAACCGGACGCTGGAGGACCTTTTGAGGCTATGCATCTTAGATCGCGGGGAACCGTGGGAGAAACTCTTACCCCTTGTCGAGTTCTCCTATAACAACAGCCACCAGTCCAGCATCAGGATGGCGCCTTACGAAGCCTTGTACGGGAGGAGATGCCGGACCCCGCTCTCATGGGTGCAGAACGAGGATCCGAAGGTATTGGGGTCAGAGTTCGTTGAAGACACCGAGGCACAAGTGAGGCTGATCAGAGACAGGATGCTCGAGGCGCAGAGTAGACAGGCCAAGTACTATGACGCCCGACATCGGCAGGTGGAGTTCCAGGTGGGGGACCGGGTGTTTCTGAAAATCCGGCCCATGCATGGAGTTTCACGGGTGCGTGGTCGGAGGAAGAAGCTCAGCCCTAGGTACATGGGCCCTTACAGGATCCTGGAGCGGATCGGACCCCTAGCCTACCGGCTGGAGTTACCACCAGAGCTAGAAGCGCTGCACGACGTCTTCCACATTTCTTCTTTGAGGAGGGCTCTACTACGCCCGGAGCAGCAGATTCTGACCACCGAAGGGCCGGTAGCTTCAGACCGGTCTGTTCATTTGGAGCCTGTGAGGATCGACGACCGAGGAGTGCGGGTCTTACGACGCAAGAGGGTCCCTCTAGTCAAGGTCCTGTGGAGGAACCACGGCCAGGAGGAGCATACCTGGGAGCCACAGGACCTGATGCGACAAAGATACCCCGAGCTATTCAGTCAGGTATACCTCTCAGACCCCTCAAGATGTTAATTTATTTTTCTGCTTTAAGTATACTAAGGGCTGCTCTAGGTAGATAGGGGCTTATCTTTGTTTATTGGGGGCTTAACTTTGTTTATTGGGATTTTGGTTCGCCGTTTGGGCGAAAGGGGTCTTAGATCTAAGTTTTCCCTTAAATCAAATTTAACAAACAAGACGTCATAATGGGATGTTACAAGACTCTTTCCTTCGGTAATAAGACCCGTAGGTCCAACCTTGATTTCGGGGACGAAATCTTTGTTTTGTTTATTGGGATTTGTAACATCCCATTTCCAACTAGACCCCTAAGAGTGGTTTTGGCCATGACTAGGTCATGACAAAACCCTGGGAAGCCAGAAATGGGCCAAGAGATAGGAGGCCAAGGTAGGGATCACCATGGTCTGCAGATAGTAGAATTCTGAACAATAGTTTAGGATGACAATGGGGCTTCACCATGACCCCAAGACCCTATCACAACACTCCCAAACATTTTGGGAGACCCATTAGAGCCAAAAGGACCCATTAGGGCCAACCCAAGAGGCCCAGTTGACCAAGGTCAACCCTAGCCCTAAATAGGTCAACCTAGCCCACTTAGGGCCAATAGACCCACTCCTAGTCTAGAGGACCCCACCTATGCCCTCCTAACCCTAAAGTGAGGACAATGGGTCACTAAGGACACATTGGGGTCAGCCCTAGAGGCCAGGTTGACCCAGGTCAACTCAAGCCCTAATCTGGTCAAAGTACCCCTACTAAGGGTATGTGACCTCCAAAGTGCAGGGCAACCCCATATAACCCTACCTAGACCCTAAGGGAAGTCAATGGGTCACCAAGGATCCATAGGGGTGGACCTTAATGGTCATGTTGACCCAAGTCAACTCTAGCTCTAAATGGTCAAAGTGACCTTACCAAGGGTCAAGTGACCTTTAAGGTGCCAAGTCAACCCTACCCAGCCCTACATAGACCTTAGGGGAGGCCAATGAACCACCCAGGACCCAATGGGGTCAACCTAGATGGTCAAGTTGGCCAAGTCAACCCTCATTGAGGGTCAAGTCAACTTAGCCCAAAAAGGGCTAACCCAAGCTCAAGCCACTTCTCCCTTAGGCTAAGCCCATTCCCATGATCATCATAATCCAGTGGGCTGCCTTTAGCTTGTGGGGTTGACTAGTCAACCAGAGGTGACTAGGAGAGAGAAAAAGCTCCTCTCCATGATAATGGAGGAGAGAGAAATGAGGAAGGAGAAGGGGGAAGTAAGAGGCCGGCCAAGGGAGACTAACAGCCACCCTTTATGGCTGCAATCAACTCCTCTAGGAGAGAGGAGTTGATTCCAGCCGTTTCCCGGCCACCAAGGGGTGGGTTCAGCCCCCTCCACACAACCCGAGCCACTCCATTAATGGAGATAATGGCCATTGAAGAACCAGCCTCTCCCCTCCCCCAATTGCCTTTTAAACACCATCAGGGAGCCGAGGGGATCATTTTGGAGCACTTACCTGGAGGAGACGAGCCCTTCCACCGTGCAGTTGCAGAAGCCGAGCGCCGCCGCCGTCGCCAATGGCATCCCGCCGCTCCTCTCGCATCCAGGCCGCCAGGAAGGTCCTCCTCCTCTCCTTAACTCGCGGGTAGATCCTAGGAATCCTTAGGCTAGAGTTTCGGGCTCAATTGAGCCCGATCGAATCCAGGATTTCTCCTGGTTTCGGCAAGGAAAAGTCTTGCTCAATCCGCCGGAAAACACCTCTCCGGCGGCGGAGCCGCCGCCTGACGACAGCCACCACCTCAACGGAGGTGTTGGTGGCGGTGGCCGGCCGGGGAAGGGGCTGGATCGCCGGCGGCAGAGCTTGGAAATCGCTCCAGGCAGAACCAATCCCAGCCGTTGGCTCAGTGGGGACGATGACCAGATGCCGTCGATCTGCGCCAAGATTCGTGCGGCATCAGATCAGATACTATAGGGTTAAATAAAATTTATTTCATTTTTGTCACACTGGATGTATTTAATGTAATTAATGTTTAAAAATACCTAGGGACCCTGGATGGAAATTTGCCCAACATGAACATTGTAGCTTAGGGTGTCTAGTTTGCAGCAAAAATTGTTGGGACCCTTTTGGGTCACTGGTTGGACCAGGGCACCCATTTTGGTGGGACATGTCCTTAGGGCTAGGCAGTCACTAAAATGAGTGCCCACTCTTCACCCCAAGCCCAAATGGGCTGAAATTTTGGCAGAGGGTCTATCCTAGGCATACCTAGGGCCTGCCCAAAAATGGGAATTTTTGGAGAAAATATTTCTATAGTTTTGGTAAAAATTTAATAATCATTAGATAAATTAAATAGGTGCCCTAAACACACCCAAAACCTCCCAAATTTTGGTGAGTGGTCCCTGGGCTCCAATTAGGTACCTGTATAAAATTTCAGTTGGTTTGGGTGAGTGTTGAATAGGTTTTGACCCAACCCTAGTTCTACCCTATGAAGGGCATTTTGGTCAAAAGTGGCACTTTTGGTTTTAAGTGACCAAATCACCTCAACAGAGGCTGAAACTTTGGCCACTGATATGATTTAACTTTTTACACTCACTCATGAAGTTTGGAGTGGATTGGGCTAGGGTAGCCCTAGAAGTGTAGGGTAGGCCCTTTAGGGTAATTCTCTAGGGTTTGAAGAAATTGGGGTCAAAAGACCTTGGATGGGCTTGAAACTTGGGAATGATGACCATAGGGTCACTATGGTCCTATGGGTAAAATTTTAGGGCATTTGGAAGATTAAAGACCCCTTAAATCCATAACCCTAGTTTAGGGCACTAGCTTTGAAACCATAAGAACTAATACCAAAACTATCTGAAAAGGGCTGAGATTTTGAATGGGTAGTTGCTTAGGGCATACATGTCTCTGGAAATTTTATAATAAATTTTGGATGAATATTTTTGGTACTTTATTCACAGAGTTATATTTTATAATTTCCACTTAAGAGTTTTTGCAGAGCACTATACTTGCTTAAACTTGATAAAACTTAGCCAAGGGGCTTATAATCATATTACCCATCTCTGTAAATTTTTATGGAATTTTTGGAGAATGATATTTAGTTGTTGCTTCTTTAATTATTTAATTCCATGGAACCTTGGAAAATTTAATAATGACTTTTAGATTGTCTGAAAAATTCTAATTTCTTCATCATGATGTTTTTAGTTCCCTATGAAGCCCTAGTAATTTTTACATAATTATTGGAGACATATATGGGGCACTTCCTTCATTATTTTTGATTTTTGGAATTATTTTAATAAATCCTTTAGAGGTCAAGAATTATCTGGAAAATTATGAAAATTAGCATCCAATGATATTTCTCTGTTATTTAGTGAATACAAATTTTAGGAGGCCATTACCTGAGAAAAGCTTATGGTTCATGTTCAAATTGACTATGGCCTAGTTTTGAGGAAAATTCAATAAATAGTAGATTAATTGGGAAAAATATGATTTTCTGAATTTAGTCTATATTTATCATAATAGACCTCTGATAATTATCATGAGGGTACTGGATGAGTATTTCATGTACTTCCCCTTTTACGGGTCACGTAGCTTAAGTGGTCTGCATATAGCAAAACTGCAGGATTTCATTTGGATTGAATTAGGGCACGTATGATGGGTCTTGATGGTTTGCTGTAAGGACAAGTGGAAAGGGCTGCATCTTTGGAAGATGAGTGAGTAGGGTGTGGATTTGTCTAGGGTTAAAGGCGTTCGGGCCCGACGAAAGATCGTCCTACCCAAGGAGAGTTGGAGTCAAATCACCCTAGGATTAGCGTATCGAAACTTGAGAAAATAATGGGTAAGGGGATCAACCAATAATAAAATAAGTACCTTGCGAAAGGGAACGCTGGGCGTAATCCCAACACAGTTCCTAGTGCCCCTTGAGAGCCCTTCACAGGGAATACCGGGGGCAGTCCTGGGTTAACGTAAACTGTCTAATAAGCTGAAAAGAGTAACTTAGTAATTAGGGTTGCACATTTCACAGACACTGATGGCACGAGATGTTAGCTGGGAGCTTCGGCTCGATTGTTTGTGACGGACGTGTTGGTCCGGGGAGCTTCGGCTCGGGTTTTGATCACGCTAAATTTGCATGTGCATAAAAAGGAAAGTAAATTAAGGTGGTGGGTCTTCGGTATTGGAGGGTCGATGCACCGACGCCAATACGTTGACTCGGCAAGTGTGGTTAGCACTTCGCCAACAGAAGTCCGGTGCGCCAGCCGGCAAGAGTACGCAGGAGTCCGCTTCGTGCACCAAGCGTTGAGGCGTACGATAGGTCTGACCGGTAGTGCTTTACTGGTTTAGAGGTGGGCGAGGCCCAACCCACCGCTTCCGTCTGCCACTACGGAGGTATCCTGGGAGGTTACGGCTCCAGAAAGGGGGAACTAAAGGTCTGTGTGCACAGAGTCGGGTGTGTGCGTTGCACTTGCATGTCCATCATACCCACTTGCATGTCATAGCATAATCGATTCATTTAACCCCTGACACCTGATGTATAAGTGGAATGGGACGCTTATACATTAGGACCTGCAAAACGACCCCTTAGTCTATAAGCTTGTGTGGGCAAGTTTATAAATTAAGGTTAATTTTGATATATTTAGTTACTGCTGTTTGACCACCGTCACCCCAACGTATAAATCGGTATGGGACTTTTATACGATGGGAGCCTTGCAAGAGACCCCTTGGCTTATGTGTTTTTCCACATAAGTGAAGGTTACATTTCAGCTTACATTTTATTGTCTTTATATGCTATAGAACTTGCTAGAATAGGACCGCTGCCATCTGCTTTTGATATTCTCCACCTTCAAGTCCTCCCCTTTCTTCCTCTCCGCTCGGTGCCTAGGAGCCGTGGGGGAAGGGGTGGGGGATGATAGGACTTAGTCTTTTAGACTAACGGTTTTCGAACCGCATCATTTAGGGGATCGTGGAGACCAGCATGGAGGAGCAGCCCCAGAGACCGGTGCGCTTGGAGGTGGGGCAGTCTAGCTCCGGAGTTCATACAGCCGGGACTGTGAGTCTCGACCCTGAGTAGTTTTTCAGCTTTTGCTTCCGCATGAGTGACTTTGTAGTGAGGATTTGATGTACCGGGCATAAGCCCGCTTTGCTACTCTGATGTTATTTTCTGTGGACACTCCCTTCGTGGAGTTATATTTATTATGTCATGTGATTCTCTGTGGACAGATAGTTTACATTTACTTCATTATTTTGCTACTTTTCTGTGATCGAAATGGCCGGCAGAATCGGCGCTTTGTGGTGATGACTCTTCAGGGCGTGAAGGAGTCACCGCAAAACGGCGGTTCTGGGCCTAAGACCCCCGTGGTCAAAAAGAAAAAAAAAAGGGGGTCTTACAGAGGAAGGGGTGGGGGATGATAGGGCTTAGTCTTTTAGACTAACAGTTTTCGAACCACATCATTTTAGGGGACTGTAGAGCCCAGCAAGGAGGAGCAGCCCCGGAGGTCGGCACGCTTGGAGATGGGGCAGTCTAGTACTAGAGTTCAGACGGCAGGGACTGTGAGTCCTGGTCTCTTGTAGTTATTTTGGTTTTTCTTCTACGTCGATTGATATGTAGTGAGGTCTTGATGTACTGGGAATGAGCCCAAGATTTGGTATTTTTATTATTTCTGTGGACACTCCCTTCGTGGAGTTTATTTACTATATATGTGACTTGCGTGGACTTGCTTTATTATTTTGCTATAGTGGTGATCGATTTGGTCGGCAGGATCGACATTTTGTAGTGATGACCTTCCCGGGCGCGAAGGTGTCACTACAAAGCGGCGGTTCTGGGCCTAAGACCCCGGTGTTTCCAAAAAAATGGGGGGAGGGTCTTACACTGTAAATCCTGGTGTGTTATGTTTTTTTATTCTACTTTACTATATTACTATGCTAAGAAAAAAAACTATAATAAAACTTAAAATAAGTCAAACAAAAATCCCCCCCTCTAGGTGAGTAGCAACCATTTTTTCATGTTATATTATAGGCCCAAAAATACAAGGGTGAACTCCAAAGAAATCCATCAATGACGATGCCCAAAGGTTCCCCCAGTCACACCTTCTCCACTACACTTGATACTAACTAACTCTATGAATCATTAGGACATAAATTAGGATGACGTGTAAGCATAGGTTTAAGGGTGAGATATACGAAAGATAAACAAGAAGGCTTTTCACAATTAAACAAAATATTTTGAGCTCAACAAAAATTGAATACCATAAAAAAAACATGAATGCTTTTCCCAACGTAACAGAAAGTACCATAGATTTCTGAAAACTCAGCCAAATAAAGATGGGGGTCTTCCCTAGCGGGCCAAATAATTGGGCATTGTTATTGATTACATTAAGGATGGATGGCTTGATCTCAAACTGGTTGTTGCTGATTATATAACCAAATATTGGGTACACACTATCAATAATGAGAGTGGTGTAGTCTCTCATCGCCCTTGGCATCAGATAAACCATATTTATTCATCAACATTCTGTCCATCACGGGGGTTAGATTCTCCCACAGTTTATTCACTTGGACAATGTTCCCTTCCATTTCTACAATGAGGCAGCAGTGCATACGCAGTGAAAGTGCAGGTTAGATCTGATATACTCTAGAGATGGGGTGAATAGAGTATGGTGCTTACTAAAAACTTTTAACAATTTTTGTTGTATTCCTAAGTGAACAGGGAAGAAAATAAAATAAAGTAAACACTGCAACTATCTAAACATAGAGCAATCACAGAGCACAGCAGAAAACAAAAGAAAAGGGCAACCAGAAGACACAGGGAGCTATAGTGGTTCCCCAATCAATCTGGGTACATCCACTCTTCTACCACCCTAGGTAGGAATCCACTGCAGGATGAGTTGATCAGGTGTCCTGGGCACCAATGAGCTTTTGATAAGGTGCTCAAAAACCAACCCTCAAGTCTTTTGGAAGGAGACTTGCAACCAGAATAATTTTGAAGGGATTTAAAACCCTGTATAGGAATTGGAAAGAAGGTGATAGTGTCTTCTCTGTCAACAATCAGAGAGAAGACTTGTGGATTGATTGTAGCAGATCTTACTCCCCCTGAGATTTTGAATTGGTCAGGAATGCTAGAGCACTACTTCAGGGTGATAGGTCTTCAATGACCTAGAATGTCTGGACCAGAAATGCTTCAGGAACTTCTTTTGACAGATAGAACTTTGTTGTCCTTTGAAGTTGTCCTGAGAGTAGAGAGAAGAAGACTCTTGATTGAATTTGATTGTTCTTCTTCTTCCTCTTGAAAAAGTTCTCTGGTAAGGCTGATTGCAGTCAAGAACTTTTGATTTAAGAATGTTTGTTCTTTTCTGCAACTTCAGAGTGACTGTCTGACCGTGTGTATTGGTTGTTGTACTGTGATTCTGTTACTCTATCACTGCTTGATTCTTTTCTCTTACTATGTGTGTCTCTTACTGACCGAGGAACATTCAAACTTTTGAATGTCGAGCAGTAATTGCAGTCGGCCTTGGAAAGAATCAACAATCAATGAATTTCCTAACTGTCCCATGGAAAAATGGCATGTAATCGTCCATAGTCAATGCGCATTCTAACGGTAACATTCCGAGAAGATCTGGCATTAAATGTTCAGGAATCATCGCCAAGAAACGGGACGGGAACCTTGAAGAAAACCTAGTCTGGATTCGTCGAACGAAGAACACAATTCGTCGAGCTGCACTTGTGTTCGTCGAGCTGTGCTTGAGTTTGTCGAGCTGAGCTTGAGAGAGTTCGTCGACCAGACAATCTTCATTCATCAAACAGACAGTCTTCATTCGTCGAGCTGAGAATCAAATTCGTCGAGCTGAGAAAAGTTCTGGACTTAGACAAAATATACTGCATCTGCTGAAATGCTGTGTCGACATAAGTTGGTGTCGACAGATTGATCTTGGTGTCGACACAAGTCCTCTGGTGCCGACATAAACTAGTGACGACTGATATCCTGGTGTCGACACAAATCCTCTGGTGTCGACATAAGCTGGTGTCGACACAAATTGTCTGTTGTCGACACAAACCCTATGTGTCGACACAAATTCTCTGAGTCCAGAAATCATCGAGTAGAGAATAGCATTCGTCGACCTGAGAAGCTGACTTAGTCGACCTGAGAAGCTGTGAACTTGAGGTCCAAGTTCGTCGAGCTTAGAATCCAATTCGTCGACCGAAGCTTGAAGCTGGACTTAGAAAAATTTGAAGTTCTCCTGACTTTGGCTTGATGTAGAAACTGAGTCTTCGTCGAACAGAGAACACAGATCGTCGAGCTCAGCACTAAGAATTGCCTCACGATCGTCGAGCACAGAACTCCTTTCGTCGAGCTGAGTTCGACGAACGTCGAACTCACTTTACTTAGTCTTGAAAACTTGTCAATCTTGAGTATCCGATGGTCTTGAAGAAAGTTGGTCCATCTGGAGTTGATCCCAAGGACTTGACCTAGACTCTAGGACACAAGTTGACCCTGGCTATACAAGATGGGTCACATCCTAAGTCAGTGAACCTAGCCCAAATCAACTAGGGATCCAACACGCAGCGCTCGCTCTATCTCAGGATCCAACTCAGCAATGTATCCAAGGTCTCGACCCTGCATAAAAACTAACAGAACAAAAACAAAATTGAATATAACCAAAAATCCTTATAACTAATTTTTCAAACCAAAGAACCAAATGTCGTGTGCATTCCCCGACAACAATGCCAAAAACTTCAGGTTCTATCGCCAAGTGTACCAGTCATTCAAGAAATATAAAGTGGAGAGAGCCTCCTCATGTATTGATCTTTCATATGAAAGTTGGGGGGTGAAATTCAATTGTTTAGAAAATTAATCATAAGAATTTAAAAATATGGATTTTGTTTGGTTTGGTGAATCGTTGATAAAAAGAACTAAACTAAACTACGCTACAAGCACCACATTGCAAGGTGGATGGAATTATGCAGGTCATTAACACTACTTAGCTTGGCAGATGGATGAGTAGTCTTGCGGATGGGGTGGAAACACCAATGAAAATGAGGGTCGCAAACACCTCCTCGCAATGCACATAACTTGCAATTGCTAGTGCAACAATCCAAACAACGTAATGATTGAATGGCATAAGGAAATGGGGTTGTAATCTCAATGCACAAACCACAATAATTTTCAAAGACATGAAATATGCATTAACAAAAAAGGTCCATATGTACATCATCCAAATGTTAGGGAAGAAATATTCAAATTACAATAAGGGGAGGAAAGTGCGCGAAATAGAACCAAGTCCGTAGGAACGTTGAGGAGTCATGGGAGGAATCGACGAGGTGTCACTCAGCGTCCTCGCTCAATTCACAACTAACATCTAGGGTACGATAGGTCTCTCACCTCCTCACACTCTACTCGTCCTCTTTAGTAGATTAGTCTTGGCCACATCTCTAGCGAAGGACCTCCCTTGGTGCAATGAGAAAAACTTTAAATCTTCCTGAAGGCATGGAGTGACGGAGGCAGCAAGGGCAAAGCCCTAATTGATAGAGAATATAGGAAGAAATCGTGAAGCTCCACCCTAAGGTGGGCGGAGATGGAGGGAGGAAACAGAGTGGTTGGGTGAAAATAAGGTGAAAATCCAAAATAGGGCAACAATATATGCTTTAATACCAAAATCTGTGAAAAAAAGAACTTGCATGGTTGAATGAACGACCGTGTGTGCAAAACCATTCAAATTTTAATGAGAAATTTCCAAATAAGGTAAGTTTCCGCCCGTGTGATTTTTACTCATGCACGGTGGAAACAACCATGCTCTAATAACAACACATGGGCCTGGATAGACTACTATATTTCCCTGCCAACCAACAACTCATGCAGTTTTCTTCTCACATGGTTAAATTCAACAGTACGTGAAGGAAATGCACGACCACTAAAAATTATTCATTTTTAGACAAAATAGGTTGCTCGTGTGATTTGCTCTCGCACGGACGAAATTGACCATTTATGACTAAAATGCACAAGCAAAGGGAGAGCACTGAATTTTTAGCACAATGATCTCGCACTAGAAAAACTGCAAGAGCGTGAAGAAACTTCACACAGTCATGTGATCATGAATATCAACATCTCATCCAAGATGAGGTAACGTACGAGAAAAATTCCCATGCGTAAAGGAAAATGCTCGATCATGCAAAATACACATAATTTATTAAGGAGATTGGGCTTTGCCCATGCGTATCAAAAACTCTAACATGAATAGAAAAACATAATTGGGAGCACCATGTGCTTACCCGCAGAAATGAATGTGCAAATGCACACCACAATGGACAAAATGTGCATTTCATGTGAATGCGAAAACTAAGTGAAATATAAGTAATATTGAACTAAAAGTGGAGTGTAAGTGCATGAAATCGAACCCAGATGAGTCTGAAATACCTATATAAATTTCACAAATCACACCCCCAGGCTTACCTTTTTTCTCATCTGAAGCAAATTACCTCCATAAAGATAAAAAAATAAGAGCTGGCATAATAATTGAAACTTTCGTAGTACCATGTGAAATCTCATACTCGTGCGCCTAGAAATTTAGTAGAAGAAACTTTTAATTATGCAAATTATATTATAGGTTTCTAAGTTGTGTATCTGCATATAATGTCTACACGTAATTCAAATCATGGTGAATCGTCTGGTCATGCGTAAGTAAAAAGTATTGATCACTAAGAAGACCTTTGCCTAAGATTAGGGCTCGGAACAACCTCCAAAGAAAACCATCAATGATGATGGAGATAAGCTTGCCCGTTTGCACTCTCTCCATGACAGTAGTTCGATTCAAAGTGCGAATCAATAGGACTTTCAGTTCAAAATGAATCTAGGGTTACAGAGGGGTAAATAAGGATAAAAATGGAGGCTCAGCACACCAAACCCAAATTAACTCTCAAATATAAATACTATCTACGCATAAATAAAACTCGAGTGCAGCACACCCCCTGGCTTGAACTTGATACAATGGGTGTGTGAATCGCCTACTCCCGAACAATTTTCATCACTTTTATTTACATTTTAAATTTTCACTTTTCATAATTTTTTCTTTTTGCATTTTCATTTTCTCCTTCTTCTCTTTTTACATTCAATAAGAATTTCAAGTAGATTTTATTTCAAAGAAGCACTTCCACACATTCACAAATACATCCCAACTTTTACACCCAAAATAAAAAATTTACTTAAGCATGAGCTCGGAGTTTGTTGTGCAATTAGGATAGGATTTTTGTCTTTGGTGATATGACGGTGATGCTGAATCAATGGTAGGGATAGGCACAACATGCCGGGGACGGACTCAATCAACCCGGAGGTTCCTCTTGAAGCTTAACAACCCAAAACCCCTCTCATTTGAGTGTTTGGTGCCCAAAACTAGAAAAGAAAATGATGCTAAAGACAGCATACTAAAACCAAGAGGAGAAGTGTCGTTACCTTCCGACTCCTCTTCCTATCCATAGCAAAATGGCCGGATGAAAACCTTCGCAATGATCTAGCCTCCACGAATCTGGACTCGGTTCGTGATTTGGAGCACTGAAGCTTCTCCTATAGCCCTAACCCTCCTTCACTTTCTTCCTTGCTCTCCCTTCTCCCTAGAAATTAGTAAGAGAAAAGCTTGAAGAAAATGAAGGTTTCCAACCCTATTCTCGGACATAACTCCCCAAGAGCAGTCCTGAACCATCAGATCCCAAAATAAGGGAAGGAATGGCCACGATCCGTCTGAAAAATAAAATACCTGGGCCGAACACGGCCTGGCACGCACCCGTGTCCAGGGCCGTGTCCCCCATTCGCCGTCACAAATCAACGCGCCTGGAACAGTACACGGTCATTCAAGACGCCCGTGTTCGACCCGAGACGCCCGTGTCCCAACTGACACGGCTGTGTGGTCGGCTGTGTGCCTCCATCGACACAGACCCGAAAACAACCCGAGAAGTACACGGCCTGGGACACGCCCGTGTCCCACGCCATGTGCAAACTCTCGACACTCGTCGACAGCATTTGTGTCGACACCGCGGAAAAATGTCGAGCGAATATCGTCGACCAAGCGGGACACGCCCTGTGAAACGCCCGTATCACAGGCCGTATGCCCCAGTCTCGACACTCGACACTCGACACTCGACACTCGTCGAGTGAGCATTGTCGACTGAAGTTCGTCAACTGACCCACAAGGCCTTGGACACGCCCCTGTCCTAGGTCGTGTGCCTTGTCTCGACACATTGTCGAGCGAAAATGTCGACACCCCGGGCCGAGTGTCGACACGGGCTCGACACGCCCTGCGACACGCCCGTGTCGCAGGCCGTGTGCCCTGTCTCGACACTTCGCCGAGCGCAAAGTGTCGACTACGCGGCCAAGTCATTGACTCCAGCCTGACACGGCCAGGGACACACCTGTGTCCCGGGTGTGTCCCGGGCCGTGTGCCCCCTGCTAGAAACCAAAATTGGCCAGAAACGCAAATCGACCCTCTCTCAAAAACTGGGGTGTTACAACTCCCCCCCCCCCTTAACAGAATTTCGTCCCGAAATTACAAAACAAAAGGGAACACACTTAAATGGTACCTGAAATGAAGAGTTCTGGATACTCTTCTAGCATGGATTGCTCTCGTTCCCAAGATTGCTCCTCACGACAACAGTTGTCCCATCGGACTCTCACGAGTTTAAACTCTTTATTCTGCAACTGCCGAGTCTCCGAATCCTCTATAGCGATTGGACGGACTCGCGTCCTCAAGTCTTCCTCAATTGGCACCGATGCTGGCTCGATCACCACACTAGCCTCCACCAAGGCTTTCCTCAAGACGGAGACATGGAAGACGTCATGCAATCCACTCAGCTCCGCGGACAACGCCATCCGATAGGCTGCTTCTCCCACCCGTTCAACAACTTCAAAAGGCCCCAAAAACCTTGGACTCAACTTCTTGAGTCGGCGAATCCGTGAGATGCCCTTGAACGGCTTGATATTCAAATAGACCCAATCACATACCGCAAACTCCAACTTACTGTGACGAGCATTAAAGTATTTTTCTTGCCGGTCTTGTGCCACCTTCATACGCTCTTGAATGGTCCGTACCAACTCACAAGCGTCAACTACCACCTCCTTTCCCAAAATTTCGGTGTCTCCTGCCTCTGCCCAAGACATTGGTGTTCGACACCGCCTCCCATACAAAGCTTCGTATGGCGCCATTTTTATGCTTGCTTGATAACTATTATTGTACGCAAATTCCACCATGAAGAGGTGATCTTCCGACCTCTTGCCGAAGTCAAGAATGCACATTCTCAGCATATCCTCCATAGTATGGTTCGTTCTTTCAGTTTGCCCATCAGTTTGAGGGTGGAACGCCGTACTGAACTTTAGCTTCGTCCCCAAACTCTTTTGAACCAATCTCCAGTCCTTGGACGTAAACCGTCTATCTCGATCGCTGACTATGCTCTTAGGAATTCCGTGCAGTCGCATAATGTTGCGAACATACAACTTCACCAGCTTCTCCACGTTGTCCTCTTTCCGATTTGGGATGAAGTGGGCCACCTTGGTTAAGCGGTCCACGATCACCCAAATAGCATCATTACCCTGCTGCGATCTACACAAACCATGCACAAAGTCCATTGATATGTCATCAAATTTCCATTCATGGATTGGAAGGGGCTTCAGGAACCCGCCCGGCTTCTGACACTCGGCCTTCACCAAGGCGCAAGACTGGCAACGATTCACATACAAAGCTACGTCCCGCTTCAGCCCCGACCACCAAAAGGATTTCTTCATATCCAAGTACATCTTTGTACTGCCCGGGTGAATGGAGTACTTTGTGAAGTGTGCCTCAAACATCAACTCCTCACGGAGTTTGCCGAACTGTGGTATAACAACCCTTCCGTCCTTCCTCAGAATCCCATCAATCATCTCCCAGGCGCTGCTCTCGCCCGTTTGAGCCTCCAACACAAATGGTTGAAACTCCACATCCAACCGAGTCGCTTCCCGAATGCGATCGGTCAAGTCGTTCTGCACTTCAATCCAATTCAACCGAGCCACGCTGGACTCGCCTCTCGCAACACATTCCAAACCAAGGGACTCCCATTCCCGTACCAACCGCTCATCATGAGCTTCGATCCAATTCCCTTGCCCTGAGTACTTTCTACTCAAAGCATCCGCCACCACATTGGCTTTACCTGGCGTATACTGAATCGCCACCTCGTAGTCTCCAAGAAACTCAACCCACCTGCGTTGCCGCATGTTCAAGTCCTTTTGATCCAAGAGATACTTCAGGCTTTTATGATCCGTGAAGATCTCCAACTTTGCACCATAAACATAATGCCGCCATATTTTCAACGCGAAAATTACCGCCGCCAACTCCAAGTCATGGACGGGGTAATTCCTCTCATGAGGCTTCAGCTGTCTAGACCCAAAAGCTATCACTTTGCCATGTTGCACCAAAACGCAACCCAAACCGCATCCCGATGCGTCACTGAAAATCTAAAATCCCTCGGTCCTTTGTGGTAGACTTAGGATTGGATCCATCATCAGTCTCTCATTCAGTGCCTCAAATGCTTGACTGCACTCTTGAGTCCACACAAACTTATGATCTTTTCGAGTGAGTGAGGTGAGGAGTAGAGCTATCCACGAAAAATTCTCCATGAATCTCCTATAATACCCGGCTAGTCCAAGAAAACTTCGGACTTCCGCAACGGTCCTCAAAACCGGCCAATCTCTGATGGCTTCCACTTTTGTTGGATCCACTGCCACCCCATCCCCACTAATCACGTGGCCCAAAAATGCCACCTTCTCTAACCAGAACTCGCACTTGGAGAACTTTGCATACAACTGATTCTCCCTTAACACTTGCAAGTCCACTCTCAAGTGGGTCTCTTGTTCCACTTCTGATTTGGAATACACCAAGATGTCATCAATGAAGACAACCACAAAAGAATCCAGGTATTCCCGAAATACTCGATTCATAAGATCCATGAACACAGATGGTGTGTTCGTCAGCCCGAACGTCATCACCATAAACTCAAAGTATCCATACCTTGTACCAAAGACAGTCTTGGGTATATCCTCATCCCGAATTCGCAGCTGATAATAGCCTGACTTCAAGTCCAATTTTGAGTACACCACCGACCCCACCAACTGGTCGAACAAGTCGTCTATCCGAGGAATCGGATACTTATTCTTGACGGTCAATTTATTCAGCTCTCGGTAGTCTATGGATAACCGCATGCTACCGTCTTTCTTCTTTACAAACAACACCGGCGCGCTCCACGGTGAAGAACTGGGTCTAATATACCCTTGCTCCAACAGTTCCGGTAACTGTACTTTAAGTTCAGCCAACTCCTTTGGTGTCATCCTAAACGGAGGACGTGACACCGGCCTAGCCTCCGGCACTAACTCGATCGAGAAATCGATCTCCCGCCGAGGAGGCGCTGCAGGAAGTTCATCCGGAAACACATCCTTGAATTCTGCCACTACGGGCACTTCCTCAATAGATAGGTGAGAGACACGTACCTCCAATAACGCTACTAGTGCTACACCACCCTGGTTAACCGCACGCATCAATTGCATGGCCGAAATCAGGGAACAGGCCACCCCACCAAGGCCCTCAAATTTGACTTCCGTCTGACCTTTGCTCCTTAAGGTCACTACCTTAGATAGGCAGTCAATACTGGCAGGCTGCTCTGCAAGCCAGTCCATGCCCAAAATGACATCGAACTCAACCAATGGCAAAATCGCTGCTACCAAAACGAAGTCAACTCCGTCCAGCTCCCAACAGATGCGCCCTTTGGCCCCGGTGGTCATGGATGACCCATTGGGCATGCGCACTTTCAACTCCGCGTCCGCCGAGGAAGACTCAACTCCTATTCTCTAGATGAAGCTCTCCGCAAGAAAGGAGTGCGATGCTCCCATATCAAACAATACCCTAGTGGGGTATCCGGAAACTAATACGAAGCCTATAACATAGACATCACACAAAAAGGGTCTAAAAGTATGAAGCACAAAATTTCAACTTAAATTTTCTTTATACCTGCCACCACATCGGTTTGGCGGATCGCTTCTTGCTGTCCAAGGTTGTAAGCCCTTGGTTGCACCGGTTGGAACCGAGAAGCGCTCGACTCTGCCATCTTCCCTTTCTCCGCAGCACTGGGGCTGGAGCGCACAGTCTGCTCCTGCCTTGCCTCTTGCCCCGATCCTCCTTGGGGACAAACACGAGCTATGTGCCCCACCTTATCGCAGTTGTAGCACGTCGGCGGTCCCCTAGAGTGAGAACCTCCAGGCGTCCACTTGCTCTTCTCGCAGGACCTAGATATATGAGGCTTATTCCTCCACCTACTCCCTTCAGACTTCCCATGGGATTGGGAAGGCTTCCCTTCCCCTTGATTGGTAGTAAAACCCTTACGACATTGGGTTCGCTCCAGATCACTTTCCAATATCCTGGCAGCCTCAACTAGTTCATTAAAACCAGCCCTCTTCATGGAAATGAGGGGTTGTCGCAGGTTCTCGCTCAGCCCCTGGTAGAAGAGGTTATCCCTCGCTACATCATCTGTCATCGTCGTTCCCGCGTAACGACCCAAACGGGTGAACTCCTGCACATACTCGTCCACCGTCTTGTCCCGCTGCATTAAGTGCAGGAACTACCTCTGAAGTTCCAACCGTGTAGAAACGGGAATGTACCTCTTCAAAAAAGCATCCCCAAACTCCTCCACCGACGGTGTGCGTCCCGGGAACTAGCGGCCGCTATGGCACACCGACCACAACTTGTCATCTCCTTCCAACATGAACGCCGCATATTCAGATTTCTTTTCTTCTGGCGTCTCTGCCGCCCTCAAAAGCTCTTGAATGCGAACCCACCAATCCTCTGCATCCATTGGCATACCAACTCCCTTGAAAGACGGGGGATGGAAGCTTAGGAAGTACTTCAAGTGTCGGTCTCCATGTCCGACAACTACCCTTTCTGCCAAAGGCTCCACTCGCCTGGCTTCTGCTCCTGGCACGACCGTCGCCGTATCCGGTGTACCAGGGGTTGCTACTTGAGCTGCTGCTGCAGCTTGGGCTGCCACCATCGCTTTTGCAAGCATGCGGCAGAAGTCGCCCGGGTTCACACCCATGCCCAAAAGACCTGGAGCAGTGGCACTGCTCGCCGAGAGTTCCTCTCTTGCTCTCGACGTACCCGCCTAGTTGCTTGCACTCTTTAAGAAAACAAGAAACAAGGAATCAGTCTCTAATCTCAAGACTTAAACATAAGGATACTCATGGTCCCGCGTTACTCTTATGTGGATAACTTCTCAACGCATTGACCTTGAATCTAACCTGGCTCTGATACCAAATTGTAACACCTCCCCTGTAATGACCGTATAATATGGGTCCGGCCGGGGCCTCATAACATAAGGACGCCACAACTTTAGTATTATAAGATGATATAACTACCCATACTCAAAACTCTTTGCACATAACAGCAGAAACACAAACAAGACTAGAAGTTATCCACCACTAAGAGAGTAATAACAATGGCCTTATGACCTTACAACAAGTGTCCAAACTCAAATAATACATCAGTCAAGAAATGCATAGCACTCCTAGTCTACCTCGGCATGCAAGCCGGACAACATGAGTCTCAAACATACAACATCATATAAGTAAAGCTACAAAAGAGAGAAGCACTTCATGAATCTTAGACCTTTCTGGCCGGCAAGCTAGCTCCTGCATGGGATCCTTGCCCTGTAAAATTTATTTGTAACGTGGGTCAGCAAAGGCTGACCTCAAATTGTGTAACAAACACATCTACTCCCGGCCACCCCTAATGGACCCCGGGGTACTCCTCCAACCTGCAAGTTAGAACTTCGTATGCAATATTCATAAGCAAGAAAAAGCAGGTACAGAAACAGGCTTGGATGTCACACTCATCATACATGTTCTCTACTGATTGAGCATATAATAAAAAGGGCATACTTATGTAACATGTATGCAACAACCCGGACTTCACCCAAGGCACCCTATCTCATATGCATCTAGCACATCATCACATCACATGGGTACTCATCGTTTCCCCATCGGCATAAAGCCACAAACAAAGCGGGTAACTCAATTTCCCCCAACGGCACACAGGCCGCCACATGGAACTCTTGCAAAGGCCCCACCAGCTCAAGGTCTCATACCCGGACTTGCCTACAAGCTCTGACGTCTCATGTCAGGATTCCAACAAACACAAACTGACCGATTCTAAGAAGCCTTGTCGGACCCCACCCGCTCATGGCCTCATTGCCCGGGCTTGCCCCCATGCTTGGCATTCTCGTCAGTCTCACAGAAGGGGACTAGTCTCGTCGGGACACTCTCCACATATGACGTGTACGTCACGGGATAGCCAGCCGACCACGGAGACATAGCCACGCCTTGGCACATCACAAACCAAGACAATTCCACCCTGGTCCCTCATTTATACTGCAGCGTTCCCGGGCACCAAGAAAACCATCTACCAACAATGCGGAGCTAACCTTGTCCACCAAGGAAACCATCTACCGCCATTGAGGAGCTAACCTTGTCCGGTTCCGACTACGCGTACTCACTTGAGAAAAAGGGGAAAACATCATCACATCACATACGGCATCTTACCGCAATGGAATCTCTACGAATCCTTAAAGTTCGTATGCAACATCACCGAGTCGGACTAACGGTCGCGACTACAGCTTCACCCATCATGCCTAATCCACTAACGGAGCGGATCTCTAATGCAAAACATGCCGGGGACGGACTCAATCGACCCGGAGGTTCCTCTTGAACCTTGGCAAACCAAAACCCCTCTCATTTGAGTGTTTGGTGCCCAAAACTAGAAAAGAAAATGATGCTAAAGACATGCATCCTAAAATCGAGAGGAGAAGTGTCATTACCTTCCGAATCCTCTTCCTAGCCATGGCAAAATGGCCGTATGAAAACCTTCGCAACGATCTAGCCTCCACGGATCTGGACTCGGCTCGCGATTTGGAGCACCGAAGCTTCTCCTATAGCCCAAACCCTCCTTCACCTTCTTCCTTGCTCTCCCTTCTCTCTAGAAATTAGTAAGAGAAAAGCTTGAAGAATAATGAGGGTTTCCAACCCTATTCTCGGACTTAACTCCCCAAGAGCAGTTCTGAACCGTCAGATCCCAAAATAAGGGAAGGAATGGCCACGATCCGTCTGAAAAATAAAAAAAACTGGGCCGAACACGGCCTGGCACACGCTCGTGTCCAGGGCCGTATCCCCCATTCACCGTCACAAATCGATGCACCTGGAACAGCACACGGGCATTCGACACGCCCGTGTTCGACCCGACACGCCCTTGTCCCAACTGACACGACCGTGTGGTCGGCTGTGTGCCTCCATCGACACAGCCCCGAAAACAACCCGAGAAGGACACGTCCTGGGACATGCCCGTGTCCCAAGCCGTGTGCGAAGTCTCGACACTCGTCGACAGCCTTTTTGTCAACACCGCGGAAAAACGTCGAGCGAAGATCGTCGACCAAGCGGGACACGCCCTGTGACACGCCCATGTCACAGGCCGTGTGCCCTAGTCTCGACACGCGACACTTGACACTCGTCGAGTGAGCATCGTCGACTGAAGTTCGTCGACCGACCCACACGGCATTGGACACGCCCGTGTCCTAGGCCGTGTGCCTTGTCCCAACACATTATCGAGCGAAAATGTCAACACCACGGGCCGAGTGTCGACACGGGCTCGACACGCCCTGCGACACGCCCATGTCGCAGGTCGTCTGCCCTGTCTCGACACTTTGCTGAGCGCAAAGTGTCGACTACGCGGCCAAGTCGTCGACTCCAGCCTGACACGGCCTGGGACACGCCCGTGTGTGTCCCGTGTCCCGGGTCGTGTGCACCCTGCCAGAAACCAAAATTGGCCAGAAATGCAAATCGACCCTTTCTCAAAACCTGGGGTGTTACACAATTGACCTAATTACACTTCTTAATTCTGCATCAACACCGTTTGATTGGCCATTTTTGCTTGGGCCTTAGCAACAATCTTTTCCATGAATTCCTCAAGCACTCTCTTTTTCGACAAAGGGACAGGTGGGTTATAACTGAGATGAGGAGGCCTCGATTGGCTTCCGGAATTCTGAGAATCATATTGATGTCGGCCGAGTTGCAATTATTTGCCTACAACATTTTGATACCATGAGAAGTTGGGATGATTTCACACTCCCGGGTTGAGCGTTGGAGAACAGAATAGATGTATTTTGATTATTTATGTAGTTCACAAATTCATCAAAATTCATGTTTGAAAAATTGGTTGAGAGCTCACCAACGGGGAATTCGTAAGAATGATCCCCAAGATTACTGCAACATTGGTATGAGATTGCAATGATTGGCGCAAAAGTTGGAGTAGGAAGCTTCAACAAAGCCACATTCTCGAATAGGGAAAGTGTCGATTCAGCAGGATGCACATAGGAACTAAATGCAAATATTCCCCTTGCACCTCTGGGGCATTCCTTCATGTGATCTAGTACGAGCTGTAATAGGCAGTATATTGCAAGATTCTAAAAGAATCCTCAGAGGTGTTGTTCATAAGAGTTCCTCCAGCAGTAGCATCAATCATTGCCCGGTAGTTGGCTAGATTGCAAAGTAGAAGATTTCTACTAGATTCCATGATTAATACTCATGATGGAGTACTTTCTCAACAAGTCGGTAATCCTCTCCCATTCCTCCGAGATGGTCTCTTGATCTTCTTGCTAAAACATGGTGATCGCACATTACGTGTTCATATTCTTGTCTGACAGGTGTAATTTTGCAAAAAATTTTGAAGACAGGGAATCCCAGGTTGTGGTGGCTCCAGGAGGAATAGTGTGGAGCCACGCTTTAGCTTTGTTGTGGAGGGAGAATGGAAAATCCAGAGCTTCATAGTTTTATCAGAGGCCCAGGTGTAATGAAATGTACCACGAATTTTTTAAAACTCAGCCAAATGAAGATGGGGGTCTTCACATGGCAGACCAGAGAATTGGGCATTGTTGCGAATTATATTGAGGATGGTTGGATTGATCTTGAATTGGTTATTGGATATTTTCGGGACAAATCCTGGGTACACATTCCCAATAGTGTGAGTGGTGTAGCCTCTCAACGTCCTAGGCCTCAGATGAAAAACATCGTGTTCATCAACATTCTATCCAACATGGGGGTTAGCATCTCCCCACAAGTTCATTCACCTGCACTTCCATTTTTATAGCGAGGCAGTGGCATGTACGAAAGATCCGCTCTATTTCAGGATCGATCTCAGCAATGTAACTAGGGTCACAACCCTGCATAAAACTCACAGAACAAAAACAAAATGAAATCCATTCAAAAATCCTTATAACTAGTTTTCTAAACCAAAGAACCAAATGCCATATGCATTCCCTAGCAACAACCCAAAAAATTGATGTGATGTCGGAAAGTACATTGCTCGCTCAAGTAATATAAAGTGGGGAGATTCTCCTCGTGTGACATACCCCACACTTCTAGGACCCTAAAGTTAGAGTTAGGGCTTGAGTGGTGCATGAGGCCCTAGTGTGGCCCTAGCTTAGCTTGAACTTAAGGAAAATTATTATGCGCATCCCCACTGTGCACAAGTCAACCTAGGCCAATTCACACTCACATGAACTCTCAAGGTAAGCTCTTTAATAGTTCCCAAACCATAAGAGAGACGAAACTGAGCGATGGACTCAAGGTTAGGTCAATAAAGTTGGTCAAATTGATCAAAGTCAACTTTAGGTCAATACAGGTCAAACCTTCACCTAAGAGGTCCAATTGGCCCTAAAACCTAAAGATGACCTTGCCTTTAGTCTTGGGACATCAAGGGAGAACAGGTGACATAAAATCCCCATCACGAGGTCACCAAGTTGACCAATTTGATCAAAGTCAAACTTGGCCCTATTTAGGTCAAAACACACTATTTGACAAAAATGGCCTGATTGGGGCATCACCATGATCCAATCAACATTGGGTGATGTCAATGGACTCAAGACACACCCCTTGGACCAGTCAACCCATCAAGTTGACCAAAGTCAACCCTAAGGTCAACCATGGTCTAATTAACCCCTAAAGGTTAAACGGGATCCCAAGCCAATTCAAGTGGGATAGCCTTACCCAAGGCCCATCCTACATCCCATGAGATTTTTCAGACTAAACAATTAGGATTAGGTGAGTTTAATTAGGGTTTAATGGGGGAAATTAAGGGGGAAGTTTCATTTGGAGGGGGGAATAATGGAGGGAGGCCAAGTGGCACACCGTTCTTCTTCCCCAACCCCTCATTTCATCTCTCCTGATGAAGAGGAAGAATTTTCCAGTAGTTACAGGTTGGCCACGGTCACAACCCGCATTTTTCATCACCAATAAAGGTATATCAGAGTAAGGGAAAAATGAATGTCATGATGTCACGTCAGCAGGAGATAACTGCGGACGCTCAGGAAAAACTCCTACTTAACCATGAAGAAAGATTCTTTAAGTTATTAAGAAGTGAAATCAGTTTAAGTTTAGTAGTTAGTCGTATCCCTCAGGTTAGTGGCTCATCTAGTCCACAAGAAAAGTAATCAAACGCTACAAAAAGTACTTCTTTTATCCAGTTAGGCATCATACAAGAGCTTAGAGGTTCCCAAGGGACAACTCAAGGCATGCAAGTTCTAAATTTATAGTAGAAGTAAAAGTAGATTTTTTACAGTTGTTAAAAATAGTGATTTAACATTTTGAGTTATGCAATGCATGCGGTAATAATAGTAATTTTATACTTGAAAACAACTACCATGCAATCCTAACATAAAACATCCCAGAGAGCAAGTAATCCACATCCACAGAAAGAAAATTAAGCAGCTAGCAAGCATCCAAAAATAACAATCCTGTGAGCGTCAACAAACTGACAAGAACCCACATACAATAAGGTATGTCAGAACTACTAAAATAAAATAAACAACAATCTACCTCGCTAAGATGAGGCAACAACCACGGCCAACACTGCCGCTCAAGCACTCCAAAAACTAGCACCGAACTCAGCTATAGCTCTGAACTTGAGGCATTCCAAAGACAGAACATCTCAGTAAGAAAGTACAAGTGATGGCAAAAAGAAAGCCAGAAGTACAAAGTTAAGGGCTACCAACCCAAGACAAAAGAAAAGGTATATAAATAAGTACAGTAGTATGTACAAAAGAAAAAAAACTTACGTGAAGCGTCATGTACAACAAGAATACCCCAAACGCACAAGGCTATAAGGGGAAAAAGTCAAGATTAAACCATCAGGAAGAGAAACAAACCCCTATTAACCACCTGTGGTCAACTCCACCAAAACAAATAACACGAGCGAGGTGGTCAACTCATCTGGACACAACCCCAAAGATAATTTATCCGTCTAAATGCGGGGGAGACTGAATACTCCAGCTTTCACCACAAAAGCCCCAAAACCCGGTAGAGCACCATAAAGTGCTGATAGGGAGATCAAACGTTGCGGCGGTGGATTCACCCACTAATAACACCCGCAACAAAGAAAATCCTGGAAGGAAAACCTCATAACGATCCGGGCTTAGAGCTCAGAGGCACACCACAACCCAATCGGGGCCTGGTGGCTTGTCTCGCCACACGACATCGCCATGAGGAAAAATCATGATAGACATCTCAAGTCAACAACGGCGCATCAGATTCTACTAACCAATTCTAGATTAGAAGCTGTTGATCAATCTTTAGGAAGAACTTACAATCCTAAACAAACTCTAACACACTCTATGAGAAAAATTACGGAATGGTAATAAAAGTGGTATTCATCACTTCATCAAATACATTAAGCATTTACAGGGTCAGATAGTAATAATCAAGAACAACAAAATCATGAATAGGATAAGGCATGAGATCTCAATAGTGCTATAATCAACAAAAATATATAATATAATCATGATATCCAGCAGTTAGAAATTATTGCCAAAATTATGGTGAAGAAGGGAAGTGAAAAAGAAGACTATCTCTTGCATTGATTTTACCGGAGAAAGACACCCAAATCACTCCTCGACATAGATCGGGGCTAGAGAAGACGAGGGAAGTCGAAATCTAACAAAAACGGCCAAAAAATCGGAGTTAGGGCCAAAAACCCTAATGAAAAAATTCAAGAAATCGGGAAAGTTTTCCCACGATGGTGTAGCTCTCGACAAGAGCTTTCCAGATCTATATTCGGTTGAAGATTTGGACCTCCAGAGCTCCGTCGACGGCCAACGAAAGATTCACGAATGGGAGGGAGTCGCCGCCCTGCTTTCGATTCGGTCCGAACGTAAGGCAAAAAGATGAAGTTTCAAGCAAATAGGTATTTATGTATATACATGTAATTAGAAAAATTTATTTTGTCTAATTAGGAAGAAAACCATCAATTTAAGTGCGGGCGCAAGGAAAATGAAAATAGATGTTTATGATGCCTTCAAATCAAAAAGTGCTCAACATAACAGTTGTAGATCTCGTCGAGACAAACAAATTTCTTGTTAACCATGTTTTTATACGACATCGTTTTGACCCTCAAAATGGCGCTCGAACGTAAGCTGGAGCATATTTCTCGGGAAGGACGGCCGACTACTCTAGAACAGGTTTAGGAGTACTCGAGGAGAGGAAAACAGGCACACGAGAACATGAAATATTTTACTCAAGAAAATGCTGCTGGTACTCAAGAACAAGGAGTACCCGAGAAAATGTCGCTGGTACTCGAGAACGGGAAGGAGTACTCGAGAAGAATGTTGCTGGTACTCGAGAACAGGAAGGAGTACTCGAGAAGAATGTTGCAGGAAGGAGTACTCGAGAATTCAATTGCATGAACAGTGAAATTTATAAATATATCCAAAAAATCAAACTATAGAGATGAATAGTAAATGACATTTTTGAATAGTGCTTTAATATTAAAATAATCATATTTATATATTTTTGAACAAGGAAACATGAGTTCAGAACGGAGGCCCAAACGCGCGCCGAATCAAACAAAATTCGCACCGTAGGCGAACATTGACGCTACAAACCTAATGGCGAAGCCAAAACCAATATCTGATGAGCCATTCTTGAGATATAAATTTTCAAAGTCTACGGAGAACATAAATTCCACAAAAATTCGGAAAATCGTCGAGCCTCGAATATCACTCGGATCGCGACGAAACTTGACGTGCAAGTCCAAAATTATTTAACTTAATTTCCAAATGAAAAAATTTCCAATTACACAATAATTCGAAAATTTGGCCGACTCGACCGAACGGACACGAAAATGCCTTAACAGCGTCGCATCGTCAACTCGACATTAAAAGTAACATCATGACATCATAAATATGACGATATCAAATCAAATAAAATCATTGAACAAAATCGGGGGCGTTACAATCACTCCCCGTAAAAAGAAGTTTCGTCCCGAAACTTAACACAACTCCAAAACTAAACTAAAAATGAGAACATCAAACACTACCAAAAACATAGAGACATACCAGGACTAAGAGAAGAGGTGCGGATGAGATTCCCTCATTGCTGACTCAAATTCCCATGCCGCGCGCTCGACTTCTTGATTTCTCCAGAGAACCTTAACAATAGGGATGGTCTTTCTCCGCAACACTTGATCTTGAGAATCCAGAATACGAATAGGTTCTTCCACAAATATAAGGTTGGGCTGAATCTGGGGCACCGAGTCGAGGACTTGATGACCATTACGAAAACACTTGCACAATTGGCTCACATGGAACACATCATGGACACCAAGGAAGGTAGCAGGCAAATCCAGCCTATACACTGAAACTCCAACGCATTCAAGAATCTGAAACGGTCCCACGTATCGGGGGTCTAACTTGTGGTTCCTTCCGAACCTTTTAACACCAGACATCAAAGAAACCTTCAGAAAAACAAAGTCACCAATAGCGAACTCCAGATCAACCCTTCGTTGATTAGCATATTTCTCACAGCATTTTTGTGCTACATGGAGATTTTCTCGAATATGAGTCATGGTACAATTCATCTCTTCAAGGGCTTCCGAACCTGCAACGGTCTCTCACCAACTTCAGCCCAAAATAAAGGAGTTCTACAATGCCTCCCATATAAGGCCTCAAACGCGGCCATCTCCAGACTCTCTTGAAAACTATTATCGTACGCAAACTCCATGAGTCTTAGACGATCATCCCAAGCGCCACCGTGATCCAAAATATAAGATCTGTTCATATCTTCCACTATCTGATTTACTCTTTCCGTCTGACCGTTCGTCTAAGGATGATAGGCGGTGGAATACCTCAAATCGTTACCCAACCCCTCCTGTAAGCTCTTCCAAAAATTAGACATAAATCTAGAGTCTTGGTCCGAAATGATACTGACAGACACTCCATGCAATCTGATAACCTCATCAAGGTATAATTCAGCTATCTTCTTCATAGAATATCCTATCTTAAAAGGCACAATGTGAACACACTTTGTCAATCTATCGACTGTCACACCAACAGAGTCGTGCCCACGGGGAGATTTCGGTAGACCGGTGATGAAATCCATTGAAATACTCTCAATTTCCAACTTGGAATATCAAACGGTGTTAATTTACCACCAGGCCATCTATGGTCAGCCATGACACGCTGACATGTATAACATTCCGACACAAACTTTGCTATATCATGTTGGAGCATGCGTTCCGCGCTTCTTAGTTTGAGAATAACAAATCCCGGATGTATTTGATCTTGGTATGTATTTTAAATGTGCAGGGATAACAGCATTTTTATGTACAAAATAAAGGCTGAGCATGACATTGATGAAAAGGAAAAACGCGCTATCACCGGCGATAACGCTACCGCGGGCGATAGCCTAATCAGTTCCTGCTGACGTTAGCCTTAATCCGCACGTTGTCGCGCACGAAGTCAGTCACGATCAGCGATATCGCCGGGCAATACCGATGTCGCCGCGCGATATCCCACGATCGTCACGTTCTCCGCTTAGATCTGAAAATCAGCGCGACGTGTGCCACGTGTCAAGCAACGGAGAGCTATCCCTATCGCGGGGCGTTACCACTACCGCCGGCGATAGCGTGAAATGATATATACGGCCAAAAATTTCAGGGAAGAGTTACACTACACAGAGATTTGTTTTCCCAGAGATTTTTCAGAGCCTTCATCTCCGTTTCCAGACGAACTCCCTTGGTCCGTTGAAATCTCAAGAGCGAAGGAGATACGACCGTGTGTTCAAGATTGGAGATCTTCTCGTTGGTCCACCATCATCTTCAGAGCTCGTAATTTTGAGGGAGTTTTTAAGTTTTACTATTGTACTTTCATTTTCATTCTTTATCTTTGTAATTGGGTAGGGAAAATCATCACCTTGTGTGTGGTGTCTAAGTCCGTGTGTGGCTTAGGGGCAAATCACCACCCTGTGTGTGGTGTCTAGGTCCCTGTGAGGCTTAGGAGTAAATCGCAGCGAGTTGTGCAGCGTCTAGATCATAGGTTTGATCTAGGGGGAGGCTAGTAGGCATATCTAGGGAGATATTGACTATAGCCTACCGGTTCTTGGGAGAAGGATCGGTGGAAAAAAAAACTAAAAACTATTATCGTTGTAAGCCTTGATTTCAAGCTTTATTGGAATCATTTTACATTTTCATTTTGGAGAAGTATAATCTTGTTTTTCATTTCATTGATTTGTCTCATTCGTAGTAGCTAGTCTTATATTTTATAAAAAGTTGGAAAAATTTTAAAGAGCCCTTATTCACCCCCCCTCTAAGGGCGCCACAAGATCCTACAAGTGGTATTAGAGGAGGTTATTCCTAATACGGTTTCACCACCAGGAATTATGGCGCAGCATGACCATGCATTCTCTGAGGGGCAAGGAATTAGTAGACCTCCATTATTCACTGGATCTAACTATAATTACTGGAAAACTAGGATGAAGTGTTTTCTTATTTCTCTTGATATTGAGGTTTGGAATATGGTAGAGACTAATTATGTTCATCCCACTTATACAGTAGGCAATATAGAAATGGAAAAACCAAAAGATAAATGGGATGATCAGGATAAACTAAGATGCAAAAATAATGCAAAAGCCATGAATGCATTATTTTGCGCATTAGATAGGACTGAATTTAATAGAACTTGTGCTTGTAGTAATGCTTATGAGATTTGGAATTTACTTGAAGTAACTCATGAAGGTACCTCGCAGGTGAAGGACTCGAAGCTGTTTCAACTTGAATCGGAATTTGAAAAGTTTAGGATGGAAGTGGATGAGGACGTACACTCAATGTACACCAGATTCACCAAGATAGTGAATGACTCAAAAGTGCTTGGAAAAAATTTCTCAAATGGTGATTTGGTGAGAAAACTTCTTAGATCTCTCCCCCCTAAGTTTAATCCCAAAGTGACGGCTATTTCTGAATCTCATGATCTTAAATCTCTGAATATTGAAAGCCTGATTGGGAACTTGAAAACTCATGAAGTTGAATTAAAAATTCAACAACAAGAGTACATGGAGCCTAAGAAGAAGGGGTTGGCTCTAAGATCTAAGAAAGAAGAATGCAGTAATTCTGAGGATGAAGAAGATGATGAGGAGAGTCTTTTTGTAAGAAAGTTTAAAAAATTTATGAGAAATCCGGAGAGGAGAAATGCTTTTAAAAAGTATTTTAAGAAGGAGACGTTTAGAAAGAAAAAACAAAAGGATGACGACGATGTGGAGGAAGAGAGACCCCCACCGGAGTGCTATCATTGCAGGACGTTAGGACACATTCGAAGCAAGTGTCCAAAGTACTTGAAAGAACTTAAGGAAAAGAAGCACAAAGGGAAGAAGAAGGTCCTGAAGGCTGAAACATGGGATGATACTACTTCTGATGGTGCAAGCAGTTCAAGCTCAAGCGAGGAGGGGGAGGCCAATATGTGCCTAATGGGAAAAAGCATCACATCTGATGACGAGTGCAGTGTCCAAAGAGACACTGAGGTAACTCCTCCAACTTTTGATGAATTATTTTCTGAATTTTTAAATACTTGCAAATATCTTGAAAAAAGCTTAAAAGATAATGATATTCTTAAAACTGAAAATAAAGTTTTAATTAAAGAAAACAAAAAATTGTTAAATGAAAATAAGACTATTGGAAAAGAAAAAGTCTCTTGCCAAGAGTGTGATCACTTTATGGGAAGAATAAAAGAGCTTGAAGAATCTCTTTCCAAATCTCATTCAGAGATAAAAAATCTAAATAAAAAGAATGAGATTTTAGAGAGAGATCTGAAATCCTCTATTTCCAAAGTGCATGAAGGAAAGAAAGCTTTTGAACGTAGATGTGTAAATCTAGTATCCGAGAATAATGAAATGAGAAAGCAAATTCATGACTTAACACTAGCCATGAAAAAGTTTGGATTGGGACAAAGATCACTGGATATGATCTTAGGTTACCAATGTCACGGATCTGGAAGATTTGGACTCGGATACACGACTGGAAGCTATCGCCCGGCGATAGGTACTACCGCCGGCGATATCTATAAGTCCAGAAAATCAAATTTTAAAAGTAATGATAATAATAAATTAACTGATACTACCTTTTCTCACAGTAAAAGTCCAGAGAAGTTATATTCTTCTTGTTACATTACATGTGCCAAATGCAATAGATTTGGTCACACCACGGACTTGTGCTGGAAGAAAGGAAAAAGTAAAATCAAGCAAATCTGGATGCCTAAGGCCTCTACATATACTATGGGTGGAACCACTTGGGTAGCCAGATCTTTACTCACATCCTCTTTCTAGGTGTGTTGGCAGGCTAAGGACAAAGAAGACGTGTGGTACTTGGACTCAGGTTGTTCTAAGCACATGACGGGCAATAAAGAGAAGTTTCTTAGCCTGGAGATGAAGAAAGGAGGAGTCGTTACATTTGGAGATAATGGAAAAGGAAAAATCATCGGCATCGGTATTGTGGGTAACGAAAGTTTTTCAATTTCAAATGTTTTGTTAGTAAAAGGTTTAAAACATAATTTGATTTCAATTAGCCAACTATGTGATAAGGGTTTAAATGTTTTGTTTGAATCTTCTACAAATTTATGCAAAATTATTGATTCCAAAACAAATGAAATTATTTTTACCGCCCCTAGATGTCATAACGTATATATGATTAAATTTTATGATTTTTCAAATTCTACTTTAAAATGTTTTTTATCAAAAAATGATGAGTTAGAATTATGGCATAGGCGACTTGGACATACTAGTGCAAAGTTAATTAAAAAACTTTCAAAATATAGATTAATCAAAGGTTTACCATTGCTAGATGGAAATTTATCTTCTCTATGCGAGCCTTGTCAAAAAGGAAAATTTTCAAAATCATCTTTCAAAAGTAAAAATATTATTTCTACAACTAGGCCACTCCAATTAATTCATATGGATTTATTTGGTCCAATTACTATTTCTAGCTTAGGAGGTAGAAAGTATACATTTGTATTGATTGATGATTATTCACGTTTTAGTTGGACTTTATTTCTAACCTCAAAATCCGAGGCGTTTTCAGAATTTTCTAAATTATGTTTGCGTATTCAAAATGAATTTGAGTTAAAAATTAAACGCATACGTTCGGATCATGGAGGGGAATTTGAAAATGAAAAGTTTATTTCTTTTTGTACGGAGTTGGTAATTAAACATGAATTTTCCGCTCCACGCACACCACAGCAAAATGGTGTAGTGGAGAGGAAAAATAGGACTCTTCAAGAACTAGCCCGTACGATGTTATCTGAATTTTCTTTACCAAAATCTTTTTGGGCTGAAGCGGTGAGTACTGCATGTTATGTAATTAATAGAGTAATGCTTCGCCCTATTTTAAAAGTAACTCCTTATGAATTAATTTTTAATAAAAAACCAAATGTTTCTTATTTCAAAGTTTTTGGGTGTAAATGTTTTATTTTAAATTCTAAAGATTCCTTAGGAAAATTTGATGAAAAATGTGATGAAGGAGTTTTCATTGGGTATTCCTCAACTAGTAAAACTTATAGAATTTTTAATAAATGAACGAAAATAGTTGAAGAATCTATTAATGTTAGGTTTGATGAGTTGGTTCCATGTGTAGATAAGAAAACTACAGGAAAAGAAGATACACCCCTTCCTTTGATGGAAAATGATGATGAAGAACATGAAAGGAATGAAGAAGGAAAAGAAGAAGAAGAAAGAGAACAACATGTCCCACCAAGGGAATTGATCTTTTCAAAGGATCATCCGAAGGAGCTTATTATTGGAGATCCACAAAAAGGGGTAAGTACTCGTTCCTCTTTACATGTTTTATTTTCAAACCTTTGCTTTGTCTCTGAAATAGAACCAAAAGATGTTTCCACCGCTTTAAATAATGAATTTTGGTTTTTAGCTATGAACGAAGAACTTAATCAATTTGAACGTAATAAGGTTTGGAATCTTGTAGAACGACCCAAAAATCATCCTGTAGTTGGAGTAAAGTGGATTTTTAAAAATAAATTGGATAGTGATTCTAGAATTGTTAGAAATAAAGCCAGATTAGTTGCAAAAGGTTATGCAAAAATTGAAGGGGTAGACTATGATGAAACTTTTGCACCCGTTGCTAGACTAGAAGCGGTTAGGATATTTCTTGCATTTGCTTTCTTTAAAAGATTTAAATTATATCAAATGGATGTCAAAACTGCATTTTTAAACGGGTATATAAAAGAAGAGGTTTATGTAGAACAACCCCCTGGCTTTATTAATGAAAAATATCCAAATCATGTTTATAAATTAGATAAAGCACTTTATGGGTTAAAACAATCGCCTCGTGCTTGGTATGATCGTTTAACTCAATACTTATTAAAGCACGATTATAAAATCGGAAGTGCCGATTCTACACTCTTCATTAAGCAAATTGATCATGATTTAGTTATTTTGCAAATTTATGTTGATGATATAATTTTTGGAGCCACTAATGAAGAGTTATGCAATGAAGTAGTTCAAATTATTAAAAATGAATTTGAAATGAGCATGGTAGGAGAACTTTGATATTTTCTAGGTTTTCAAATTACGCAAAAACATGATGGTATTTTTATTTGCCAATCCAAGTATATTTATGATATGTTAAAAAGATTTGGATTTGATAACCTTAAGCATGCAAATACTCCTATGAGCGCTTCATTGAAATTGGGAAAAGATGAAAGTGGTATTTCAATTGACCAAACCCTTTATAGAAGTATGATTGGGTCCTTATTATATTTAACTTCTTCTAGACCCGATATTATGTTCGCCGTTTGTTTATGTGCTAGGTTTCAAGCTAATCCAAAAGAATCACATTTAAAAGCGGTGAAACGTATTTTTAGGTACCTTATAGGAACACCTAAGCTAGGCTTATGGTATCCTCATAATGACTCTTTTATTTTACATGGATATTCTGATTCTGATTATGCGGGGTGTTCATTAGATCGAAAGAGCACAAGTGGCACTTGTCACTTTATCGGCCCAACACTTATTTCTTGGTCGAGTAGGAAACAGAATTCTGTTGCCCTCTCCACTACTGAGGCCGAATATATTGCACTTGGTAGTTGTTGTGCTCAAGCACTTTGGATGACACAAACACTAGAAGATTTTGGCGTATACCAAAATAATGTTGAATTAAAATGTGATAGCAAAAGTGCTATCGATTTAACGAACAATCCCGTACTACATTCTAGATCCAAACACATAGATGTTCGTCATCATTTTATTAGGGATCACATAAAGAAAGGACATATTAAAATAAATTTTATTGGTACCGATTCTCAAATAGCAGATATTTTCACAAAACCACTTAATGATTCACACTTTTCAATGCTAAGACTAGAACTTGGAATCTTAGAATTATAAATAACATTTAAGAAGTGGTTAACACATAAACCATAACATAAAACTAGGCAGCACATAGGATAACACTGAAACAGAGAGTACAAACAACAGAACCACAAATTAAAAGAGTTTCACTATTGCCGGGCGACAGCACTATCGCCGGCGATATCACAGATACATTAAACCACAAAATATTACATCACTGATCATAAAAAATCATTCATCCATGTTCTCTTCAGCAGACACATTCACATCTTCACTGGAAGTCGGAGTTGGTTCTCTAGGCCTTCGCGTCCGCCTTATCGAATGTCGTGGAGGATCCTCGACTGGACTCCCCCATTCTCGTTCTTCTTCCGGAGTTGGCTTTAGTTTCAGTCCCTTTACCAGAGATTTCATGAATTTGCGAAAACCAGAATGACTATGCCTTTGTTCCTCTTTCATCTCCTCCACAGTCTCTCTTAGGTCCTTAATAGATTCACGCAAAGAACCTCCTCTTTGGAGTGGTTGTCTTGATGACGAGGCAGCCCTAGGAGATGAACCTCTAGCTGGTTCTACGGTATGTATCGCCGGGATATAATCATCAATGTAGAACTCCTGATCTATCCAATCATATTTTTGATATACTATCCTTTGAATAACACTTCCTAAAGGAAGTGTATTCAGTTTCCTCCTAAGGGGATGCTTCATTTTATATGTATATCGTATGATGGATAACACAAAATCGGCCACGTCAAACTTGACTCTCTCTAATACATAATACGTCACTAAGCTCAATTGAGCCGTGATCTTCTTTGTGTCACCGGACTTCAACATAACCGTGTTTCTTAATATGTCTTGAATCACAAATACGTCGCGAGAGAGTGATGAGATGTCTTGTATCAAACTCCTATTTTCCTATCCATGAAGGACTTGGTTCAATATACTCCAATCACGATCCTTACGGTAATTCTCTACTATATCAATAAAATGATCCTCACAAGTGGCAAGATTATATTCTCGTCTCAAATCAGCATGAGTAATATCTATTTGAGCTCCTTGGATTCGAGACCTTACCACTCCATTCAACCCCGTATATTTAGGGTCTTCCAAATTATTATAAAAATCCCTTACGAAGATGGAGCTAAAAGTGTTCGGTACAATGAGAGACATTATACCTGACTCAACAAGTAGTTCATAGATATGTGGTGGCAGTGATTCATCCAAAAGTTTAGCGATACCAACTGACGCATTCTCAATTCCCGGATATGTTTGATATGATGCATGAGGATTGCGGCTGGTACTCTTTCTTGCACGGGAGGATGATTCCATTTCCTGAAAACATAATTAAAACATCGTGTTAACTCAAAAAAAAAATTAGATTTTCCAAAATTTTTTTCTGTCGCCGGCGACAGTGCTAACGCCGGGCGATAGTAGAAAATCTTCTCCTTTTGAAATGACCGGTCGATTTCCTCTCCTAGGTTCAGAAAAATTACTAAACTTCCACATATCTCACAGATCTATAACCTATAACTCGTTTTTGTAAGGATTTTGCATCAAAATGGTATGTTCTTCAAAAAATTTTTTCTTAACAAAATATATGACCAAAATCAAATTTTTTTCTTAGATCTATCTCCTTTCATGCTATAGAGTGCAGATCTATATTTTGTTTTAAGTAAAACATCACCATAAAGAGGGATCTAAGCCTTACCTTTTGGAGTTTTGAGGGTTTCCGCTGAAGAAGACGTTGCCAAACAGCCCAGGGTCGGTCAAAGCAGGAAATGAGTCAGCCCCCTTCGGTTTTTCGCCTTTAATATCAAAAATCGCTATTGCCGCGCGGTATCGCTACCGCTGGCGATAGTGTATTTTTTTCCCACACTTTCCAAAAAAAGTCTGCCATTTTTTTTAAAAACCTGTTTCTAGTATTATCTTAAAGTGTTGGATGCTTATCATAATACAATACATAGTACCTGTGTGATTATTAGTTTACCAGTTGTTTGAACATTGTTTTTTTAACGTGTCGTGCTCTTGATATCTACCTGTATCATTGATGACTGGAACTTGAATAGACTTGTTTCCGCATGCCTCTAAGTATGAGTAATATTTTATGCTTGATAATGTGCTCCCACTGACACGAGCTGATATTTACACATCCTTAAATTTCTTCTTACATGTTATTGTTTGTTTCAAAGGTTCGCATACAACGCTCACATTTTCATTTATGCCTCATTCACATTGATTTTCCAAACTGATGGCCATTCTGAAAAACCCTTTTTGGGGTTTGCAATACAAGTGAATTCGGAGTCCTAAGTCAAAGTTTCTTAAAAAACAAAAAAAAAATGAATGCAAAATCAAAAAAAGAAAAAAAAACAAAAACAACAATTACACATGACTAGGATACTCCAATCAAGCTCTACTCACCCTCCTGATAAGTCTTAATGAGCATTGTGAGGTTGAGCACCTTGACAAGGATTGTAAAGTGTCTTGTGCAAACCCACTTGGCCATTTTTTTAAGAGAAAAATCTTTATGACATGAGGTTATCTATGTAAAGGTGTTAGCTTCTTGTATCCATATCTTGCAAACCATCCTGTAACAGTATTTCTTAAGGAATATGTATCCTAAATCACTCTTCACATGTACACAACATTATCACTTATAAAATTTCTTCTCATGAGAATTGGACCGGTCATAGTTCTTCTCCTCCATTTCATCAATTTTCTTGTTTTCGATATCTTCACCTGACAATTTTTCAATGTTTCATTTCAACTCTTAAATTAATTTTTCCATCGCCTATATTTTTTTTGATAAACTTGCCAATCTTAAGGTAATACTATTCCATGGTTTTTACTGTCTATATAATACTCACTCAGCTTCTTTCAGCTTCCGCATCTCCACCTCGTTTTCTTTCCACCATCTTTTGCTAATACCAAAAGGGGGAGATTCAGTACGCAATAAATTGATTAGTATATTTAGGGGGAGTCACTATTTCTTCTTTTGAAGACGGGGACAATATAGGGGGAGCAACTAGAATTTCTTAAATGAGGAGTTATTTATAGCTAGATATAGGGGGAGCAACTAGTATTTATGAACTGAGGAGTTTATTATAACTAGATTATAACTAGTTATGCACTTTGACTCATATTGATTATTAATATTGTTTTACATTCTCCTGATCTAATGCAATTTCTTTATTAGTGGATTTGTTATTATCAAAAGGGGGAGATTGTTGGAGCATGAGTTCCGCGCTTCTTAGTTTGAGAATAACAAATCCCGGATGTATTTGATCTTGGTATGTATTTTAAATGTGCAGGGATAACAGCATTTTTATGTACAAAATAAAGGTTGAGCATGGCATTGATGAAAAGGAAAAACGCGCTATCACCGGCGATAACGCTACCGCGGGTGATAGCCTATCAGTTCCTGCTGACGTCGGCCTTAATCCGCACGTTGCCGCGCACGAAGTCAGTCACGATCAGCGATATCGCCGGGCGATACCGATGTCGCCGCGTGATATCCCACGATCGTCACGTTCTCCGCTCAGATCTGAAAATCAGCGCGACGTGTGCCACGTGTCAAGCAACGGAGAGCTATCCCTATCGCGGGGCGTTACCGCTACCGCCGGCGATAGCGTGAAATGATATATACGGCCAAAACTTTCAGGGAAGAGTTACACTACACAGAGATTTGTTTTCCCAGAGAATTTTCAGAGCCTTCATCTCCGTTTCCAGACGAACTCCCTTGGTCCGTTGAAATCTCAAGAGCGAAGGAGATACGACCGTGTGTTCAAGATTGGAGATCTTCTCGTTGGTCCACCATCATCTTCAGAGCTCGTGATTTTGAGGGAGTTTTTAAGTTTTACTATTGTACTTTCATTTTCATTCTTTATCTTTGTAATTGGGTAGGGAAAATCATCACCTTGTGTGTGGTGTCTAAGTCCGTGTGTGGCTTAGGGGCAAATCTGTTGGAACACCCTATTACTAATTTGGGTTAGGATTACTATTTACAGACTTTGGAAATTCAAATAACAACATACAATCAAAAAAGCATAAAAACAACAGCAGCTAGACATAGCAGAAACATCACAGATATATATATATATATATATATATATATATGGCATCCAGATAGCAGTCAGAAAATCCAAAGATTGTCACCTTACAGAGTTACTTCTTCTCTTTGCCTTTAACCATTTTGATTTCTCTGTTTGGATTTAAGGCTTCCTTGTTGGACCTGGTGTCATCAGCTGCACCCAAGTATGTTTGCTTTGAAGTCCTGGAAACCACAGCAGCAGGATGCAACTCCATATATCTGTCTGCATCAAAGAATTTGCTGGAGGCATATCTTTCTAGTTCTTTTTGTCTTTGCTCTGACATGGTAGAAATATTTGAAGTGTCTAAGCCTTGCTCTCTGGCTTTCTTTATCTGGTCTAATGCAGCCATTTCTTTCATCCTAGCAGTCCAAGCAGATGGATTCTTTTCAGGGTCCTCAAATGGTACAGGTGGCTCATACCTGTTGGAAGAATTATCTTGAGGAGGCCTAGCAGACACTGTCTCTCTTAGCTTGTAGGGGAATGGACCAGAAGTAGTATCAGATGAAACATGTCCTCCCCTGGAGTATGGGTGCTGTCTGGAATGCCCTTTAGAATAAACCTGAATATCTCTTCGACTACCCCTGTATCCTCCTCTCCTGGAATAAGAACTCATAGGCTGGCTTTCCCTTTGGTATGATCTGGCATGGGGTTGGTGGGGAGCCTGGCTTCTAGATGGGGCTTGACTTGCAGAGCTGCCACCTGCACCTGCATCAGGAGGAGGTGGTGGAGGAGGATGAGGGTGCTGGAACTGGGAGGAGCCCTTCTCATACTTTCTCTTCTTTTTCATTGCTTTCAGCTGATTTCTGGAATACTGCATCCAATGTTCAGTAATTTGGCAGTTATGCAGAATATAATAGGGAATATCATTATCATCCTTTACTTTTGCAGGAGGAACCCTTTTCATAGCTTTGCTTATAGCTTTTCTTTTCCTTGCAATAGTGGCAGCTGAATCATCAGAGTCTGTTTTGTATTCATCAGACTCAGAACTCTGGTCATCATATGCAGCATCTATTTTCTTCATCAATTCTTTCTTCAACTGAGCAGCAGCAGATGATGCAGAAGCAGAAGGAGCAGCAGCAGGGACAGCAGCAGAGACAGCAGCAAATACAACAGTAGATTCAGCAGCAGATACAACAACTGATTCAGCAGCAGATACAGAATGAGAAGCAGAAACAACAACAGTAACTTCAGGAGTGATGGCAGTAGCAACTTCAGTAACATCAACAAAATCTCCAGCAGGCTCAAAATCAATGGCCTCTGTCATCAGAAAATCCTTGGATATCTGCTCATCAGAGGCAGTTGGGATTTCAGCAGCAGCAGAAACAGTTTCAGAAGCAGATACAGTCTTTTCTTCAACAGCAGCAGCAGTTACTGAGAGTACAAAGGAGGATATAATGTTGGGGTCACAGCCAGAGAAAGACACCAGTGCCTTGGACAAATCTTCTGGGGGCTGGACAGCATTAAGCTCTGGGAGATAACTGAAGTATACAGTATCAAAGGCAGAAAGCAAAGACTATAGGTCTATTGGCAGAACTGGAGTAGGAGCCACAGCAACAGGAACAAAAGAGGCAGCAGGCACAGAAACATCAGCAGCAGCAGCATCAGAAGCAGGAGCAGAAGCAGCAGCAACAGCAGCATGAAGGCTTGCTTCATATGGCATCTCCCCCTGCCTGGATGCAGATACATCTGTATCAAGGCACACTGCTGGAGGTGCTGCCTGAGGAAGGAGGGAGGAAAGCCTGGCAGAGAGAGCTGCCACTGACTATTCTATAGGAGCTAAGGAGGCCTCCATGAGAAGAGAGAGCCTGGGGGCAAGTAGCTCATACAACTTGTCAGCTAAGGCTGGGAGATCTACATGCTCAATAGCAGGAGTAGAGGTAGATGGAATAGGGATGGCTGAGGATGCTGGAAGTGGAGGGCTGAAGAGTGGAATGGATGGCTTAGGAGTGGGGATGGTGGATATGGAGGATAAGGAGATGGATATGGATGGAGTGAATGTTGGTTGGTCAATGATGTGGTGGAGGAGATCTTGGAATGAGGTTGAGGAGGAGGGTAATTCTGGAGGAGATTAGGGGGAATCATCCATGTAGGAGTCATCCAGAAGGGTGAAGGATGGTATGGATGGTGAAGAAGTGACATCTGGTGGTGGATATGAGAACAATGGGTGGAAGTGGTCTGCTGGTGGAGGTAGAATTGGGTCTGGAGATGGGATAGATGTTGGAGATGGGCTGGAGATGGTAATTGTGGATGGAGCTGGAATGGTGGATGGAAGAGGTAGGGTTGGACTTGGAGGAGGAGAAGAAGCAGCAACAGCAGCAGCCAGGTCTTCTGCAGGAGCAGAGACCTGTGGGAGAGTGACTCTTTGAGTCCTGGTGCCTGAAGGAGCACTGGAGGAGGGCCTTCTTGGCTTGCTGATTTGCTTGTCCCACTTGCCAAAGAGGGCACAGGTGAGTCTCTTGGAGGCATTAATGTGCACTCCAGAGGAGACCAGCAAAGCAGGACACCTTGTCTGCAGGAAGACTCCAAGAATCCTTCCAAAATTGACAAAGCTTTTATTTATTTTCTTCTTTATTAGGTCAAAGAAGACCTCTCCCCAGTTCAAACTTTTCTTATCTACCAGAGCTCCCATGAGGCAGAGCTGATGTCTGGAGATAGTGTCATGTGCAGAGTGCTTTGCCAATAGCACTTTTCCTACAACATCTGCTAGGAACCTGTACTCAACAGACAAGTTCCTTTTGAATAACTTGCTAGGGTTTCCCTCAAGATGACCCATCCTGGCAAGTATGTCAGAAATCTCCTCTCTAGATAACTCAACAGTATCATTTCCAGTTCTCAGTCCAAAAACCTCTGATAAAACTGTGGGGGTCAAAGGTACCTGGTGTCCAGTAATGGAGCCAACTATAGTAGAGTTGTCCAGATTATGAGCTGTGTAGACCCATTCCTTTATCTCATCTGAGGCCAGCTTTATCCTGGTGTCATGAGGGCAGACAAGTTCTGATCCTTGAATAAACTCAGGATGTCTTGGAATATCTGATCAGTAGTGTTGAACGATTCCAGATCAATGTCGAATCCTGTATCAAACTTCATTGCGGCTAGGACAGCAACTGATACGGCCATTGTACCTACAAAAACTTAACAAACAAAACGACCAAGTGTAGAGCTGTTTGGAGGGAAGAAAATTCTTGCAGAGAAATTGAAAGCGCAAGAGAGAACGACGGTGAAAAATGAGTTTTATATTAGGGTTCGACGCAGAATTGGAAAGATCGTTGAACTCGGTTCGACGATCGAGGCTTCTAAAGGAATCTGAAGAGACTCCAACATCGTCGATCTCCGTTCGACGATCTTGGAAGGCGTCGAGCTCCGTTCGACGATCGTTCAGTGAACATAATCGTCGAGCGCCGTTCGACGATTGTTGACCGGAAGAGATAGTTCATACTATCTGAGAGGCGCTGAACTCAGTTCGACGATTCTGAAAATCGTCGATCTCCGTTCGACGATCTGTGTGGAAATCGTCGAGCGTAGTTCAGAGATCAGAAAAATTCTAGACACTAAGAAAAATCAGAATTTTTGCCTAGTCTTGGTCAATTTTTAGCTTTCAAAATCTTGGAGCTAATTTAAGACTTCCTCCATCTAACATTCCTAACTGATTTAGGAAGAAGGTGTGTTTCTTTTCATCCAAAGGCTTGGTGAAAATATCTCCCCTTTGTAAATCAGTTGGGATATATTGCAATTTAATTTCATTCTTTTCAACATTGTCCCTTAAGAAATGATGCCTAATCTCTATGTGTTTTGTCCTACTATGGAGGACTGGATTTTGAGCTATGGAAATAACACTTGTATTGTCACAAAAGATTTTTGACTTCTCTAAGTTGTAACCATAGTCTAGGAGTTGGTTTTGAATCCACAATATTTGTGAACAACAACTGCCTGCAGCCATATATTCAGCTTCAGCAGTTGAGGTTGACACAGATGTTTGTTTCTTACAAAACCAAGAGACAAGTCTGTCACCAAGGAACTGACAAGTTCCACTGGTGCTTTTCCTGTCAATTCTGCATCCAGCATAATCAGCATCAGAGAATCCAGTTAAATCAAATGCTGAATCTTTTGGATACCAGAGACCTAGATTTGGACAACTTTTAACATACCTGAGAATCCTCTTTACTAATGTTAGTTGTGACTCTCTAGGGCTTACTTGGAACCTAGCACATATACATGTAGCAAACATTATATCTGGTCTACTAGCTGTAAGATACAGTAAAGAGCCAATCATTGCTCTATATGTTGTCTGATCAACAGGTTTCCCATGTTCATCAGCATCCAGTACAACATTGGTAGGCATGGGTGTTTTCATACAAGATGCCTCAGACATACCAAATTTCTTAACCAGTTCATTAGCATATTTGGTTTGAGAAATAAAGATGCCTTCAGCATGTTGCTTGACTTGTAATCCTAGAAAGAAGGATAGCTCAACCATGCTACTCATCTCAAATTTAGAATGCATCAGGTTAGAAAACCTTCTGCACAACTTTGAGTCAGTAGAACCAAAAATGATATCGTCTACATAAATTTGTACTTGTAGGGTATGGGACTTATGGGTTCTAATAAAAAGAGTTTGGTCTACTCTACCCCTTATAAAACTATTTTCCAAGAGAAAGCATGCTAAGGTCTCATACCATGCTCTAGGAGCTTGCTTGAGACCATATAATGCTTTATTTAGTCTAAAAACATAATCAGGATAAGTTGGAGAGATAAAACCTGGAGGTTGTCTGACATAGACTTCCTCTTTGATGTCTCCATTTAAGAAGGCACTCTTGACATCCATCTGATAAACCTTGAAGCCTTTGTGAGCTGCATAAGCTAGAAATATCCTGATGGCTTCCAATCTTGCAACTGGTGTAAAAGTCTGGTCGTAGTCAATTCCTTCTTCTTGAGAATATCCCTGGGCAACTAGCCTTGCCTTGTTCCTTATAATTACTCCTTGATCATCCAGTTTGTTTCTGAATACCCATTTTGTTCCAACAATGGAATGATCCTAAGGCTTTGGCACTAGTTCCCATACTTTGTTCCTCTCAAATTGATGCAACTCCTCTTGCATTGCAATGATCCAGTGTGGATCTTGCTCTGCATCTTGAATGGACTGAGGTTTAATTTGAGAAAGGAAGCAGGTGTGCAACAGGTTTTGGTTGACCTGATTTCTGGTTTGCACACCAGCTGAGAGTTCTCCAATTATTTGGGTAATTGGATGGTCTCTTGATGTTACTAGATCAACAGGGGGTGTTGATTGTTCACCAACCTGTGTTGTTGTTTCCTCTTGAGCAACCTGGCTCTTCAAGTGGTGGTTCAATATGTTGAGCATTGTTTCAATCTTCACTGCTTTCATCCTCTTGAGCAACATGTAGCTTGTTCATATCTTCAATTAGAGAGTGTTCCTGCAAAGGTTCTATGGTAGAAGAAATCTTCTCCTTGAAAGACATGTTAGTTTCGTCAAAAGAAATGTGAACAGATTCCTCAATTTTCAAAGATGATTTATTATAGACCCTATAGGCCTTGCTGATCATGGAGTATCCCAGAAACACTCCTTCATCAGCTTTGGCTTGAAATTTTGCTAAGTATTTCTTGTCATTATTGTGAATATAGCAAATACAACCAAAAATCCTGAAATAGTCAACTTTAGGTTTCTTCCCTTTGAGTAATTCATAGGGAGTCTTTCCCTTCAATTTATGTATCAGACTTCTGTTCAGCACATAGTTGGAGGTGTTCACTGCCTCTGCCCAAAAGGATAGAGGTAGATGAGCATCTGTCAACAATGTAGTGGCAGATTCAATAAGGGTTCTATTTATCCTTTCAGCTACCCCATTTTGTTGAGGAGTTCTAGGAGCTGAGAAAGTATGCCTGATCCCTTCACTCTGACAGAACTCTTGCATAAGAAGAGAATCAAACTCTGTCCCATGATCACTTCTGATCAGGGCAATGTGAGTATTGAACTCAATCTGTATACATTTGAGAAACTCTGTCAGACACTTAAAGTTATCAGACTTCTTCCTTAGAAAGAACACCCAAATGAATCTAGAGAAGTCATCTACAAGTACTAAAGTGTAGGATTTCCCTCCTAGGCTTTGTACTGTGATGGGTCCAAATAGATCCATGTGTAACAGATACAATATCCTAGGTGAATCACTCTTATTAAGTGACTTAAAACTGTTTTTAGTTTGCTTGCCTAATTGACAAGCCTTGCAGAGTCCTTCCTTCTTGTAGGGGCCAGAAGGTAGTCCTCTAACAAGGTTATCCTTGGATAGCCTAGCAATAGTTCTAAGGTTTAGGTGTCCTAATCTCTTATGCCATAACACATTTGGTCTACAGACTGAGTTAAACAGGCAAATATCTATATCAGTTGAAAGAAAATCTACTAAGTAGATGTTACCTTTCCTTTTACCTGTAAACACAGTTGTGTTGTCCTCTGACTTGATTTTGCATATGGTTTTGCTGAAGGTCACCTGGTAGCCTTCATCACATAGCTGACTGATGCTGATTAGGTTGTGCTTCAGTCCTTCCACATAGGCTACCTTCTTGAAGGTTACTGAACCAATCTGGACTGCACCATATCCCTTAGTTTGTCCAAAGTTGGAATCACCAAAGATAACTTTGGGTCCAAGCTTGGCTCTAAAGGAAGTGAGGTTGTCCTTGTTCCCTGTCATGTGCTTAGAGCACCCACTATCCAAATACCATTGCTGGTTAGATGTTGGATAGGTCTTCACCTGCACATGAAACAATTCACTTGTTTTTGACCCAGTTTACCTTGGGCCTAGGTTGATAACCTCTAAATTCAGAAATAAAAGACATCCCTGGCTGACTCTTATATCCTTCAGAATGATATCTCCTTGGAGGTAAAATCCATTCAGTATAAGGGTTGAAGGTTTGGGATGAAGAACCCTTAGGATTCAATTTTGATTTGCCTTTGAAAAAGTTTCCAGAGTTCTGACCTCTGTTCGACGATCTTGGAGCTGCGTTCGACGATCTTGGGTCAAATCGTCGAGCTCCGTTCGACGGTCGACTATGGCTGGGGTCAGGTATATGAGATCGTCGAGCTGCGTTCGACGACTTTGGCTGAGATCATCGACCTGCGTTCGATGATTTGTCCTGAGATCGTCGAGCTGCGTTCGGCGATTGTCGATCTTCATTCGGCGATCGTCGATCTTCATTCGGCGATCGGCGATCTCCGTTCGACGATTTTTGCTGGGACTTAGTTTTCTGAGGCAGATCAGAATTTTTCCTAGCAACCTCTACAACTCCCTTTCCCTTGCTAGAAATAAACTTGATGGGAGTTGTTAGGACTATAGGTTGGCTGGATGAAGCACCCAAGCCCAGTGTACTGTTAAATCTAGAGTTCAATGTGCTTGTGATGTCCATCAGCTTGATGCTTCTCCCATTAAGGGATTCTTCAAGCTTCTTGGCCTCAGAGAGCTCACTTTTCAGTGTAGCTATCTGTTCCCTACAGTTCTCCAACTCCTGAGAGAGTTTGAGGTTTTCTGACTTTAAACCATTGTGTTCAGATAATTGATTTCTGAGAGAGATAATCTCTTTCTCAGACTTTAGCAGGTCTAAACACAGTGTTTTAAATTCAGATTTAAAATCTTCTGAAGTAAAATCAAAAGAACTAATTACCTGATCTTCTTCAGGTTGAGTTTCTGAGTCTGACTCTGACTCTTCATCCTCTGAATTGTGCTGTGAGGCATTAATTGCCATGATGCAGAATTCCTTTTCTTCTGCATCATCCTCATCATCACTGGAGCTGGATGAGGCTTTTGATTCCTCTTCTATCTCACTCCAGGATTCAGCAACAAACCCTTTCCTTGTATGCTTATTTTTGCTGGAAGAAGGTTTGCTATTGCCATTCCTTTTGGGGTCCTTCTCCTTTCTTCTTTCTTTTCTGTCCCTTCTGTCCTTGTTCTTGTTCTCTGGACAGTCAGGAACTATGTGCCCTGGTTTCCTGCAACCAAAGCAGATAATGTCTTTGTTATTGCCAATGGACTTGTCATACCTTGGCTTATCCTGCTCCTTGTATGATCTTCTTCTGAAGTCCTTTCTGGCCATCTTGTAGAATCTTTTGGCCAACAAGCTGAGAAGTTCATCATTGCCTATAGCTTTTTCTTCAGGCAGATCTTCAGTTGCCTTGAATGCTATGATCTTCTCCTTTCTTGTGGCTGGTGAAGCAGCCTTCTATTCTTCCTCTCTGTTCTTGATGAGTAGCTCATAAGATTTGAGCTTACCCAACAAGGCTTCAGTGGTGATCTCATTCAGACTTCTGGCATCCTTAATTGGCCAGATTCTTGAATCCCAAGTGCTGGGGAAGCACATTAGGATCTTGTCATTAAGTTCTGTCAGAGAGATCTCTTTGTCTAATGTCCTCAGTTCACTGACAATTAGACTCAGTCTGTTATACATGTCTCCCACTGACTCAGTCTCTCCCTTCTTGAAGTTCTCATATTGGGAGATGAGATGGGATCTTCTGTCCTTTCTCTCGTCAGCTGAGCTTGAGACTATTTCTGAGAGTCTATCCCAGATTTCCTTGGCTGAATTACATTCAGCTACCTTTTGGAATATGTCATCTGACATTGTCTGGGCTAGGATGTTCATAGCCTTGGCATCAGCTACTTTCCACTTTTTGATGTTAGCATCTGTTCCTGATGGAGGTGGAACAACATTTGTACTTGTACTTTCTGGGGGTCTTGGACACACTGTCAAAACAGAATTAAATATATCTTCGTCAATAGAATTCATGTAGAGTCTAATCCTTGCTTTCCAAAGTGCAAACTTTGACAGATTGCACACTGGAGGTCTGGTGCTAGCATAATCTTTGTTTTGGGCCATAATTTGTGCAAACAAAATCTAATAATAAAATACAAAAGAAAAACAGATCTAGTTTAGGAAATAAAAAGCAACTAGATCTTCTCATTGGTCCACCATCATCTTCAGAGCTCGTGATTTTGAGGGAGTTTTTAAGTTTTACTATTGTACTTTCATTTTCATTCTTTATCTTTGTAATTGGGTAGGGAAAATCATCACCTTATGTGTGGTGTCTAAGTCCGTGTGTGGCTTAGGGGCAAATCACCACCCTGTGTGTGGTGTCTAGGTCCGTGTGAGGCTTAGGAGTAAATCGCAGCGAGTTGTGCAGCGTCTAGATCATAGGTTTAATCTAGGGGGAGGCTAGTAGGCATATCTAGGGAGATATTGACTATAGCCTACCGGTTCTTGGGAGAAGGATCGGTGGAAAAAAAAAACTAAAAACTATTATCGTTGTAAGCCTTGATTTCAAGCTTTATTGGAATCATTTTACATTTTCATTTTGGAGAAGTATAATCTTGTTTTTCATTTCATTGATTTGTCTCATTCGTAGTAGCTAGCCTTATATTTTATAAAAAGTTGGAAAAATTTTAAAGAGCCCTTATTCACCCCCCCTCTAAGGGCGCCACAAGATCCTACATATCATTCTTCATTCCTGACCACCAAACAATTTACTTTAGATCGTTATACATCTTAGTGAAACCAGGATGGTAGGCTATACTGGAATCATGAGCTTCAGCACAGATTTTAGCTCGAATGTCGCCAAAGGTGGGGACGCAAAATCTACCTCGATACATCAAGGTATCCAACTCATCCAAGGAGAAATCAGGTTGCTCTCCCTTCACAGTTCTATTCCGGAGATGTAACAAATCTAGATCATCCTTCTGATGTGCTCGAGTAAGGGAAATCCAAGAGGGTTCATCTGCTTCTAAACTAACAGACACAGTAATACTCCCAACCTCAATGTCCATCAACATGAATTCTTCCACCAAGGACTATACAGTCAAATTGAAAATTTTTGCGATCTTTCTACTCAAATCATCGAGTACTACGTTAGCCTTTCCCGGATGATAGAGAATTTCAACTTCATAATCAGCCACATACTCTAACCACCGACGCTGGCGTAGATTTAGTTCCTTCTGAGTGAAGACGTACTTCAAACTCTTATGATATGTATAGATCCTGCACAGCGTGCCATACAATAAGTGTCGCCAAAGCTTCAACGCATAAATTACCGCGGCAAACTCCAAATCGTGTGTAGCATAGTTTCTTTCATGAATCTTCAATTGCCTTGATCCATAATCGATCACCTTACCATCTTGCATCAAAACACAACAAAGTCCGATGTGTGATGTATCCACAAACATATCATACTCGACTACTTTAGTAGGTAATGTTAAAACTGGAGCAGTACATAATCTCTTCTTCAACTCTTGGAAGGCTTCTTCACACTTATCACTCCAAATGAATGCAGTATTCTTCTAAGTAAGTCTAGTTATAGGGGCTGACAACACTAAAAGTCTTTCCACGAATCTTCTATAATAGCCGACAAGGCCCAAGAAGCTCCTAATCTCCTTAGATGTAGAAGGTCTCTCCAATTCCATCATAGCAGGAATCTTGGTCGGGTCCACGGAAATACCGTCCTTGCTTACAACATGACCCAAAAAGGACACCTGAGGTTGCCAAAACTCACACTTGCTCAAGTTCGCATATAACTTATGCTCCCTCAGGGTCGAAAAAACAAAATGCAAATGCGAAGTATGTTCCTCAAAATTACGGGAATACACCAAGATATCATCTATGAACACAATAAGAAACCGGTCCTAGAAGTCATTAAACACCATATTCATCAAATCCATGAAAGCGGAGGGTGTATTGTTCAAAACGAAAGACATTACCAAAAACTCATAATGTCCATGTCGCGAACGGAAAGCGGTTCGTGGAATACCTGCCTCACAAGTTCTAAACTGGTTGAAGTGTGAACGAAGATCGATCTTTGAAAATACTGAACTACCACACAACTGATCGAACAGATCATCGATCCTTGGCAAGGGATATTTATTTTTAATGGTCACCTTGTTCAATTCTCTATAAATGATTCAAAGCCTCATCGATCCATCTTTTTTTTACGAACAAAATAGGAGCACCCCGCGGTGAAGAACTTCGTCTAATAAAATCACACCTCGACAACTAATTAAGCTGCGTATGCAACTCATCCAACTCACATTGAGCCATACAGTATGGTGCATTGGTAATGGGACGAGTACCTGGCTCGAGGTCTATCACAAACTCCATCTCCCTCACCGGAGGAAGACCTGGAAGACAGTCAGGAAAAAAATCTGGAAACTCCTGCACCACTGAGATATCCTCAAGATGTGGAGTAGGAAAAGATATTTCCAGAGCAGAAACAGAAACCAAAAATGCCTCGCAACCAGACCCTATATCACGACAAGCACGTACCGTTGAAATGATAGGGTAAACCCTGTCCTGAAATCCATAGACACTCATAGGTTGGTCATTGTCCATCCTGAAGTCCAGTCGCTTTGCCTTGCACTGGATGATCGCATTGTACCTGGACAGCCAGTCCATGCCCAATATCACGTCAAAGTCTGCTAGATCCAACACCATTAGATCTGCAAAGGCTAGAAAATTGCCTAGGTATATAGGGCATCTCAGAACTCCTTGATTGGATATCACTGAATCACCAGAGGGAAGCTTGATGTTGAAGGAGTCTTCTAATTGATCCACATCCAGACGATGTTTATCTACAAACCTCCATGCCACAAAAGAGTGGGTGGCACCCGAATCGAAAAGATCGCGTGCCCACCTATTCTGCACCTTAAACTCCCCTAAAACTATAGCATACATAACTAAATGAACGATAACTAGGACTACAACGAGAAATAATAAAGATAAATTAAACTGGGGCTAACCTGATATAACTTGCGTAGAGGTTTGAGCAATCTCCCGGGTCACCATGTTCAGCTTTCCTTTTCCTTTATCCAGGTTTGGTGGCGGCGACAGAGCCCGAAGCGGAGCAGGCTGCAGTGGAGACTGAGCTTCGGGGCATGAAGTCTTCAAGTGCTCCTTCTGCCTGCACTGGAAACAGACCTTGTCCTTCATCCAGCAACGACTCATATCGTGTCCCTTCCTAACACAGTGCGTGCACACCAGATCTCCTTTAGGTGCGCCTTGGATGGCGAGCACCTGCTGCTACTTCGGGGTGGCAGTCCTCTTGAAGAACCTTCCGAACGGGTTGCCAGATCAACCATAGAAGCTACATACTTCCTTACTTTTCTTCTTCGAAGAAGGTCCAGATGCCCTGGAGCTTCCATCCTGCTCAACTTTTCTCTTCTCTTTTCTCGCCACAGCACCTCGATTCTTGGCGTTCTCGATCGCCCCGACCTTCAAAGTGACTTCCACTGCTTCAGCACAGCTTTCAGCTCGATAAGTGCATGCCAATTGCTAGACATCTCTTCTTAATCCTCTGAGGAAATGTTTCACTCTTGCTGCCTCCGAGGCTACCAAATCAGGAGAAAATCTGCTCATCTTACTAAACTCGATCTCATATTAGCTCATAGTGAGCTGTCTCTGCTTCAAATGCAGGAAATTGTTCATCAATTGGTCCTGCTCGACCGAGGGTAAGAACTTCTTCAGCAGTATCTTCTTGAAGGACTCCCAAGAACATCCTTCCGCCAAACTTTCCTTTTCTCGAAGCCACCAGGTCTTTTCCAGGACTTTTAGCTGTTAGGCTACATGCATCACCTTCTGGGCTTCAACTGGTATCAAAATATTTGCAAAGAGTATAAAAACCAAACGAGCAATCCAACAAGGCAAGTATACCTATCGAAATTCAGCTAGGGGATACAAGTGTCGTATTAAAATCCGAGAATCGTCGAGTAATCTTACCCACATGAAAACTATTATCTTATCGAAGATTGTTTTAGGGTTTACGAGAAAGCTAAATGCGAGTAAGAAGAGAAAAATTACGCTAAAAAGAGAAATTCTTGCGGTTAAATAGAGAGCTACTAAAAGCGATTACAACGAGGGGTTAAGACGATGATAAAGAAGAGCACTCGATCGAGAATCACCTCGGCTAAAGTTGATTAAAAAATGTGATAATAAACCCTAACTTAATAAGGTAAAAAAACTTGACAGTGGAGGTTCCATAAGCATGAACAAGCTTCTCTCGAAGCCGTGCCCACCTAGAGTTTAGGAAGGTCCAACCGAACTCTCGTCCAAATCGGAGACCTAAAGCTCGCTAAACGTTGTGAACCCCTCTATTGGATTTCACTCCAATCCGGGAGATTTAACATCTGCCTCTCTGAGGGGTGCGTGCAACTCTCTTTACTCTTGAGTGTTCACTTCAAACTACGAGCCTCTCGGCTAGCTAAGAATGAAAACAAATATGGAAATTATATATCGATGATATAACTCCAAACATGATTTTTTTCAAGAGTAAATCAAAAGTCTTTGCCTTACAAAGAAAGAGAGAACTAGAGCATCATAACTTAATCAACTCGAACCTCTGATCATCAAAATCGAGTACAAGGAAGATTAGTTACTCATGGTGAAGTGGAGGAAGAGAGATGAGTAGAAATGCATTAAGAAAACAAAGAAAAGGGAACACTTTTTATTAACACTGAAAGAGAGCTACAACTTGAAAATAGAAGATTACAAGTGCTGGAAATGGAAACCTATGCTAGCATTAACATTTAGCTATTAAGCAATTACAACAACTAATACAAAAGGAGTAAACTAAGCTAGATTTAAAAGCTTAAAATGAGGTGGGAGATGAGAAGCATGGAAAATTGCAAGAAAACTACAAGAAAACTAAAGGGCTGCACCTCCCCTCTCACTCAAAAACTGGCTGCTGAACCCTTGGATATGACCCCAATTTATAGAGTTTTTTGGGTTGGGTCACGCCCCCCTTACACGCCCGGGTCGGGCGTGTACCTGGTGTGTGACACATTCGGTGTGACTTTTTTGCTGAAAATAAATATTGAGGTGATGGACGTCGTAGTTGAATTACACACCCATATATCATGCCCGACCCGGGCGTGTAAGGGGCGTGTAAGCTGCGACGTGACAGTGGAGCGGGAAAAAGATCATGCTTTGGCGATTCCTCGGAACTTGGGTACACCCCTCTAGAACACGCCCGTGTAGATATTACACGGGCGTGACAGAGGGCGTGTACACTGAGTTTTCTTAGAATCTAGTTTCGAACCGATATAATCATTCCTCTGGGTTACACGCCCGGGTATGGCGTGACCTTGGGGCGTGTAACAGCAAAAATTGGCCGAAAACCGTGAAAACCTGAAAAAAGTAGAAAATGCATTAATGACAATAATATATACAAAAGGAGGTCAATATAAGCACTTACAAGACATGATTTGTTGTTTAAAAACCCGAAAATACCCTAATATTTTTGACTGCAAAACATACTATCAAATTCCCCCAAGCTTAAGCTTTGCTTGTCCCAAAGCAAAGATATAAAAACTAGCTAATCATAAAAAGTAACTAATCCAAAAAGTTCTAATCATGCTTACACAAGTACTATGCGAAATTCCAAGTAGGGAGAATGTGAAATGTAAACCTAAAGCAGTTACTTAGGCATGGTTTAACAATTTATAAACTTTACTAATGAAAAAAAATCATCCAAAATTTTAAGAAAATTCTTTAAATAAATTTAAGTAATGCAACAAAATGAAAAAGAGCATTGATTTATTACTAGATCCAAGAGACATATTATAACTATATCAATGGAATAACAAAAATCTAAATTCAAATCCAAAACTTTACTAATCTACTTTTCTTCTTTACTTAGCTAATAAATAAGATTCAAGAACATGAATCAAAAGGGCTTATTAGGACCGAAACGTTTGATTTAGGTTATGATTAGGAGTGGAATTCAAAGATAAACAAGAGGCTTTAATATCACACTAAACCAAAATAAAGAGTTTCAAAAAATTTATCATAAATTAAATATTCTTTTTTCTTTCTCTTTTCCATTTTTCATCCCCTTTTTTTCAAAACAAGGCCATAAATAATTTTGCTTTTAATTTTTAAATTGGCCCAACAAAAGTAAACACTTCTTTTTAGCATGCTTTTTCAACAAGTTCTCCGACTAATTCACAACAAAACCCTATTAAAATCATGAACAATTTTTAATGAATCTCAGAAGGTTAGTGTAATTAGATAGGTTGAAAAAATTTAGCTTTGGTGAAAATGAACTGATAAGTGGAGCTATCAATTGAAATCAGAAAAAGGCTCAAAGGTGACGAACTAAGGGTAGAAAACTTTTTAGGTTTGCAAGAAGGATCAAATGAAAACAAAAACGACCTAAATCATTTTCTTGCTTCTAAATTTATTTAAAGCATTAGCTTTGAAAAATTTCAAAAAGCAAGTCCTAGATAATAAATAAAGACTAATGAAATTATCTTGAAAATATAAATAATAAGCGACTTGGATCGTTCACATCTACTACGCTAATCAAAAGTTAACATTACAAAAATTATCCAAAAACAAAAAGAAAAATAGTGGATGAAAGATTTTCGAGAAAGTAAAGAAACTAAAGAACGAAAACAATAATAAAAATGCGAGTTTTAGAAAAACATTTCACGTTAGCATGCTACCGTGAATTAGAAACACATCATGGCCAACATTTTACTTATGAAACATAATGTAAAAGAACGATTAGAAAGATTATAATTGACAAAGTTATTTATATGGAATTTTGAAAAAACACAAAACAAAAGCAGGGGGTACTATTGAAATACTAAAATCAGTTTAAAATAACATATATATATATATATATTTTATTATGAAATATTCTCTTTTTTTGGATTTTTAAGATATTCTCTTTTTTTGTATTTTTAAGATAAATAATTTTTTTTATTTTGATTTTTAAAGGAAACAAAATAAAGACAAGAGAAGGAGGAAATCCTCCCCCAATCTTAAAATAAACATTGTCCTCAATGGAGAAGGAAGGGTATGAGAGAGAGAGAAAAAAATTAAAACATAAATGAAAGTGCAGAATTAAAAAACAGGCACTTCCCCGAATTTATGCATCGCGAATGTTGAGTGATGCCGCTCCACCATGCTTGCGCTTTGGAACTTATTGACATGTCTTCTTTGGACTTCATAGATTCAGCAGCATTGGCGGTGGCGATCGCAGAAGCTTCAACTTGCGGAGCTGTCCGGGGCAAAAAGTGTAAAATAAAGAAAATAGAAAAATAATTTGGGTTGCCTCCCAAGAGCGCCCTTTGTTTATAAAGGTCGTTTGAGATCGACCAAAAATAATATTATCCAAAAGATTATTGTCCAAAATAATATTTAAAGTCTTTAACAAAAATAAAACAAAGTCTGGAGTTAGTTAAAGTTCATGTAGAAGAAACTTAACATTGTTCAGACTGACATCATCATCACCAGAAAAATAGAGTTTAAGACGCTGCCCATTCATTTTGAAATCACCTTTATCAAGGTGTGAAATTAAAATCATACCATACGAAAAAACTTCTTTAACAGTAAACAGACCAAACCATCATGATTTTAACTTGCCCGGAAATAAACGTAATCATGAATTACATAAAAGAACTTGGTTGCCTGGCTTGAAGGTTTTTGAGTGCCTTAGGTGCTTGTCGTGAAAATGCTTTGCTCGCTCTTTAGAAAATTTGTTATTTTCGTATGCATAAGAGCGCCACTCGTCAAGTTCGTTAAGTTGAAATTTTTGCGAAAATTATCGACAGAGTGGGGATCGTAATTTAAAAATCGCAAGGCCCAAAAAGTGCGGTGTTCTAATTCTACGGGTAAATGGCATGATTTTCCATAAACCAACCGATATGGTGTACAACCGATAGCGGTTCTATACACTGTTCGGTAAGCCCATAGAACATCGTCTAATTTGGTTCACCAGTCTTTTCTACAGGTGGAAACAGTCTTTTCTAAAATTCTTTTCAGCTATCTGTGTACTACTTCGACTTATTCGTTAGTTTGGGGGTGGTAGGCAGTTGAAAGCTTATGCGTAAAACTGTATTTAATAAGAATTTTTGAAAACTGCGATTTACAAAAATGTGAACCCCTATCGCTAATGAGGGCTCGTGGCGTACCGAATCGAGAAAATTATTTTTTTCAAAAACGTAATTACGACTCGGGCGTCGTTAGTAGGAAGAGCTTGGGCTTCAGACCATCGTGAAACATAATCTACAACAACTAAAATGTATTTGTTCTCAAAGCTAGAAGGAAGAGGGCTAACAAAATCGATTCCTCAGAGGTTGAATACTTCGCACTCAAGAAAATAATTTTACGGCATTTCATTTTTATTGGAAATATTTCCCGACCGTTGGCAACTATCACACCTACTCACAAAGGCTTGCGCGTCTTTAAACAGGCTAGTCCAGTAAAAACCCATGCAAAGCACTTTGTGGGCTTTGCGAGCAGCTTGATAGTGACCACCAATCGGTCCTTCATGCAAATGTTTTAAAATATCTAATCCTTCTTCAAAAGAGATGCATCTCCTTATCACTTGGTCCGCACAGACTCAAAAAAGATGTGGGTCTTCACAAATATAGTTCTTCAACTCAGAAAAGAATTTCTTCTTTTGCTAAGAGGAGAACTCTTTTGGGAGGACACGAGCCACTAAATAGTTGGCTATGTGTGCAAACCAAGGTGAAGGAGATGTACTAATCAAAAGCAGCTTCGCATCGGGGAAGAAATCATTAAAAGATTTTTCATCTTATATTTATATATAAGAATTATCTAATCGTGAGAGATGGTCGGCGGCCAAATTCTCGGCTCCTCTCTTATCACGGATTTTTAAGTCAAACTCCTGGAGGAGTAAGACCCAGCGAATCAGGCGCGGCTTGGCATCCATCTTATCAAGAAGATACTTGATGGTCGAGTGGTCCATAAAAATGATAATTTTGGAAAGCGTAATATAAGGACGGAATTTATCAAAAGCAAAAACAACAGCTAAGAGCTCCATCTTGTTGAAATTTGTGAAGTGGAAGTGGTTGACGGGACAGACAGAGCGGCCTGGGCGGACAGCTTTGGCGGACTAGGCGGACTGGGCGGACTGTGATGTGTGGCCTGGTGGAAGGTCTAGTGAAAATCCGGCTGTCTTCTGAGCGGGTTGTTTGCATGGAGTCCGCGGACTATGCGGCCTGGTATTTGCGGATAAGGCGTTGGCTGTGGTTTTACCAAGGAGCGGCCTGAGCGCATGGAGGCTTGCGGACTGGTGCTTTGCTCAGTGGTCGTGGTGCAAGCTTGTGCTGTTTAGCGGTTTGGCTCGTGTCCGCGGGAAGCTTGCGGACTGGTGTGTCCGCGGTGTGGGCTGTTGCGGACTGGGCTTAGAGCTTGGCTGAGGCCTTGTCGAGCTCTAGTGGTACAGCAGGTGCTTTGCTGTGGAGGTCATTGGCGGACTGGTTTTGGAGTCCGGGGATGGTTGCTGCGTTGTACAGGAGTGCGAGGAACTTGCGGACTGCCGGCGGTCTGTGCTAGGGTGTTTGGCGGACGGGTGTTTGTGTCCGCCATTCTCGCATTAGCCTTTGATGGTTTTGGCCTTGGTCACACTCTGTGCCAAGACCATGGTGTCCGCGGTATCCGCCCAGTCCGCTGTGACCGGGCGGACTGTTGCTATCTGCCTTTGGTCGTGGACTTGTGGCGGATTGAGGTGTGAGTCTTGCGGACTGCCTCGGGTTTGGGCGGACTGCCATTGAAGGGGGATTGCTGTCCTATAGTGATCGGAAGCTTTGTGGGCTGATGCCTTGTCCACATAGCTTGGGCAGACTGGAGAGGGTTCGCCAATGTTGCCTTGCTCCTGGCGGTTTTCTTTGGTATCCGGCTAAGTCCTTGCGAACTCTGCGGACGGTGTTTTGCTATCGCGCGGGCTGGGGTGGTGTCTCTATCTCTAGGGCGTTGACCACACTCCTCACCTCGCCTATAAATAGGACCCCCCTGGCAGGTCTACAAAAACATGAGTGAACAGTAATTTGGGTTGGGCAAAGAGCTGCGGTCTCAGTTTGTCTGTGTGCAGGTCGCGCGGGTAGCTTCAAGGAGCCAGGGGTTTGGCTTTGACTTCGGTCAAGTACTTGGAAGTGTGCGGTCTCTGCGGATTCAGCAGAGGTCACTCTGCGGCTTGTCAGCTCTGTTTCATCTTTGCCAGCTTCAATAACCTGTCCGCCGGCTTCAGGCGGGTAGGGGGTGTTCCTCAGTTCAGCTTCAGCAGGAGACGAATAACCGTGTGTCCGCGCAGCCTCGCGGCTTTGGCGGACTCCGTGGGTATTCGGCGGATTGCAGCTAAGTTCGGGCGATCTCAGCGGACTCGGCGACCTCGGCGACCTCGGCGGTCTCGGCGGACTGCGGTGCTGTCCGGACGGCTTGGTTTTTGGTGCTTTCTGTTTATAGCTGTTATACTAGCGAAATCATGTCTCGATATGTATGCCTCGTGTTGTAAAGAAGTGAATGAATAAAAGATCTGATTGTGCTTCCATTGTTTGTTGGGATTAACCTTTGTTCCTTGGTTTTCCGCTGGTTCAACATGAGAACTGGGTAGTTCCAAAAATATTAATTTGGCGTTTGGGCTATCTTACTGACCACGTTGAGAAAATTTAACATGGTATCAGAGCCAGGTTCAGTTGCGTGAGCGGAAGTCAACCAGTATTGTTACTCAGTGATTGAGTGATGCTCAACCTGTGTTGTTGCTCGGAGCTTCTGAAAGGTTGCCAACAGGTGTTGCAATGGAAGGGAGCTTTGCAAGAGGTCTTGGCATTGAACCCTTAACGCCGACTAACTTCAAGAAGTGGAAGTCGTGTATGAATAGTTATCTTCTTGGCGAGGAGCTGTGGGAAGTCGTCGGTGGTGACGACAGACAGGAAGTCACGGCTGCGTTCGGTACTGCTGAGCAGGTTAGGCTCTGGAGAAGAACAAATGCTAAGGCGGAGTTCATTCTGAAGAGAACCGTGTCTCCGGAACTGTTTGATCACATTGTTGGATGTGAGTCGGCTGCTGATATTTGGACAACCATTGATGAGTTGTTCAATATGAAGAATGTGGAGCGGCTTCAGTTCCTGGAGAATGAGTTGGCCAGGGCAACTCAGGGAGACCCTTCCATCTCGAAGTACTTCTTAAAGATGAAGAGCTTGTGTGCTGAGCTGTCGGCACTGGATCCTGATGAGCCTATCTCTAAGGCTAAGATGAAAAGGAACATTATCTGCGGCTTGCGAAAGGAGTATGTGGCCTTTGTGACATCTGTTCAAGGGTGGGCTACTCAGCCGTCCTTACTGGAGCTGGAGAATCTGCTTGCATCGCAGGAGAGCTTGGCAAGGCAGATGGCTGGAGTGAACCTGAATCTGGAAGGCAGCGAAGCTCTCTTCTCAGGCAAGAAGAAAGGATGGGAAGGGAAGAAGAAGAAGAAGGTGCAGGTCGTTGGTGAGAAGGAGACTTCAACTTCATATCAGCCGGAGAGGAGCAATGCTCCTAAGGACTGGAAGAAGAACTTGAAGTGCTACCGGTGTCATTAGCGGGGGCACTTCAAGCGGGACTGCAAGGTCAAACTGAAGCCTGGGCATGCTGCGGGAAAGGAGGAAGCTTGCTCGAGATGTGAAGAAGCAGGATGGGGCGGAGCTTTTATGACGGGCACTTGTGTCTGGGCCTTGTCTGCTGAGGACTTCAACGGCGAGTGGATCGTGGACTCCGGGTGTGGTCATCACCTCACCGGAGACAAGTCAAAGTTCACCTCCATGCAGGCGTACTCAGGTAATGAAGCTATTATCAATGCTGATAATACTGTTTATGTAGTAGAGAAAGAGGGAGTCGTGTCTTTGGGTAGTGATCAGGGGACACTCACGTTAAGGAGTGTGTATCACGTGCCGGGCATGAAGAAGAACCTCTTCTCGGTGACCAATGCGGTGGACGCTGGGTATCACATTCTGTTTGGGCCAACAGACGTGAGGTTCCTTCGCAACTTATCAGCGGTAAAGGCTGATGTTGCTCATGTAGGGAGGAGGGTGAAGAACTTGATTGTTCTTGCCACCAATTCTTATGTTGATAGGATGAGGGCCAATGATAGCGCTGCAATTTGGCATGAGAGGTTGGGGCATGTTGGCATGGACAAGCTGAAGGCAATGGCTAGTAGAAGTTTGGTGAGGGGGTTGCCTAAGTTGTCCTCCTTTGGTGACGGGCATGTTTGCGCGGGCTGTCAATACGGTAAGGCACATCGCCTTCTGTTTGATAAATCACAAACAAGGAGTAAGAAACCATTGGAGTGCATTCATGGCGACCTGATGGGACCGACGGTTACTGACAGCCTTGGTGGAAGCAGATACATGCTTGTCTTGGTTGATGACTACTCAAGGTATACTTGGGTGTACTTCTTAAAAGAGAAGTCGGAAGCCTTCCGTTTGTTTGTGGAGTTCAAGAAGTTGGTAGGAGGCCGGCTGGCTTGCGGATTAAGAAGCTTAGAACTGATAACGGGGGTGAGTTTGTCTCCTCCGAGTTTTCTAACTTCTACAGGAAGCACAGAATCCAACGGGAGCTTACTTGTACTCACACTCCACAACAGAATGGGGTAGCGGAGCGGAAGATCCGTCATCTGACGGAGACCTGCAAATGCTGGCTTCATGCGAAAGATATCCCAAGGTCCTTTTGGGCGGAGGTGATTTCTTGTGCTGCTTATGTTATCAACCGGATGTCGCTCAGCCCTATCAACATGAAGACTCCTATTGAGCTGTTGCTGAAGGAGAAGCCGAGTGTGGTACACCTTAGGGTGTTCGGTTCAACTTGCTACGTGCATGTCCCGGATGCTTCACGGACTAAGCTGGATGTGAAGGCAAGGAAGCTTGTCTTTGTTGGCTACGATGAGCTGAAGAAGGGATGGAAATGCATAGACCCTGTAACGAAGAAGTTCGTGGTGTCAAGAGACATTGTCTTTGACGAGCTGACGTCATATGGAGGTGGCTCGGTGGAGCTAACCGGAAGTAGCAAGGTTGATGAAGCACCGGTGGTGGCTGCTGAAGGCTTGGAAGAGGAGCTTGCTATTTCACCAACAGCTCCTGTTGCTTCTAACTCCGATGCTGAGCCTTCTGGCTCAGGAAGCAAGGGGAGCACTGCTCAATGCTTTCCCCAGGTAGGAGTGGAGCACGAAGAAGCAACGGAAGTAGTGAGCAAGGAGCTGACCCTTCGGAGATCGAAGAGGGTTGTGAAGCCACCAGCTCGGTACTGTGATGGGAATGCAGTGAGCTTTGTCTCCTGCTTCTTTGTAGGTCCTCTGGATGAGCGAGAGCCTGTAACCTTCAACGAGGCCACTGGAGTGAAGGAGTGGGAAGGTGCCATGAAAGAAGAGATTGATGCTCTGAAGAAGAATGAAACCTGGGACCTTGTCCCCAAGGTTGATGACATTACTCCGGTTACATGCAAGTGGGTGTATAAGTTGAAGAAAAAGGCTGATGGGAGCATTGATAGGTTCAAAGCTCGCCTGGTCGCTAGAGGGTTCTCACAGCAGTATGGAGAAGTCTATGAGGAGACATTCAGTCCAGTTGCGAAGATGACTTCAGTAAGGTTGGTGATCGCATTGGCTGCTAGCAAGGGATGGAGGTTGTGGCAACTCGATGTGAAGAATGCCTTTCTTTACGGAGAGATTGACAAGGACATCTTCATGGATCAGCCGCCTGGTTTTGTCTCTGAAAAGCATCTGGACTATGTCTGTAAACTCAGGAAGGCTCTCTATGGGTTGAAGCAAGCTCCTAGAGCGTGGTATGGGAAGATTGCAGAGTATTTGCAATTTTGTGGATACCTTGCTTCTAACTCGGATTCAAGCTTGTTCGTCAAGAAGAAGGGAGAGCTACAAGTCTTGGTCCTACTGTATGTGGATGACATGATCATCACAGGGAATTCGGAGGGGGAAGTAGCAAGGCTCAAGGCTGAGCTTGCTATACGCTTCGAGATGAAAGACTTGGGAGAGTTGCATCACTTTCTCGATCTGGAAGTGGAGAGGAAGGAGTGCGAGGTTCTCATTTGCCAGAAAGGGTATGTTGATCGCATTGTAAAGCGGTTTGGCATGGGCGAAGGGAAGAAGTGCTCTACTCCACTGGAACCTGGGCAAAAGCTTCGACGAGATGAGGGAAGGGTTCTTCATGATCCCTTGGTGTTCAGGGCTCTTATTGGGAGCTTGATTTACCTGACGATTACAAGGCCAGACATTGCTTATGTTGTTGGCCGAGTAAGTCGATATATAGCTGAACCAAGGCAATCTCATCTAGTGGCGGTAAAGGGAATTCTGAAGTATGTCAAGGTGACTTCTGACATGGGACTCCTCTATATAAGGGACTCGGTGTTTGCGTTGCTCGGGTACACGGATGCTGACTATGGAGGTGATTCGGATGATCGAAGGTCTACTTCAGGTTATGTGTTCACTTGCGGTTCAGCTAGCATCTCGTGGTATAGCAAGAAGCAGTACTCGGTGTCGGTTTCAACCACGGAGGCGGAGTATAAGGCTTCGTCCTTGGCTGCTCGGGAAGCTATTTGGTTGAGGAGGCATATAGAGGATGTTCATGAAGAAGTGCAAGGGCCTACTTTAATCCGGGGTGACAATGAGAGTGCTCTCAAACTGGTTAACAATCCAGTGTGTCACGCCAGGACAAAGCATATAGAGATTGATCACCATTTTATCAGGGAGAAGGTGTTGGAAGGATCTCTGCTGGTCGGGCATGTTCGGAGTGAAGATAATCTTGCTGACATCTTCACGAAGCCACTATAGAAGGGGCCCTTTGAACGCTTGCGCAGCTTGCTGGGCTTGGTCACCACTTCCCATTTCAAGGGGGAGTGTTGTAATTTGTGAAGTGGAAGTGGTTGACGGGACAGGCCGGGTGGCCTGGGCGGACAGCTTTGGCGGACTAGGCGGACTGGGAGGACTGTGATATGCGGCCTGGTGGAAGGTCTAGTGAAAAGCCGGATGTCTTCTTAGCAGGTTGTTTGCATGGAGTCCGCGGACTATGCGGCCTGGTATCTGCGGATAAGGCGTTGGCTGTGGTTTTACCAAGGAGCGGCCTGAGGGGATGGAGGCTTGCAGACTGGTACTTTGCTCAGTGGCCGTGGTGCAAGCTTGTACTGTTTGGCGGTGTGGCTCGTGTCCGCGGGAAGCTTGCGGACTGGTGTGTCTGCGGTGTGGGTTGTTGCGGACTGGGCTTAGAGCTTGTTTGAGGCCTTGTCGAGCTCTGGTGGTACAGCAGGTGCTTTGCTGTGGAGGTCGTTGGCGGACTGGTTTTGGAGTCCGGGGATGGTTGCTGCGTTGGACAGGAGTGCGAGGAACTTGCGGACTGCTGGCGGTCTGTGCTAGGGTGTTTGGCGGACGGGTGTTTGTGTCCTCCATGCTCGCATTAGCCTTTGATGGTTTTGGACTTGGTCACACTCTGTGCCAAGACCATGGTGTCCGCGGTATCCGCCAAGTCCGCTGTGACTGGGCGGACTGTTGCTATCTTCCTTTGGTCGTGGACTTGTGGCGGATTGAGGTGTGAGTCTTGCGGACTACCTCGGGTTTGGGCGGACTGCCATTGAAGTGGGATTGCTGTCCTGCAGTGATCGGAAGCTTTGCGGGCTGATGCCTTGTCCGCATAGCTTGGGCGGACTGGAGAGGGTTCGCCAATGTTGCCGTGCTCCTGGCGGTTTTCCTTGTTATCCGGCTAAGTCCTTGCGGACTCTGCGGACAGTGTTTTGCTATCGCGCGGGCTGGGGCGGTGTCTCTATCTCTAGGGCGGTGACCACACTCCTCACCTCGCCTATAAATTGGACCCCCCTGGCAGGTCTACAAAATCTTGAGTGAACAGTAAGTTGGGTTGGGCAAGGAGCTGCGGTCTCAGTTTGTCTTTCCGCGCGGATTGTTTCAGTGCTGACGTTTGTTGGGTGCAGGTCACGCGGGTAGCTTCAAGGAGCAAGGAGTTTGGCTTTGACTTCGGTCAAGTACTTGGAAGTGTGCGGTCTCTGCGGATTCAGCAGGAGGTCGCTCTGCGGCTTGTCAGCTCTGTTTCATCTTTACCAGCTTCAATAACCTGTCCGCCGGCTTCAGGAGGGTAGGGGGTGTTCCTCAGTTCAGCTTCAGCAGGAGACGAATAACGGTGTGTCCGCGCGGCCTCGCGGATTTGGCAGACTCCGTGGGTATTCGGCGGATTGCAGCTAAGTTCGGGCGATCTCACCGGGCTCGGCGACCTCGGCTGTCTCGGCGGACTCCGGTGCTGTCCGCCCGGCTTGGTTTTTGGTGCTTTCTATTTACAGCTGTTATACTAGAGAAATCATGTCTCGCTATGTATGCCTCGTGTTGTAAAGAAGTGAATGAATAAAAGATCTGCTTGTGCTTCCATTGTTTGTTGGGATTAACCTTTGTTCCTTGGTTTTCCGCTGGTTCAACGTAAGAACTGGGTAGTTCCGAAGATATTAATTTGGCGTTTGGGATATCTTGCTGACCACGTTGAGAAAATTTAACACTTCTCGGTTGTGGTATAATTCTCTTGTGTCGATGTAAGTGTTTTACTTGCACAATAGATAGGGTGGAAGTTTTTAGATATTCGTTGTCCTAATACGGTTCCCACCACGAAACTACTCGCATCGCACATAATTTCAAAGGGAAGGTCCCACACCGGAACTATCATAATAGGGGCTTTAATCCACTTTTCTTTTATTAACTCAAAGGCAGATAGACAAAGGTCATCAAAAATAAACGGGGCATCTTTTTCCAGAAGATGAGTAAGTGGTTTGGTGATTTTGGAGCAGTCTTTTATGAAGCGGCTGTAGAAGCCAGCGTGTCCTAGAAAACTTCTTATAGCTTTGACGTTCGTATGCGGTTGCAGCTTCTCGATAACTTCTATCTTAGCTATGTCTACCTCAATTCCTCTTGCAGAAATCTTGTGACCCAAAAAAAACCCTTCCCTCACCATAAATGGCATTTTTCCCAATTTAGGGCAAGGTTAGTTTCTTCGCATTTTTCTAAAACTTTTTCGAGGTTTTCTAAGCAATTATCAAAGGCATCGCCGAAGACGGAGAAATCATCCATAAATACCTCCATAATGCTTTCTACATACTTGTCGAAGAGAGCGAGCATACATCGCTGTAATGTAGTCGGCGTATTGCATAATCCAAACGGCATTCTTTGATAAGCGAAGGTACCGAAGGGACAAGTAAACATAGTTTTCTCCTGGTCCTTGGGAGAGACGGGGATTTGAAAGTACCCTGAATGACCATCGAGAAAATAGTAAAATCTATGGCCGGATAATCGTTCTAAAATCTGATCGATGAACGACAAGGGAAAGTGGTCCTTACAGGTGGCGTCATTTAACTTATGATAGTCGATACACATTCGTCACCCCGTCACCATACGCGTTGGGATTAAGTCATTATTCTCATTACTAACTACGGTTATCCCTCCCTTTTTTGGCACTACCTGGACAGTGCTAACCCACTTACTATCAGATATAGGATAGATAATTCCTGCGTCTAAGAGTTTCATAACCTCTCCCTTTACGACTTCTTTCTTATTTGGATTTATACGGCGCTGAGATTGGATTGAATTACGCGAATTATCTTCCATCAGTATTTTGTGTGTGCAGAAAGATGGGCTTATGCCCTTGATATCAGCTATCTGCCAGACAATAGCTCGGTGATATTTATGTAACACAAGTAGGAGCTTATCATTTTGCACTTCGGTTAGGTAGGCCGAAACTATTATTGGTAGCTTAGAATCCTTTTCTAAGAAGGCATACCTAAGATGTTTAGGTAGTTCCTTTAATTCCAGGGCGGGGGGTTCTTCATACGATGTTTTGGAAATTCTCTCTTTTTCAAAAACAATGTCTTCGTACACCTTTACTTTATACAAACAATTAGAAAGGGTGGAGTCCGCGGCCATGGCCGTCTCTTGCAGAGATTCTTTTGGAAGAGTAAAGGAAGAACAAAAATCAGAAAATTTATTTTTACTTTCAGAAGGGTAGTAGGAAGATTCTTCACCTAACGCATCTAAGAAAAAACATGAGTCATCATTTTCTATGGTGTTCTTCATCGAAGGGGTGATAGAGAAGGTCACTTTATCATCGCCTACTTGTAGGAAGATCTTACCATTACTTATGTCAATGATAGCTTGGGAGGTGTCAAAGAAGGGTCGGCCAAGGATTAAGGGAACCTCAACGTCTTCTTCGATGTCCAAAATGACGAAATCCACCGGGAAGATGAACTTGTCGACATTGACTAGAACATCCTCCACGATTCCAAACGAGTATTTGGCTGATCTATCTGCAAGCTGGATACTCATGTGTGTGGGGTTAAGGTTACCAATTCCTATCTTCTTGAATAACGATAGGGGCATCAGGTTAATACTTGCACCTAAGTCGGCTAATGCATGCTTGACAAAAAGATCACCAAAGACACACGGTAAAGAAAAACTACCCGGATCACTAATCTTCTTTTGTAATCTGTTTGTTAAGACCACCGAGCACTCGGCATTTAGTGTGACATGCGATAAGTTTTCTAACTTCTTTTTATTAATCAGGAGGTCCTTAAGATACTTAGTGTACTTTGGCATTTGGGAGATTGCTTCGTGGAAGGGTAGATTTATTTGGATTTGCTTAAATATTTTTAGGAAGCGGGAGTATTGATCATCCTGACGTTGCTTGCTAAGTTCGGAAGGGTATGGTGGAGTTGGAATATTTTTAAAGATGGGTGGTGGAGTGAGATCTTTTTCTTTAATAGGGAGAGGGGTGATAACTTCTTCTTAAGTAGAGGGTGGAATGATAAAAAATTTCTCGGTGGAGGGTTGATTTTTTAAAATGGGGGCAGAGCTTGCCTCAGTATCTTTGTTAACCATCTTAGAAACTTGCTTCCCACACTGAAGAATTATAGTTTTCGCTTGCTCTCTCGGATTGGGCTCGGTGTTGGCAGGAAGAGACCTGGCAGGTCGCTCAGAAATAAATTTTGCGTGTTGGCCTACTTTATTCTCTAAAATTTTTAACGGTCCCGGCTAGGGTTCTTATAATAACGTCATTAACATTCATATATTTTGAAAACATTTCCTCCAAACTTGGAGGTTTTGGAAAATTTTGAGGAGGTGGTGGCGGTGCAGAAAAATCATTTTGTGGTAGCGGGCTCATTGCGTTCGATAGATTACTCCACGAAAAGTTCGAGTGGTTACGTAAAGCGAGATTGTAACAGTTCGGAAAAACGAAACCTGGAGCAGGATAATTAGCAGTAGAATAATTATGAAAAGCGTTTTAGGCATATTATTAACATAATCTAATTGTTTTGGAGCAGGAGTTGCAGATTCCCATACCTGACGGGCGGAGGCAGCAGTCATCTATGTTATCTTTTTTACTTAACATTTCCACTTGCAGAGCAAGCTGGGAGACGTTATCTACTTCAAAGATACCTGGTGGTTTGTTCGGGCTGGACCTAGGCACATTTCACTGATATGTGTTCATGGTCCTGTCCTCAAAAAGCTCAAGAGCTACTTTCGGGGTTTTGTGGTTTAAGGTACCACTGGAAGCTGCGTCTATCATTTACTTTGTGCTTTGATTTAGCCCGCTATAAAAAGTTTGTACCTGCGACCATACAGGCATCGCGTGATGGGGTCATCGTCTTAAGAGTTCTTTAAATCTTTCCCATGTTTCATACAAAGTTTCATAATCTATTTGTCCAATGGCAGAAATATCATTCTTAAGTTTTGCGGTTTTAGCTGGCGGAAAATACTTCGCCAGAAATTTTTCAGTTAGTTGATTCCAGGTGGTGATGCTGTTTTTTGGTAAAGTGTTCTGCCATTACTTAGCCTTGGTTCTTAGGGAGAAAGGGAAGCATCTTAGCCTAATAGCATCATTTGTAACACCATTGATTTTAAAGGTGTCATAAATCTCAAGAAAGCTTGCTATATAAGCATTCGGATCTTCATCTTGAAGTCCGTCATATTGCACATACTGCTGCACCATTTGAATTATGCTAGGTTTAAGTTCAAAATTATAATTAGCTATAGCAAGGCGAACTATGCTTGATTTTGTACCCTCTAGATTTGGTCGTGCATAATAGGACATAGGCCTATGCATGGCTTCCTCTATGACAGGTTCTTCCATTCTTAGGGTAGAAAATGACTTGAAATCCTCAACCAATTTTGGTTAGTAGGGCCTTGAAATCGCGATCTTCTCCTAAGAGTACGCTCAATTTTGTTGTCCAAGTCCAAAATATCCGACAGATTTCCGCGGGTCATGTACTAGAAGAAGAGAAGATGAAGAAAGAGAAAAAAACTAGAAAGGAAAAAAAGTTACTATATTTTTTTGAAATAGAATTTTTTATTTATGATTTAACTCCCGAACTTCCCAAGGGCTACCCGATGAAGGGTTCGCAAGGTACTAGACAATATAGTGGCATTTAAAGCCGCATTTCCCTTTTCAAGAGAGTTAGGTGGCGTAGAAAAATTGTGATATGAGTTTCTATTAAGAGCATTAATATTTTTTTGGATTTTTAATTTGAGAAAGAGGGTAAGAAGGAGAAATGATAAAAGTAGTAGGTTTGTGTTTTCGAATTATCAACAAAAGTTGCTCCCCTGCAATGGTGCCAAAAACTTGGTATCAGAATATTCGCAAAGAGAATAAAAACCGAACTATCAATCCAATGAGGCAAGTATACCTATCGAAATGCAGCTAGGGGACACAAGTGTCGTATTAAAATCTGGGAACCGTCGAGTAATCTTACTCACACGAAAACTATTATCTTATCGATGATTGTTTTAGGGTTTAAGAGAAAGCAAAATGCGATTAAGAAGAGAAATATTACGCTAAAAAGAGAAATTTTTGCGGTTAAATAGAGAGCTATTAAAAGCGATTACAACGAGGGGTTAAGACGATGATAAATAAGAGCACTCGATCGAGAATCACCTCGGCTAAATTTGATTAAAGTGTGATAATATACACTAACTTAATAAGTAAACTTGACCGTGGAGGTTCCATAAGCATGAACATACTTCTCTCGAAGTCATGCCCACCTAGAGTTTAGGAAGGTCCGACTGAACTCTCGTCCAAATCGGAGACCTAAAGCTCGCTTTACGCTGTGAACCACTCTATTGAATTTCACTCAATCCGGGAGATTTAACGTATGCCTCTCTCGAGGGGTGCGGGCAACTATTTGTACTCTTGATTGTTCACTTCAAACTACGAGCCTCTCGGCTAGCTAAGAATGAAAACAATTATGGAAATTATATATCGATGATATAACTCCAAACATGATTTTTTTCAAGAGTAAATCAAAATTCTAAGCCTTACAAAGTAAGAGCGAACTAGAGCATCATAACTTAATCAACTCGAACCTCGAATCATCAAGATCGAGTACAAGGAGGATTAATTACACATGGTGAAGTGGAGGAAGAGAGATGAGTAGAAATGCATTACAAAAACAAAGAAAAGGTCACACTTTTTATTAACACTGAAAGAGAGCTACAACTTGAAAATAGTAGATTACAAGTGTTGGAAATGAAAACATATGTTAGCATTAACATTTAGCTACTAAGCAATTACAACAACTAATACAAAAAGACTAAACTAAGCTAGATTAAAATGCTTAAAATGAGGAGGGAGAGGAGAAGAATGGAAAATTACAAGAAAACTAGAAGAAAATGAAAGGGCAGCACCTCCCCTCTCACTCAAAACTGACTGCTGAACACTTGGAGATGGGCTCAATTTATAGAGTTTTTCGGGTTGGGTCATGCCCCCTTACACGCCCGGGTCGGGCGTGTACCTGGAGCGTGACACATTCAGTGCGACTTTTTTGCTGAAATTAAATTCTGGAGGTGATGGGCGTCGTAGTTGAATTACACACCCATATGTCACGGCCGACCCGGGCATGTTAGGGGGTCGTGTAAGCTTGGACGCTATGATGGAGCGGGAAAAAGATCGTGCTACACTGATTCCTCAGAACTTGGGGACACGCCTCTGGAACACGCCCGTGTAGGTGTTACGCGGGCGTGATAGACGGCGTGTACACTGAGTTTTCCTCGAATCCAGTTTCAGACTGATAGCTTCATTCCTCTAGGTTACACGCCCAAGGTACACGCCCGGGTAGGGCATGACCTTGGGGCGTGTAACACCAAAAATTGGCTGAAAGCCATGAATACCTGCAAAAAGCAGAAAACGCATTAGTGACAATAATATATACAAAAGGAGGTCAATATAAGCACTTACAAGACATGATTTGTGCTTTAAAAACTCGAAAATACCATAATATTTTTGACTGCAAAACGTACTATCAAACTATCCCCGAATGCGTAAACATCTCATACATAAAGATAATCCAATCATCCAAAACCATGAAATCGGCACTCCCTTCATAAGGGGGAGGTCTCAATCACTGGAAATGCGATATAAGGTTCATCTCCAGCGGTAACATCACCAGGGGCACCAGAGGAGTAGGATCGACAAGTACGGCCAGACCCGCGACTAAATATTGCTCTACGGGTTCTGCGCGGGAGGGGCAGACAACAACGAATGAATCTGCGACTGCATCGCAACAAACTGCCTCGACAGAGCTTCATTGCTCTGGCACAAACTTTCGATCAACGCCTCACTCTGCACACCCGACAACTCATCCTCTGACTGGGGAGTCGACCTCGTCACAGGATGCTTTGGCGGCATTCTAAAAGGCAACAAACAACTCATCAAAATCCTAGCTTACAACTAAGCCACTCAACTTGCTTAGACCATACTTAAAGATACTTTCTTGTGCTACACCTTTCTCTGGGATTTTATAATGATGTTATGTCCTACTTAGGATGATATCCTCTCATCCTATTTACTCATATGTCTATGATATGAATGCATGAATTCTTCATTCTTCTTTAAAATCATGTGTATACATGTGTCATCATGTAAACCTTAACTTAGTACGCGTGCTTATGCGATGATATGTTATGTATGCATTGCTATGCATTCTAAAAAGTCCTTAATGCATGCATGAGCGGCATACACATGAAATGTTATGCATCTCATACTTCATAACATTGCATGCAATGAGAAAAGGAAACGTGTTAATGGTCACCCATGTGATGTTGGTTATGCATCACATACTATATAACCGTCACATGTTGCCTCCTATGGTGGATCCATATACAAACACATATTATGTATCCCGTACTATATAATATGTCCTGTATACTTCTTATCATACTATGAGTGTTGTGACTATATTTCGGTTAAGATGTACTGATGACACATCGGTGTGTGTAAACAAATGAAAGAAGGAAACAAACTAAACGAGATTGGCTGGTTCGACCAACTTGTCAAACCAACCTCCCTCTGATACCAACTATCACAACTCGCATTTTTCACCTCCAATAAAGGTATATCAGAGTAAGGGAAAAATGCACGTCATGATGCCACGTTAGCAGGGGATAACTACGGATGCTCACGCAAAACTCCTACTTAACCATGAAGAAAGATTTTTTAAGTTATTAAGAAGTGAAATATGTTTAAGTATAGTAGTTAGCTGTATCCCTTGGCTTAGTGGCTCATCTAGTCTACAAGAAAAGTAATCAAATGTTGAGGAAAGTACTTCTTTTATCCAGTTAGGCATCCTACAAGAGCTTAGAGGTTCCCAAGGGACAACTCAAGGGTTGTAAGTTCTAAATTTATATTAGAAGTAAAAGTATATTTTTTACGGTCATTAAATATAGTGATTTAACATTTTGAGTTATACAATGCATGCGATAATAATGGTAATTTTTATACTTGAAAATAACTACCATGCAATCCTAACATAAAACATCCCAGAGAGCAAGTAATCCACATCCACAGAAAGAAAACTAAGCAGCTAGCAAGTGTCCAAAAATAACAATCATGTGGACGTCAACAAACTGTCACGAACCCACATACAGTAAAGTATCTCTGAACTAGTAAAACAAAATAAACAACAATCTACCTCGCTAAGATAAGGCAACAACCACGGCCAACACTTCCGCTCAAGCACCCCAAAAACCAACACTGAACTCAGCTACAGCTCTGAGCCTGAGGCATTCCAAAGACAGAACACCTCAGCAAGAAAGTACAAGTGATGGCAAAAAGAAAGCCATAAGTACAAAAGTCAAGGGGCACCAACCCAAGACCAAAGAAAAGGTACATAAACAAGCACAGTAGTAAGGTACAAAAGAAAAAAAACTTATGTGAAGCGTCACGTACAACAAGAATACCCCAAACGCACAAGGCTATAAGGGGAAAAAGTCAAGATTAAACAATCAGGAAGAGAAACAAACACTTATTCATCACCTGTGGTCAACTCCACCAAAAAAACAAAACGGGAGAGGTGGTCAACTCATCTGGACACAACCCCAAAGACAATTTATCCGTCTAAATGCGGGGGAGACTGGATACTCCACCTTTCACCGCAACTGCCCACAAAGTGCTGATAGGGATACCAAACATTGTGGCGGTGGATTCACCCACTAATAACACCCGCAATAAAGAAAAACTTGGAAGGAAAACCCCTTAGCGATCCGGGTTTAGAGCTCAGAGGCACACCACAACCCAATCGAGGCCTGGTGGCTTGTCTCACCCCCACGGTATCGCCACGAGGAAAAACCATGATAGACATCTCAAGTCAACAACGGCACATCGGATTCTACTAAGCAATTCTAAATTAGAAGCGTTGGATCAATATTTAGCAAGAACTTACAATCCCAAACAAACTCTAACGCACTCTACGAGAAAAATTACGGAATGGTAATAAAAGTGGTATTCATCACTTCATCAAATATATTAAGCATTTAGAGGGTCAGATAGTAATGATCAAGAACATGCAAATCATGAATAGGATTAGGCATGAGATCTCAGCAGTGCTATAATCAGCAAAAATATATAATATAATCATGATATCCAGTAGTTAGAAATTTCTGGAAACATTAGGGTAAATAAGGCAAGTTAAAAAAGAGACCATCACTTGCCTTGATTTTACCAGAGAAAGATGCCCAAATCACTCCTCGACGTAGATCGAGGCTAGAGAATACAAGGGAAGTCGAAATCTAACAAAAACAGCCAAAAAGTCAAAGTTAGGGCCAAAAAACCTAATGAGAAAACTCAAGAAATGGGGAAAGTTTTACCACGATGGCGTAGCTCTGGACGAGAGCTTTCCAGATCTATATTAGGTTTAAGATTTCGAGCGCCGGAGCTCCGTCAGCGGCCTCCCGAATATTCATGAATGGGAGAGAGTCGCTGCTCTGGTTTTGGTTCGGTCCGAATGTAAGGAAAAAATTATGTTTTAAGAATATAGGTATTTATATATATACATGTAATTATAAAAATTTATTTTGTCTAAATAGGAAGAAAACCGTTAATTTAAGTGCGGGCGCACGGAAAATGAAAATAGAGGTTTATGATGGCTTCAAATCGAAAAGTGCTCAACATGAAATATGTAGATCTCATCGAGACGAATAGATTTCATGTTAACCGTTTTTTATATGATACAGGTTTGGACCTCAAAACGGCGCCAGAACGTAGGCTGGAACAGACTTCTCAGGAAGGACGGCCGACTACTCGAGAACAGGTTTAGCAATACTCAAGAAGAGGAAAACAGGCACTGGAGAAAAAGAAATATATTACTCGAGAAAATGTTGCTGGTACTCGAGAACAGGAAGGAGTACCCGAGAAAATGTTGCTGCTACTCGAGAATAGGAAGGAGTACTCGAGAAGAATGTTGTTGGTACTCGATAATAAGAAGGAGTACTCGAGAAGAACGGTGTTGGTACTCGAGAATTGGAAGGAGTACTCGAGAATTCAATTGCTTGAACAGTGATAGTTATAAATACATCAAAAAAATCAAACTATAGAGATTAATAGTAAATGACATTTTTGAATAGTGCTTTAATATTAAAATAATAATATTTATATATTTTTGAACAAGGAAGAACGAGTTCAAAACGGAGGCCCAAACGTGCGCCGAATCAAACGAAATTAGCACTGTAGGCAAACACTGACGCTACAAACCCAATATCGATGTCAAAACCAAAATCGGACGAGCCATTCTTGAGATATAAATTTTCAAAGTCTACGACGAACATAAATTTCTCAAAACTTCGGAAAATCGTCGAGGCTCGAATATCTCTCAGATCGCGACGAAACTTGACGAGCAAGTACAAAATTATTTAACTTAATTTCCCAATGAAAAATTTTCCAATTACACAAGAATTCGAGAATTTGACCGACTCGACCAAACGAATGCGAAAATGCCTTAATGGCGTCGTACCGTCAACTCGACATTAAAAGTAATGCCATGACGTCATAAATATGACGATATCAAATCAGATAAAATCATCGAACAAAATCGGGGGCCTTACAGCCACCATCAAGGATGGCTCTTAAGGGTCATGGCCTACCACCCATCCCCCCCCCCATTCATGGAACTCCTATATAGAATCTCCCAAAGCTTAATTCGATCCATTCATCACCTTTAGAAGGCCTCAAGCAGTGAAATCGACTCTTACATCAAAGCTTTCGATAGAGAATCAAGATTGAGTGAGGTACGTCGAAAAACAACAAAATCCATGGCCACCCATCGGAGTAGCCACATCCAAGCCTGAAATCGAGCATTCTTCTCCCCCTCTAGCATTGTGCTAGCAATTTAGATTGTTAGGAATTGAAATTGGGCTCAAAGGAGCTGGTTTCCATTTTGAAATTTCATGGAAAAAGCCATTTTTTGGCTCCTCTCGGGTTCGTCGGAAACCGCCACCGCCGGCGGCCAAACAACCTTCGGGCTATAGCCACCTCCTAAATGGAGGTGGTGGTTGGGGGCCGGTCGGTTGGCCGGAAAATAGTTCTGGATAGAGCTCCAGGTCGTGTTGATCTCTGCCTTAGGCCAATGGAGGAAGATGAAATCTCCATAGTTGATTTGGATTTATATTAATTATTATATATTTTGCCCCTTTAATATGCACTTTTTGATGATGAAACAATGAGACCTTTGGGGGCTGAACTATGAAATTGCCCTACATAAAAAGGTAGCCTTGTGAGTCTACTTTAATTATAAATTAAAATCAGGTCATTTGGGGTATTGTAGCTCCCTATATCTCAATTCTTGTGTGACTGGTCCTTAGGGTAGAACATTCACTATTTCCTTAATAACGTTTAATTGGCGAAGGTGATTGACTTGAAATTTGGGACATATAAGAATATACCAAAGATACACCTACAGTCCAAAATTGTGAATTTATGGACAAAATTGTCCTATAGTTTTAGGAAAAATGTGATTTTTTATAAAAGTAAAATATTTTGGTGAAACATAATTATATAGACCACAAATTTTGGTGGAAGTCTCAATAGGAAAACATAAAGCCCAGGAAAAATTTCAAGTCATTTGGAGCTCTGCATGTGGGTGTAATTCCAATGCTTGAGGCTATGGCTTGTGATGTGTGGTGTGCATTTAGCCAAAAGGTGTATCTTATGAATTTAGCATGATTTGCTTGGTAAAAGCTAGTGAAATTTTATACATGAACTTATTTAGTGAAATACACCACCTCATGATGTTTTAGAATATTTGGATTTGATTTGCTTGCAAATGATTTAATTAGTATTTTTGCTATGCGTGTGTATTAATGAAATAGGGTGACTAAAATAGTTGAAAAAATTATGTAACCTTGCCAATAGAAATGATTTAGTATGTTACACACTAGATAAATTAATTTGAATTTTTGAAATTCATAATCTTAGGGTTGTAGTTATAATTATCATTTTTCACATCTATATTATTGAGATATTTGTGCTCAAATTGAGTTCAAAAATTTTATATTTCTAGAATAAATAATTATTTTCCATTTGTACCCTCTAGTAATTTTTCTAGAATTATTTAATGAATATTTATAGTACTTCATGTGTAACATAACCTAGTAGATCAGATTTTTATAATTGGAAATTAAATATCAAATATTCTTAGAATGACGTGAAATTTGGTACAAACCTTTTATTTATCATTGTGACCTTGTGGAAATTATTTGGTACTATTTAGACCCTTGGAAGTGATACTTCATGTTCAAATCCACTAGTGACTTATATTTTGGATAAGTCAATTATGGTCAATTTAATTTAGAAAATTATGAAACTTTGGAACTTCATCATAACTGTGTTTTCATACCCCGATAATTAATCGTATGTCATTTGGATAAAATATTTGGCAGTTACAACCCTTACACTCATATTGATCATTTGGGTTGCATTTAGTAAAGTCAAGGGGGCGATGGTTAGGTGCGATACAAATTAGTTCTAGTCAGGTTGAGGTATTTTTAGGACCTTGATGTGATGTGGTTGGAGGTCTAAGGGATTTACCCATAGTTGGTGTGAGCTATTATACATGGACCCTAAAGGGAGTAGTTAAGTTTAGGATCAACAAAAGATCGTCGTTCTCCTATATGAAGCATAAATCATCATAGACTTCGTAAGATTAACTATGTGAGAGTGTTTGATTAAGGGTAGCATAACATTACTAAGTACCATGAGAAATGGAACGATGTGGTTCAACTCATCATAGTTCCTAGTACCACTGCGAGCCCTTCATAATGTTGACCTCAGGAAGTCCAAGGTTAACCATAAATTGCTAAGTAATTTGAAAGCTAGATAAGAGTAGTCTGATAGGATTATATATTATTGTAGCAATCTCACCCACGTGTGGGTTGGTGTGATATTGTACTTGTTAGTCCTGCGAGCTGTGGCTCGGGTTGTTGGTCAATATTAGGACGGGTTAGTCCTGCTACCTGGAAGCTCGGGAGGGTATTGTTATACCTTATTTGTGTTTATGTGGTAGGCCACTCAGTACTGGTCCTGTAGGCACACCGACGGAAGTACGAGGACTCTGGTGCGGAGTGTAGACCTTTGGTAATAACGGTAAGATGTTTATACCGAGGCTTGGTGGACTATGTACTCTAAGAGCACACCCGACCACAGAAGACTGGTAGTTGCCAGCAAGATTGCGCAGGGGCTCTGATATTATGTTCATAGCAATGAAGAATATGAGAGGTCTAGGCCTGGAAGTGTGCCTGGCCATCTAGGATTGGTGACTCCCACTCCACTACCACTGTGAGCCATGATGGTCGGTGATAAGGAATTTATAGTTTTAAAAATAATTCCGACCTAAAATCCCGAAATAAGCACGTGTACCTATAGAAATATAGTATAAAAATTGCCATATTTAGACTCGGGGACTGTTGATTACTCCTACTCACGCAATTTAATATTATTTTATCTAATAATAATTTAGAGGTTAATTAAAACAAAATGAAGATAAATGAAATATAAATCAAACACTTGATCAAGACACCCTTTGAACTCAAATAAACTTCTACAAAATGCAAACTTTTAATTATCTACTTCGACCGTGGAGGTTCCCAAATTATAAGGCGCCTCTCTCGATAATACGCTCTCGACTAAACATAGGTTGATTGATTAAGACCTCTTGGCCTGTCAAAGCCCCAAAGCTTTCTTTATGCAGTGAACCCCACTATTAGATTTTTCTCCAATCCGACATATTTATGTCATCCTCTCTCGAGGAGTGCATGCAACTCCTTTTATCTTTGAGCGATCTACTCGTATCCGTAACCTCTCAGTCATTTAAGATACAGATCTAGGATCAATGAATATATCCACAAAATATGAATTCGACACAAAATAATTCATAGATAAATTGATAGTGATAAATAAAGAGTTTTAAAAAAAGAGTTTTATTCACTTTCAAAGTTCATCATGATCAAGTGCTAATGGAAATTAACTACTTAACATGATGAAAAACTTACAAAAAAGCAGGAAAGGTAAGACAAGTTGCATAAAGGAAAAGGTGCTTGAAATATCTATTAATTATAGCAAAACTATTCTATGTAAGAATACATGAGAGAAATGCAAGAAAATACTGAAAACTAAGCTAATAAAACGACTCCTAGATGACTCCCTCGATCCCGTGGATTTGTCTGGAATTTATAGGCAATTTTCTGGAAGGTCACGCCCCTCAGTCATGCCCGTGCCTAGGGGCATGTAAGGTGTGGAACCGTACTCTAGAAAGCACGGGAACGTTGGAGAAAAACCCCCAAAATTCATCATTCTGTGGGTCACTCCCCTAGGTCACATCGGTGACATAGGGCATCTCTATACTGTTTCTGGAAACTGCAGGAACTGGAAACAGCGGGAATTAAATCTGGCATTGTTGAAGAGATCATGCCCCTAGGTCACGCCCGTGACCTAGGGTGTAACATCCCTAAGATTTTTAGACCCCTAGCATGGTTTTGTCATTACTAGGTCATGACAAAACCCTAGGAAGCACTAAAGGGTTTGGGTGAACATGGGAATTATGGTGTGAACCACCTTGGTCTGTAAATAGAAGAACTTCAAACACTAGCTTAGGATTGAACCTAGTGATTCACCATGACTCCATGACCACATCACAATACCTCTAACCCATTAGAGGGTCCATTAGAACCATAGAGACCCATTGGAGTCAAAAAAAGAAGCCAACATGACCAAGGTCAGCCTTAAGCCTAAGAAAGTCTACATAGCTCAATTTTGGTCAATTGACCACCTAAGTGTCAAATGACCTCACCCTTAGTCTCTTGGCATCATGGGGGACCCAATGGCCCCAAAATCACCATGCCTAAGTCACCCAAGTGGCTAATTTGGACAAATTCAACCCATAGCTCAATTTGGACAAACCTAGCCCAATCCAAGTGGCTATTCCCAAACTAGTGTGGCCCATTGGTCTAGGATGTGGATTGGCACCTTTGGGGCCAGCAATTTCAGAGATTGGTGACTAGGAGAGAGAGAGAATGGGAGTTTTTCCAAATTTGGAGGAGAGAGAAATGAGAGCTTAATGGCCATCATGGACATGGAGGCTCCATAACCCCTGAAAGTTATTTAACTTAAGGTTAGCTAATCACCTATAGGGGGGTGAATAGGTCTTTGAAGTTTTCTTAATTCTTTTGTTGTTTTCAAATTAAACTATCTAGAGTTTGTCCTTAGATCCTGTAATAAAAAGTAAAACACGTAACAAAGCAAACACAAATATTTATAGTTGTTCGCCAATTGGGTACATCCACTTTCCCTCCCACCTATCCAACAGATTTGTTGGACTAGGCACAAGCTCCACTAATATGCCCCTCAGAGCTTACACCTCAGTCCCTCAGCCTATAACACAGATTCTTCACAGAAACCAAACTCAGAACTATAAGGGTTCCTACCTCAGAGCCCTACAACGCTCCTACTGCTCAGTGATCCACTGATCACCTACCTCTGCCTTATTTCTAAGGTCTATAACTCAGGCTCTTCAGCCCCACAGCTTCAGGCACACAGCCCTACTGTCAGAGTGTTGCAACACTCCTACAACTCAGTACCCTTCAAAATACCTACAGCTCAGCCTCCTCCAAGGCCTACAACTCAGTGACACACTTGTCACCTACATCTCAGTGACTCTCCAGTCACCTTCCTCCGGCACAAGGCCCTACACTCAGGCTGGTAGGACAGCCCTACCTCAGATCAACACTTGGATCCTACCTCAGAGAGCAGCACTCTCCTACCTCAGGCAATTAAGCCCTACAGCCCAGATCCACACTTGAATCCTACCACAGTACCCCAACAGGTCAACTACCTCAGTGACTAATTAGTCACCTACCTCAGGCACAAAGTGCCCTACACTCAGATTCAGATAAACTAAATCCTACAGGAAGAGTGTACAGAATGATTTAAGAAAAATAAAGCAATTGACTCAGAGATAAGTCTCTGAGTCTAACTTGCTAGACTAACCAGATATCAGTCCAACACACTTGTTGTAGAAGGAATTAGTCCTATTCTATAGCTAACACTTCTCTACTGCACAGATGAGCAGCTACCAGCTTGCTGAATAGAAGAATCAGCTTATCTATTCTGAAAAGAACTATCTTGCTGAGCTTTAAGAGCTTCATCTATCTTCCTTTGCCTTTCAGGCTGTCTCTACTGGACTTTTCCTTTCAAGCTTGGTGGAGAAGAATATGTCCAGTCGTCTCTTGATTTCTTTTTGTATTTTTTGAATTTGTTCCTTTTCCCGATCTATTTTTTTCATTTCTCTAATCCCTTTTCATTTCCATTTTTATATGCGTTGATTTGAATCAATGGCACACTTGTATGTGGGCCCAGCCAAGGATTGGTGAGCCCCACCTTCAGAAAAGGAGAAGGTAGATTTCGGCGCCACTACAGCTTTCCCGCAATGGCTACCTGTAAGTTGACTTTGATGACGTCAGCAAAGGTCATCACCATCTAGACTTAGAAAATATTCCAGAAATCTATGAAGTGTTGGGTGATGTTAAGTCACTCAACGTCATCTGTCTTCGCTCTCAGCACTTCTGGACTTGCAAATTTTCTCTGGATTTGTCTCAGTGGTTCTGTCTCAGCGGTCTCAGTGTTTTCTTCTTAACAGCTGTGACAGGCCTTTGTCTCAACACTTTCTTCTTACAGCTAAGACAAGTCTCTGTCTTAGCGGTTCTGTCTCAACGGTCTTTGCTTCACAGCTGAGACTATCTTCTATCTCAGCGGATTTTCTCTTAACTGTCTCAGTGCTTCCTTCTTCATTAGAAGCGTTGAGTGAATCTACTTCACTCAACGCTTCTGGACTTAGAGAAATCCAGCTACTCAGATGTCTCCACGGTCTCAATGCCTTCTTCTCAGCTATCTTAGCTGTCTCAGCACTTTTTTCCTTAGTCAGTTTTTTTTGCTTTAGTTGCATTCAACGATCTGTGGGCTGAGCTCAACGAACTATGATCTTCTCAGTGGTGTCTGTATTTTTTGTCTTCGTTGATTTTTCTGGCTTTAGCTTAACAAGTGTTGAGCTGAGTTTGATGTTTTGTAAGCTGAGCTCAATGAATTGCCAACTGAGCTCGACGAACTTCAAGCTGAGCTCGATGAACTTTGAAACCTGAGCTCTGGAGCGTATCCCAAGAAATTTTGAGCTGAGCTCGACGACCATCGTGTTGATATCGACGATCTTCGAGTTGAGCTCGACGAAATTTGAGTTTACTACCAAACTCATTTTATTCACTTGTCCAATCATGGACTACCTGCATGCATAAATTAAAGCACACATCAAGTACATTATGCTCCTTAGCATGATTGGTGATGCCCCTTCAAATCCTGAGGAATATTGTAGGACACAATTACCAATAATCTCCTCCTATTTGGAGAAGGCAGAACACCCATCCATGATAAGGTGCATCAATATAAGAAATATCATGATAGGTCTAATGAAACATTATCATGACAACTAGAAATCCCAGTACAGGATAACTCCCCCTAGATGAGATGGCTTAACACTATGATTGAAAGATTAATAGTACAGGTGAATTATCGATAATTGACAATATGATAGTATGATTAATCAACAAAGGCTTTATTAATCATTTACAAGGTACACAGTTTGACTAGGATCTACCTAAACATTAACTTAGCAAAATAACAGTAGCAACCTTGTGATTACAGGATTTCTATGAAAGAACAGCATATTTATCGACAAGGACATGTAAGTGAAAATTTCATGCACATTTGTCACATCAATGTAGTAAGGGCCAAAACATATTCATTTCCTTGATAAAAATTTGAAATGTTTAAACTGTTAAAATTCATTACAAAACATAGATTAGATAATTTTTAAATAAGCTTAAGTCTTGCAGTCTTCTATCGTCTATTCTTTGATGAACTTGCACCAGCATCCTTGGTTGCAGCAGTCTTCTTCAAGTTTTCTACTTTGTTCTTCTGCCTCTTGAAGTAGAGGAATGTCTTTGGAATATATCTAGAAGGCATTTTCTTAGGGTTGCTCTTACTTACCAGATTCTCTTTGAATACTCTTTCCCTTATGAAATTTCTTTCTAGATGTTTTATCCATTCCTCAGAACGATATACACTATCAATATTCTTTAAGATTTGTCCATGGGTTACCCAAGTATTGATTATAATGGATTCAGAGGCATCACTTAGCTGTTCATAGTCTGGATCATCTCTGTTCTCAGCTCTCCTCTTTGACATGAACTCTTTAGCCATTTGAGTTCCTTCCCTTTTCTTCTGGCAGTAAGTTATGCATCATGTGTAATTCTAGCTTGTTTTGGGAAGTCTAGGTCCTCTGGCCTCTTTCTATCCAGGATGGGCAGGTGTAGTTCCACCCTGGTGCCTTGATTACATTGAAGGCTTGAACTTCAATGAGTGTTGTTTCCTTAGCATGGCTAGTCTCCCCATTTCTGCCTTCTTTAGAGATGATCTTTTGCAGTAAGGTGGTGTTGGCTTCATTCTTGCTTGATATATAATTGAATATTCTTTCATTGTCAGCAAGAAGCTCATCTTTCAGAAGTATTGCCTCCTTCATAGATTGGAAGGCAACATTTACGATATGCTGATTTACATGATCTGTTCCACCCTTGATCACCTCATCATTTGAACTTACATAATTCTTGACATATCCTATATCAGCTGCAGAGAGTTTTTGGCTTGGGTCCAAGAATTGAATAAGGGTGATCAGTTTGATGCCAGCAGTTCCAGACTTATCAAACCAGGTGGTGACCTGTTTGTTTAAGTGAGAGATTTCTTCTTTATTTTCATTGACTTGGGTAGTCAAGTCATCCCTCAGTTTGGCAACTAATTGATCAACACTCTCCTTGAGGGTTGTGGTCTGAGCATCCAAGAGTGCTTTGATTTGGCTTAGAAATTCCTCATTGGATATGGGGGTAGATGTAGTATGGCTCATAGGAAGAGGTACAATATTCTGAGCAGGGATTGAGAAGGCTCGCCCTCAACTACAGTGCCTATAGTAGGAAACATTTCCTTAGCTAAAGTTGTATTAAAACTACTAATTAAGAGGGTGTGGGTATTACATGTAGTGGGTGTAAACTCAACTATTTCGTTGACAACTTGATCTAAGTTTGTCAGATCCATCTGATCATGCTCCCCCTCATACTGGGCATCCTTCTCTTGGCTTGACCTATCAAGATAACTATCTAAAGCATTAGGTGGCTCATGGTTATCTTCTGTCATATTTTTGCCCCATCCTCTACAGCAACTTCTTCCTCATTGCAAATCTTTGACACTTGTCGTGACCTAGGGCTAGCATGGATTTTATCTGCATTCACTACAGTGTACTGGAGTTGAATGTTTGCAGATGATTGACTTAATGATAAGTCAACCTGCAGAACAATATCAGCTGGAGAGGATGATCCAAGCTCTGGTTCAGGGTTGGAGGTTCTTTCTTCCTCAGTAGGTTTCTTCCTTGTGCCCTTAGAGGAGTCCTTTATTGTTGAAGGTTAGCTCATTCGTAGGACCCTAATGAATCTGTCCAAAGTCTTTATGTCCATTCTCTTTAGGTTGTGAATCTTCACCCCATGTTCCTGTTTGAACGTATCAAGATAGGTGTCCACTAGGTATAAGGAAAAACTTCTGCCCATGTTTGGAGAGGGTATACAGTCTACTAATCTCTGATAGATGAGAGAAGACCATGTGGCCTTTCTATTCAGGATAATTTTGGTCATGACATAAAACATGGACTTAGAGATATTGTCATGTGATCCAGGTTTGCAAATAAGGGCTTTCCCTACAATATCTGCTAACAATTTTCCTCTCTGATTGAATAATTTTCTTTAAGAGACCTAGATTTGGCCTCATTGTATCCACACCATCTGAGTGCACTGTCTCTGTCCGTCACGACGAGCTCTTATTCCTCGCTAGGGTTGACAGACGGTATATGAAGGGCATTCCTAGTCTCTTAGGGTTTATCTTTATTTTGATATCTTCAATCTTAGACTTAAGAGAGTTTTGAGAGGAGGACACTTTAATGTTCGAGAAGAATTCTACTGACTCCTTTTTAAGAATGGTGGAGGTTTCAAATAGGGCGTACTCCAGGCTTGTGATTTCAATCATCCTAATTACTGCTTTAATCTCTAGAGAGGCATGACTGAAACCATCCCTCATAATTTTGTATCCTTCCTGGAGCTCCTTGATGACATTTGGTGCCATTTAACCAGTGCGGCAAGACGTTGAGAGGGTTTCGGTCTTGACGGCTAGGGTTAAGGCTTTTAAAGAGTGGCGTGGTTTTTTGTCTTTTGTCGCCTTTCTATTTATTCCAAAAGGGTTCAATTATCAATAAAGCATTTTTAGCCTAAAACTTATACATTTCATTTTAACCGGTTGCGTTACGCTTCCTGTTATGAACCAGGTGATTTAGTGCTTTGATTCTTCTACCTCTCAGCTTTTCTTCTACTTATTCACTGTATGTTTAATTTGTCGCTTCCCTCACTGATTGGATGTACAATCCATTTAACTTAATAAATTTTTTTATTAATTTTAAATAGAGGGGGACTTAATCATGCTAATCAGTCAGTTCTATTGGCACTCTAATTTATGCATTGGTTTACCTTAAAGCTTGCTAATACGTTATTTGAATTTAAGAATAAAGCCTACAAAAATCAATAGTGTAGATAATTAAATCACTGTTTTCTATTTGGTGTGCTTGATTAGGTTTAGCCTGAGCACATCTAACATAACTAACAATTAGCAAACTTAATCTCTATATAAGAGAGAGAGAGAGAGACTTACCTTGAGGCTTGCTTCCTCTAGCTTTTGAGGATTAAATTCTTGATAGCCTCAACCTTGATTTGTGTCTTTTCCTGGAGCATATTCCTAGAGCAACTATCATGTCCCAGACATTTGTCTGGGACACCCATTGTCCAAATACCAAGTCTTAATTGGATAGGTACTTGGACTATCCAAAAAAATAGAATTCATTTACCCTTAGGCACCCAATGATAATTGGGTCCTAGGTTCTTGTTAGCATCATCAAACTTTTGCATAACTCTCTGCTTGGGCTGAGCTCCTTTCTGTCCACTAGTCACTTCAGGTTATGCCAACAATCAATGGCAAAGTGACCCACTTTGCCACAGCACCAACATTTATGAATGTTGTATCTTCTATTTAGGACAGCACAGAATTATAGTCCATGAGAGATGTGAGCAACACTAGACTTTGTTGGATGAGCATTGCATGATGTTGCCCCCTTCTTCCTGAGTGAAGGTGCTGAGGGACTAAATACAGTTGGTCTAGTAAGGGACTGATTTATTTTTGGAGCGTGCCATCTAGTGGACTCTCTCATTTTCTTAGATAAAGGATATTTGGATCCAAATCTAAAAAATTTCTCCTGAACTTTGTGGCTGGAGCGGACAGTATCACTCTTTGTTGGATCATGTGCCTTCACCCCACTAGTGGAGCACACATTTGATTGATCCTTCTAGAGTGGTGCAAACTTGACAATTTTAGAAGGTGAATTTGCCTTTTGAAACACTGTCCTCTTATCAGGGAATTCAGATTTGAAATGATGATTGATGTGATTAATACCCAGCTTCTTAGGGACTGGGTAAGTTGCAGCTTTTGGCAACTAACCCTGTGACTGAGAAGGGTTAATCATAATCCCCAATCTCTCTGTGAACTTTTGTTTCAGATATCTAATATGCTTTTTCTTCTCTTCCAGAAGCAAAGTCTGACACTCAAGACTTTTCTTGAGTTCATACACCTCATGACTTTTCTTGTAGAACTCAATAGATTTATTGTTATAAAGAGTTTTATAAGGTATGAGGGCTTCTATCTCCTTGGCTTGCCTTTTGGCAACAGTTCTGCTCTTCTTTAGAGCATCTAGGAGTAGTCCATACTTGTCAATCAATTGATTGACATCAGTCTCAGATTTTGAGCAATCTTTATCATAGGATGAAGATACACCAGTATCTGGACTGGTCTCATAGTCAGAGGAAGATGCAGAATTGAAAATAGGTTGTACCTTGATTAATTCTGAATCTGGCTGACTTCTTTCTTCTTCAGTCATTGCCATCAACCCATGGCATCCATAGTCTTCTTCATCCTCCTTATTGTCACTGTTTGAGTGTGACAGAGGGGCCCTGATTCCTATCCTAGCAGCAGTATATTCCTCCTCTTCTCCTGGATCTACAGCAACAAATATTAGCCCTATATAGGCTTCTTCCCCTTCATCTTCAGATTCTGAGGACGAAGAATCTGTCCAGCTTCTCTCCTTCGTAGCCATAAAGGACTTCTCCTTCTTCTTTCCCTTATGGTGATGGTGAAGTTTTTTTTATTCTTCTCAACTTCTTCCTTTCTTTTGACTGGGCAGTTAGCAATGACATGCCCAGTCTTGCTGTAACAATAACAGATGACATTAAAAGAAATTTGTTTACTAGTTTTAGTGACATATCTATAATCCTTGGATGACTTCCTGTGATAAGAGGATGAAGATGGTCTGCTCCTCTAGTCCTTCTTCTTTATGATCTTCTGAAATTGCCTAGAGAATGCAGCTAGATCTTTATCAGACATGTGGTTGTCTGATGCACTTGGATCAGAATGTTTTGAGCTAGATTCAGCTTCCCTCCTCGGTGGTGAGGGAGTCTTTCTTGTGCTTCTTCTTGGGGCTTCTGCCTTGAATGTCACAGACTTGTCCTTGGACTTGAATTGACTGCTCTTCTCCTCTTCTTGTATAGCAGCTTGATGCATTTCATAGAACTGCAGCTTTCCAAAGAGTGTTGGTGGAGGAGTATCTGCTAGCTTAGCCATTTCCCTAATGACACAAATCTTGGTGTCCCAATCTCTAGTGAGAGATCTAAGAAACTTGTCATTTAGCTCATTGTTGCTAAAGACCCTACCATAGGTTCTTAGTTCATTGACTGTCCTAAAGAACCTTTCAAAATAGTCAACAACTTTTTCAGACTTGCTTTGCCTGAAAGCCTTATACTCTTAATTGAGCATTTACTTTCAATCATCCCTAACTTCCTCAGATCCTTCCATGTAGACCACAAGGGTGTCCCACATTTCCTTTGAGGTCTTGCAGTGTACAAGATTTTGGAAGGTTGAGTCATCAATGGCACTGGCTATAATATCTGTCCATTTCTAAATATTCCTTAGGCACTCTCACAGTTGGATCTATGGTGGAAGCCTTTGTGGGGACAAAGGGGCCTTTCTCTATTGTTACATAGATCCTAAGTTCAGATGCTTCCATGAACAGTCTGACCCTATGCTTTCACAGGTCAAATCCTTCCTTCCTGCAGTTGGGAAGCTTCATGGTCACTTAAACCTTATAGTTCATTCCTGACCCCATAATTTTATCTTATAGTTAACATTGGACGTATACTTAGATTGTTAAATCTTTTTTGAGTAACCTCCCTCTGATACTACTTGAAAGTTATTTAACTGAAGGTTAGCTAATCACCTTGAGGGGGGGGGGGTGAATAGGTCTTTGAAGTTTTCTTAATTCTTTTGTTGTTGTCAAATTAAACTATATAGAGCTTGTCCTTAGATCCTGCAATAAAAAGGAAAACAAGCAACACAACAAACACAAAGATTTATAGTGGTTCCCCAATTGTACACATCCACTTTCCCTCCCACCTATCTAACTGATTTGTTTGACTAGGCACAAACTCCACCAATATGCTCCTCAGAGCTTATACCTCAGGCCCTCAGCCTATAACACAGATTCTTCACAGAATCCATACTCATAACCATAAGGGTTCCCACCTCAGAGCCCTGCAGGGCTCCTACAGCTCAGTGATACATTGATCACCAACCTCAACCTTATTTCTAAGGCCGACAACTCAAGCTCTTCATCCCTATAGCATCAGGCACACAGCCATACTCTCAGAGTGCTGCAACACTCCTACAACTCAGTACCCTTCCAGTTACCTATAGCTCAGCCTCCTCCAAGGCCTACAACTCAGTGACACACTTGTCACCTACAGCTTAGTGACTTTCCAGTCACCTACCTCAGGTACAAGGCCCTACACTTAGACTGGAAGGACAACCCTAACTCAGATCCACACTTAGATCCTACCTCAGAGAGCAGCACTCTTCTACCTCAGGCAACTAAGCTCTACAGCTCAGATCCACACTTGGATCCTACCTCAGTACCCCAACAGGGCACCTATCTCAGTGACTAATTAGTCACCTACCTCAGGCACAAAGTGCCCTACACTCAGATTCAGATAAACTGAATCCAACATGAAGAGAGTACAGAATGATTTAAGAAAAATAAAGCAATTGACTCAGAGATAAGTCTCTGAGTCTAACTTGCAGGACTAAGCAGATATCAGTCCAGCACACTTGTTATAGAAGGAATTAGTCCTCTTCTACAGCTAACTCTTCTCTGCTGTACAGATGAGCAGCTACCAACTTGCTGAATTGAAGAATCAGCTTATCTATTCTGAAAAGAACTATCTTGCTGAGCTTCAGCTATCTTCCTTTGCCATGCAGGCTGTCTCTGCTGGACATTTGCTTTCAAGCTTGGTGGAGAAGAAGATGTCCAGCCGCCTCTTGATTTCTTTCTATATTTTCTGCATTTATTCCTTTTTCCAATCTATTTTTTTCGTTGCCCTAATCCCATTTCTTTTGCCCTTTTATATGTATTATTTGAATCAACGACACACTTGTATATCGGCCCATCCAAGGTTTGGTGAGCCCCACCTTCTTCAAAAATGGAAAAGGCAACTTTCAGCACCACTACAGCTTTCCCGCAATGGCTACATGTAAGTTGAATTTGATGATGTCAGCAAAGGTCATCACCATCTAAACTTAGAAAATATTCCAGAAATCCATGAAGCGTTGAGAGATGTTAAGTCAATTAACGACATCTGTCTTGGCTCTTAGCACTTCTGGATTTGTGCATTTTCTCTAGATTTGTCTCATTGGTTCTGTCTCAGCTGTCTCAGCGGTTTCTTCTTAATAGCTATGACAGGCCTTTGTCTCAATGTTTTCTTCTTATTAGCTGAGACATGTCTCTGTCTCAGCACTTCTGTCTCAGCGGTCTTTGCTTCACAGCTGATACTACCTTCTGTCTCTGCGAATTTCCTCTTAACTGTCTCAGCGCTTCCTTCTTCATTAGAAGCGTTGAGTGAACCTGCTTCACTCAATGCTTCTGGACTTATATAAATCCAGCTAGTCAGCTGTCTCAGCGGTCTCAACGCCTTCTTCTCAGCTATCTCAGCTGTCTTAGTGCTTTTTTCCTTAGTCAGTTTTTCTAGCTTTAGCTGCGTTCGACGATCTGTGGGCTGAGCTCGACGAACTATGATCTTCTCAACGGTCTCAGAGCTTTGTGCCTTAGTTGAATTTTCTGGCTTTAGCTTAACAAGTGTTGAGCTGAGTTCGATGATTTGTAAGTTGAGCTCGACGAATTGCAAACTGAGCTCGACGAACTTCAAGCTGAGCTTGACGAACTTTGAAACCTGAGCTCTTGATCTTATCCCAAGAAATGTTGAGCTGAGCTCAATGACCAGCATGATGAGCTTGACGAACTTCGAGCTGAGCTCGATGAAATTTGAGTTTACTACCAAACTCATTTTCTTCACCTATCCAATCATGGACTACTTTCATGCATGAACTAAAGCACACATCAAATATATTATACTCCTTAGCATGATTGGTGATGCCCCTTTAAATTCTGAGGAATATTGTAGGGCATAATTCCCAACAACCCCCACTTTTATAGGGATTTTACTTCTCTGAGGGAGAGGAGAAACTTTTAGGAAGTGGTCGGCCATTGGGGTGGCTCTGCCCCCTAAATTTGGCTGAAACTGAAGAGTTGGGTTTTTCTCCATTAATGGTGTTTGATGAAATTGGGGAGTTACAAGCCTCCTCTCCCAAATACCCTCTTTAATGACCTTCACCAGAGCAAGGGCAAGCGTTTCCCCCAGTCCTTTCACAATTCCATTTAGGTTGGTGTAGAAGTTGTAGAGGAGCCAATCTCGATGGCCGGAAATGGTGAAGAGGAAAAGCGCAAGCATTCAAGCCGCAAACTAGGTCCTCCTCTACTCCTTCTTCATGGGTTAGATCGTAGGAATCTTTAGAGCAAAGAATTGTTCTCAATTGAGCACGATCGAGTGGAATTTTTCCACTTCTTTTTCGTGAAAAAGAGGTTGTCAGGTTCGCCGGAATCCGCCCTCTCTGGCATCTAAACCACCTCCAGCCTATAGCCCTCACCTCAACGGAGGTGGTGGTGGCGGTGGTTGACCGAGGAGGTTGCCGGAAGGCCGAGAATTGGGGCTGGAGTTGGCTCCATGGTGGGCGGATCTAGGCCATTCGCTGGAGGAAGAAGAAAGCCAGGACCCATCTGATCCTGCTTTAAGATCCGTGCAGATCTAAATATGTTAAATTTGATTTAGGTATATTTCTATCACATAATTTCACCTATTATGGAATTTAAATTAAAAATACTTAGATGTATTTTCAAAAAAAGTGGTCAACATGAAACTTGTATCTCCATGAGTCTAGTGTGTTTTAAAATTAATTTGAACCAATTTGGAGTTTAGGTCACACCACAGAACTCATTTTGGGGAGGTCTATACTTAGGGTTGATCAAAGATTGTTTAGGGTGACCCCATAAATCTTGACCTCCAAATCTCCTAAAATTTGGAGCATGAACCATTCATATCTAGATCTATAACATATCCAAAATGGGAATTTTGGAAAAAAAATTCGGAAGTTTTGGAAATACTTCATTTTTAATATAAGGTTTAATTAAAGCATGTAATTACCTCCAAATCCTTCCAAATTTTGTTGAGTGGTCCTTGGGGTCAATATATGACTTTATATAAAATTTCATACCATTTGGAGATGATTTGGTTTGGAATTTGGTAAACTCTAGCCTAGTCCAAAAAAGGTTAATTAGGTCAAAGTGTCCCTTGTGGGTATTGAGTGACCAAATCACCTCAACAGAGGTTTAAACTTGGACCACTGATTTATTATGACAATAAACACCTTCATATGGAGTTCGGGGTTGATCATGGTGGATTTTGCCCTAGGACCCTAGTTCAAACCCTAGTGTTGAACTTTGGGGGTTTGTGAAGGACATGGGGTGGTATGCCCTTGTATGGACTTGGTGTTTAGTCCATGTGATCTTAGGGTGGTGAAATGCCCTAGGAAGAAATTTGGTGGTATCTGGACACATGTACTCCACTTTAATCAGTTGGAAATTATTTACGTCTATACACGTTATGGAATAATTAAGGGGTCCTATGACTTTGGATCTTCATGAGATTTTGGTAGGGGTAATTTTATGGTAATATTAACCTCTGAAATTTATTTTATGATGTTTAGATAAAAGTATCTCATACTTGTAGATATAACCTTCTCCTTGCCCTTTTTGATGATACTGAAGTAACTGTGGATTAATTATCTTAGAATAATATGAAACTCTGGCAAAGTTAACCAAATACATGTTGTATACAATGATAAATTATTTGGGATATATGGTCATTTCGTCTTTGTACTTCATCTGTAGAGTAAACTAGTGCACCATATTTTAATAAATAGATTGTAAATATCATATCTTATTGGAAAATTGTCTTGCTTGGCCAGAGAACGTTTTAGGGTATAATAAAGCTTAGAAAATTATTACATGTTATTTGGATGTGTTTACAAGATTGTTTCTTCATAGAGTGCACTATCGTGGATTTTTTTTAGGTATTTTTCTATTTAGTTCACTGACCCTGGAATTGTATGAAACTTAGTCAGTAATGTTTTATGATCATAATATGGCTCTGGTAATTTTTATATAATTTTTGGACTATGAATTGTGATACTTTCTTTGTTACCTCTAATTATTTGAATTACCTTGAATTAATTATTTAGAGGTTATTACATTTATGAAAATCTGTGAAATTTGGTATTCTCTGATATTTTGCAATAATATAGTGTTCATAATTTTTGGGTCACAATAACTTAAGGAAATCTATTACTTCATATTCAAAATTACCCATGACCTAACATTTGGGAAAATTTATTAAATGCTAAATTAATTAGGAAAATTATGAGTTTTGGATTTAGGCTAAATGTGTCATGATAGACCCCCAATGAATATCTTATGCCTTTTGGATGAAATTTTGGAGTACCTCCTGTCATGTACATCATATAGTTTAGATTGGTCTGCATATAGTAAAACTGCGGAAATTGTGATACCATGTAGAATGAACATAGGGAAATGGGGTTAATATTTTACTGATTTTGGTGAAGTTAAAATGAGTTCAACATTAGGTGTCATGATGTGGAAGTGTCAGGTTGACTAGTGTTAAATGGTGCTCGGGATCGACGAAACATCGTCCTTGTTGTGGAGGGAGAAAGAGAGTCGAAATACACTAGGGATAGATTAAGAATAACTTTAAATGGGGTTGGCTACGGTTAGATACCAATAATAATAAGTACCGTTCGAAAGGTAGCTTTGGGATTCAGCCTATCGTAGTCCATAGTGCCCTTGAGAGACCTACACATGGAATGCCTTGGGCAGTCCAAGGTTAATGTAAGCTGTAAGACAAAATGGATTACAAGATTAATTAGAAATACTCTAGGATTATATTTACACTCACACTCCCTGGTGTTGTGAGAGTTATGTTGGGTCTCACGAGCGGTAGGCCTGGTGGTTTGGTGATGGGCAGGTTAGCCCGGCGAGTCGATGGCTCGGTAGATATTTGTGACGGACAGGATAGTTCTGGGAGCTTAGGCTCGGTGGGAAAATACATTAATATTGCATGTGCATAAAATATAAGGTGGTGGTTCTCCGGTATAGGAGAGTCATATTAACGACACCAATACGTTTACTCTGCAACTGTGGTTTAGCACTCAGCCAAATAAACTCTGGTGCGCCAGCCGGCAAGAGTACGTTGTTGCTCCGCTTAGTGCACCAGAGTTGAGGCATATAATAATGCTGACCGATAGTGCTGATACCGGTTTAGAGTTGGGTGAGGCCCAACCCACCACTTCCATTTGCCACTACGGAGGTATCCTGGGAGGTTAGGCTTTAGAAAGGGGGAACTAAAGGTCTGTGTGCACAGAGTCGAGTGTGTGTGTTGCACTTGCATGTTCATATTATAGCATACTTGTATGACCTAACATAAGCATTGCATATAACCCTTGACACATGTTGTATAAATTGGTATGGGACTCTTTATACAATAAGCGTTGCAAAATGACCCCTTGGTTTATAGGTTTGTATGGGCATTCCTATAGGTCATGGTTACTGACTTAGTTTACCTTCTTGTACTTTAATTGCTCACCTTGTTCATGTGTGTACTCATATTGCTTACCTACCATTTGCTTACTTGTACTTGATGTGATTTTATGCTCATCATAGACTAGTTCCGCCGTCACCTGCTTACTTTTATTACTCTCCACCTTAAATACCTTCCCTTTCCTTCTCCTCACTAGGTGTCTAGGAGCCATTGGGGGAGAGGTGGGGGATGATAGGACTTAGTATTTTTGACTAACAGTCATTGACCAAACCATTTTAGGGGATCGTGGAGCCGAACTAGGAGATACAGCCCTAGAGGTCGGTGCACTTGGAGACGGGACAGTCTAGCACGGGTGTTCAGGCAGCATGGACAGTGAGTTCTAATCATTAGTAGTTACTATAGATTTGCTTCAGCGTTGAGTGACTTGTAGTGAGGATCATGATGTATCGGGCAGGAGCCCTCTTATTAGTACTTTGATTTATAGTTATTATGGACTCTATCTTCGTGGGGATTTGTTTTATATTCATGCGATTTCTAGTGGACTAGTATTTGAGTTTTATTTTACTCTTATACTTACTCTTCTCTTCTGCGATAGGTATGGCGGTCAGGATCGGCGTTTTGTAGTGACGACCTTCCCTGGTGTGTTGGTGTCACCGCAAAGAGGCTGTTCTGGTCATAAGACCTCGTTGGTTTTGCAAAAAAAGGGGTCTTACAAACTGCTATCAGAGGGAAACCTCGATCGGAAGTGTAGAAGCCCACTAACCCTGGGTCACCCACGCTCAAGTTTAGTTTGGAGACAAACTAAGCAGCAGAAGATATGGTGTGCCTATATGGGGGATCAAATTTAATTGTCCACATTTAACTAGGTTTGGGTCAAATTTCTTACAAGTGGCCTTTGTTATACAGCCCCCGGCACATCCTACACCGCATGGTGGAGCCCAGCAAACTCTGAATGTTGCACCACCTCCACCGACTCCCACTCCGTTTCTACAGTCAGAGGTGGGGCAGACTCTGACGACCATTCTGGAGGCCTTCAGGGCCCAACAGACTTCGGCTCCGCAGCCGAACCTGGGGGCCAATTGGTTGTGCATCTTCCGAGGACTCTCTTCCCCATCTTACATTGGGATGGAGTCGACCGTACGGACGGAAGAGTGGCTTGATATTATGTTTGAGATGTTGACCGGGATACAGTGCCCGTGGGAGGAGAGGGTGCCTTTAGTGTTCTCCTGCTTGGAGTCTCTAACCAAGAGGTGGTGGAAGACGCTGCTGGATACGGTGTTTATTGATTGGGGGGTTGACAAAATCACTTGGGAGGAGTTTAGGGCCGCATTGTCTGAGAACTTCGTCCCACAGTCGGCAAGAGATGAGTTGTAAGACAGGTTCCTGCAGCTGAGGTACGGCAACAGGACGGTGCTGGAGTACCACCGGGAGTTCACTCACTTAGCCCGGGTTGAGGACTCCTATCAGTTGGATGATGCGGGGTATACCAAGAGGTCCTATAAGGGCCTTTGAGATGATCTGAGATAGGCACTTATATTTGTGTCTGACGGGCCTTTACCTCAGATTATAGAGATGGCAAAGAGGATGGAGGCTGATTTGCACACGGCTTATGGTCGTAAGAGTCCAACTGAGGATCACAGTCGGGGAGGCAGGAATGATCAGCGGAGGGGCCGCTTTGATGATGAGAGATGGGCAGAGGACCAACCCCACCAAGAGGTGAGGCTGGAGCCGTGGAAGCCGTTGGTATTGGCCCCTCAACCTCTTCAAATGCGGGAGATACAAAGGACCGAAGGTGCGGCATTTCCCCCGCCGGAGTGCTACAATTGTCATCAGGTAGGGCACATCCGAAGAAACTGCCCCATGAGAAGGGCACCTGTACCGGCACCACAGGCTGCCTCGCCCGCTCAGTAGTTTGCAGGCCACGTTCGTGGAAGAGGACGTGGTTTTCAAGGAGGAGATCAGAGGCAAGAGAGGGAGCAGGTGTTTGCTCGAGACTTGGCTCCACCTCGGGACCCGAGCAGGGTAATTACAGGTATGCTAGTAATTTTATATTGTTATTTGCCTTTGGAATTTTATAAACATCAAACAACAGTAGCATACTAGGAAAGAAAACTGCAGGCTCAGTTACCTAAACATACTTAAATAAACAGGAATAGTTATGGTGTGCGGCAAACCTGCCCAAACCTTGGTGGATACGGGGGCATCGCACAATTTTGCCTCTGAGGAGGTTGTAAAGGGGTTGGAGGGAGTCAGACATTATTCGGGATTCACCAGGAGGGTGTGTCTCCCTAATGGGATAGAGGTCTCAGCTACTCCTAAGTTCCTCCGGAAGGTGACTTTTGATGGTCTAACACTCGAGGCCCCGGAGACGGTCTTGAGGATGTCGTACTTCGACTTGGTTCTGGGCATGACATGGCCTACTTGGAACCATGCCCAGATAGATTGCCCAGTAAAGAAGGTTGTACTATGATATGACGGCTCCTTCACGACCTTCGAAGGTACTACTCCAGTCTCTCGTAGGATGTTATCTTCTACTCAGGTTGTCAAGGCCCACATTTAGGGATATGAGGTCTATCAAGTGTTCTTCGATATGGTCGAGGTCAAGACGATGGTTTCCGATATATCGGTGGTGCAGGACTTTGTGGATGTGTTTCCAGAGAATCTACTAGGATTGTCGCCGTACCGGGAGAAGGATTTTCAGATCTAGTTGGTACCGGGAGCAAAGCCAGTGTCTAGGGCTCCCTATCGAATGGCTCCAAAGGAGCTGGTGTAGTTAAGGATCCAGCTGCAAGAGCTAGTGGAGGCTGGATTCATTAGGCCAAGTTCCTCGCCTTGGGGAGCTCCAGTCATGTTTGTGAAGAAGAAAGATGGGACCCTCAGGTTGTGCATCGACTATCGTGCGCTAAACTAGTTGACAGTCCGGAATTCATATCCACTGCCAAGGATCGATGAGTTTTTTTGATCAGCTAGAGGGAGCACATTAGTTCTCCAAGTTGGATCTGAGGTTGGGATAATATCAGTTATAGATTCAGGAAGAGGACATCCCGAAGATGGCATTTAGCAGCAGATATGGGTTGTATGAGTTTATCGTGATGCCCTTTGGGCTCACGAATGCGCCATCGGCTTTCAAGAGCTTTATGAACTGGGTGTTCCATCGATACCTAGAAAGGTTTGTCATTGTATTCATAGATAACATCCTCATTTATTCGAGGACGAAGGAAGAGCATAAACAACATCTGGCCTTGGCTCTGGAGAAGCTCAGGGAGCATCAGTTGTATGCCAAGTTCAGCAAATGTCAGTTTTAGCTGGCGGAGGTAGCCTTTTTAGGCAACATTGTCAGTGAAGCAGGACTGGCAATAGATCTAGCGAAGATTCAGGCAGCACGACACTGGCCTCAGTTGAAGACTGCCACGAATGTCCGAAGTTTTTTTTGGGAATGGTCGGGTATTATCGGAATTTTGTGCAAGCATTTTCTCAGATAGCCCTTCTACTCACTTCTTTGACAAAGAAGGACACTTCGTTCGTTTGGACGCCGCAGTGTGAGGCGGCCTTCCAGGATTTGAAAGGTTGGCTTATGTCGACACCTATCCTCGCTCTTCCGTATGGGAAGGAGGGCTTTCGGGTGTACACTGATGTGTCGTTTTTGGTGATGGGTGTTGTACTGATGTAGCATGGACATGTGATTGCATGTGCCTCCCTCCAGCTGAAGAAGCACATGCAGAACTACCATATGCATGACTTGGAGATGGGAGCAGTGGTGTTTGCTCTGAAGATTTTGTGGCATTATCTTTATGGTGTGCACTACGACATATTTTCAGATCACAAGAATATGAAAAATGTTGATTTGCAGAAGGAGTTAAACATCTGCCAGAGATGATGGGTTGAGTTTCTATCTGATTATGAGTACATGATACACTATCACTCGGGAAAGGCGAATGTGGTGGTGGATGCACTGAGCTGGAAGACTACCACTTTAGGAGCAGAGCCCAAGTTAATAGATATGGAGCTGGTACGGATGATGGATGATATGCAGATTACTTTGGTGTCCTCGGATGACTCAGAGCTTTATGAGGAGTACCTGACCGCGATGAGCAGTACCGATGATATTCGAGATGGCATCAGGGCTAAGCAGAGAATGGATGACAAGCTAGAGCCAGTATTCAGGACATTGAAGGCGGGAGTAGCCGGAGAGTATACAAAGAAGGATAGGTTGTTATGCTTTAGAGTACGGGTGTACATACCAGCTGGGGGAAGGATTTGGGAGGACATTATGACTGAGGCTCACTGTAGTAGGTACTCGGTGTACCCGAACATCACCAAGATAACAGCCGACCTGAAGAGGATGATGTACTGTCCGAGCTTGAAGAGGGATATCACATACTTCGTGAGCCATTACGAGGCTTGTTAGTTAGTGAAGGTAGAGTGTAAGAGTCTTACTGGTTTGTTGCAGCCACTTCCGGTGCCGGAGTGGAAGTTCAACAATATCGCCATGAATTTCATACAGGGTCTTCCTCGGTCACATGCGGGGAACGACTCGATATGGGTGATTGTTGATCAATTGATGAAGGTGGCAAGAGTTTTACGGATCAAGAAGGATGATCCAGTGGGTGACTTGGTGCGGAGGTTTGTGGAGCAGTTCGTCTAATACCATGGAGTGTCGATGATGATAGTATCTGATCGTAATAGACAATTTCTGTCTAAGGAGTGGAGGTCAGTCCAGGCTTATTTGTGGACCCGGTTGACATATAGTACTACCTTCCACTCTCAGACAAATGGGCAGACAGAGTTTACCAATCGGACACTGAAGGATTTGCTGAGTCTTTGCATACTGTACTGCGATGAGCCATGGGAGAGGCAGCTAACGTTGATTGAATTCTAGTACAACAACAATCACCAGTCCAGTATCGGCATGGCCCCTTATAAGGCTTTATACGGGCGGAGATGCAGGACTCCTTTGTCTTGGATCCTGGATGAGGATCTGAAGGCACTTGGCTCGGAGTTCGTCGAAGATACGGATACTCGGGTGTGGTTGACTCGGGATAGGATGTTGGAGGCCTATAGCAGACAAGCTAAGTATTACGACCCTCAGTATTATTAGGTAGAATTTTAGGTAGGAGACTGGGTGTTTCTGAAGATACGTCTGATGCATGGAGTCTTGCAGGTGCATGGTCAGAAGAAGCACTGTCCGAGATACATGGGGCCATACAAGATCCTGAAGTGGATTGGTCCCTTGGCTTACAGACTAGAGATGCCGCCAGAGCTAGTGGGTTTGCATGAAATCTTCCATGTCTCCTCCCTCAGGAGAGCTCTACTTCGGATGGAGCAGTAGATTACAATGACAGATGGGCCTATAGCTTCTGATCGATCTGTGCACCTGGAGCAAATCCGGATAGACGATACTAGGATACGGGTCTTGCGGCGCAAGAAGGTTCCGCTGGTCAAGGTCTTGTCGAGGAATCATGGACAAGAGGAGAACGCGTGGGAGCCTCGGGACTTGATGTAGCAAAGGTACCCAAAACCTTTCACGTCAGGTGTCCCCTTTAACCTCTCGGGATGTTACATTGTATTCCACATACTTGAAACCCCGTAGGCCTAACCTGAATTTTGAGGACAAAATTTTTATTTTTATGTATTGGGATTTGTAACATCCCTCAAACTTCTAGACCCCTACAATGGTTTTGTCATGACTGGATCATGAAAAAACCCTGGGAAGCACTAAAGGGTTTGGGTGAACATGGGAATTAGTGTTTGAACCACCTTTGTCTGCAAATAGTAGAACTTCAAACATTAGCTTAGGATTGATACTAGGGCTTCACCATGACTCCATGACCCCATCACAACACCTCTAACCCAATATACGGTCCATTAGAGCCATAGAGACCCATTGGAGTCAACAAGAGAGGCCAAGTTGACCAAGGTCAACCTTACACCTAAGAAAGACAACTTTACACAATTTGGGTCAATTGACCACCTAAGTGTCAAATGACCTCACCCTTAGTCTCTTGGCATCATTGGGGACCCAATGGCCACAAAAGCCCCATGCCTAAGTGTAACACCTCCCCTGTAATGCTCATATAATATGGGTCCGGCCGGGCCCCACAACATACGGACGCCACATCTTAAGCATTAAAAGATGTTATTATCTACCCAACTCAAAACTCAGAATAAAGCCACAGCGGAAACATACCGACAAGATTAGAAGTTATCCACTACCAATCAAGAGTATCAAAATAACATTAAGGCCTTACACAACATAACTCCAAAACTAAATGTCAATAAGGTCAAACAACAACGTGGAAAAGCACTCCTAGGCTACCTCGGCATGCAAGCCGGAAATACCAAAAATAAGGAGCATCACAGTTAAGAAGAAAACAAGCTAGTAAGCATGGTAATCTCTTTATGAGGCTTAGGACTTTTCGGCCGGCACACTTGCTCCAGCTTGCGATCCTTGTCCTGTAAAAATTTGTAGTAACATGGGTCAGCAAAGGCTGACCTCTACTGTGTAACCAACACATCTCTTCCCGGCCTACCCCTAATGGACCCCGGGATAAACCTCCAACCTGCACGTCAGCACTTCGTATGACATATACATAAACATGTAAAGCTTTAAAAATAGGTTTGGATGTCTCAAACAACATACACATTTTCTATGTTGAACATATAATTAAAGGGGCCAACTATGCAGCATGTATGCAAACTCGGGCTTCACCCAAGGCACCCTATCACGTATGCATCTAGCCCATCATCATAACATAACAACTAGGTACTTCCAATTTCCCCATCGGCATCAAGTCGCAAACAAAAAGGGTACTGCAATTACCCTAATGGCATACAAGCCGCCACACAGAAATCTTGCCATGGTCATACCCGCTCGTGGGTCTTAGACCCGGGCATGCCTACAAACCCTGACTTCTCACGTCAGGTTTCCGTCTCACACACAGACCAATTCTAAGAACACTTGATGGACCCCACCCGCTCGTGGGCTTCATTGCCCGGGCTTGTCCTATGCGTGGCATTCTCATCAGTCTCACAGAAGGGGACTAGTCTCACCGGGACACTCTCCCCACATGACTTGCACGTCACGGGATAGCCAGCCGACCACGGAGACAAGGCCACACCTTAGCACATCAAAATCCATTGCCTTTCCCACCGTAATCCCTCATTCGTACTGCACCGTTCCCACGCACCAAGGAAACTATGTACCGCCAACACGGAGCTAACCATGTCTGGTTTCGGCTACAAGTACTCACATGAAAAAGGGGGAAAACACATACATCACAAACGACCTCTTTCCACAACGGATTTCTAAAAAATCCTTAAGGCTCGCTATGCAACATCACCAAGTCGGACTAATGTTCGTGACTACGGCTTCACCCACAATGCCTAATCCACTAATGGAGCGGATCTCTAATGCAAAATCATGCCGGGGATGGACACAATCGACCTGGTGGTTCCTCTTGAACCATGGCGACCCAAACCCCTCTTATTTGAGAGATTTGGTGCCCAAAAGCTTGAAAAACAAGAAAGAAAAGAGATGTTATACACGCATCCTACAAACCGAGAGGAGAAAATATCGTTACCTTACGTCCTCTCTTCCAATCCATGGAATTCTTGCTTTGAACTTATTGACACGAGTGCCTCCACGCCCTCTACACGGATCTAGTCTCGGAATGACGATCAGAGCTCCGAAGCTTCGTCAATGGTGGTGGAAGAGCTTCTTCTTCTTCCTCCTCCTCACTCTCCCAAATGATAAGGAATGGAGGGAAGGGGCTCTCAACCCTAATAAGATCATTTGGGCGGAAGATCCTGGGCCCTTGGATGGGATTGAAGGAAAAATCGGACGGCTACAAAATGAAATGACGGACCAGACCCGTCTGCACGATCAATGGCGCCCGACCAGTGGTCATGCGCACTGGATCCTATGATCGTGCTATTAACACTGGCATAACTCTAGAACAAATGGGACCAACATGCACGAGCAGTGGCGCATGACCTGTGGTCGTGCGCACTAAGTCCAATGGGCGTGCGTTTGCCCTAGGCAGAACTCGGAAAAATGGACAACAATGCACACAATCAGTGGAGCATGGCCAATGGTCGTGCGCACTGGATACCATGATCGTGCGCACTGGATCCAATGTCGAGCTCATAGACCTAGCGCCAGTGCTATCTCTTCCGCCGGGCGTTAGCTTACAGCGACTCTAGGTCTGAAAATTGGGGTGTTACAACTCCTCCCCCCTTACAAGAATTTCGTCCCTGAAATTAATCTTCATATAAGAACACTGCAAGGAAATTATTGCAGCAAATAAAAACATTATTACAACAACTTTGCACAAACCATTTCTAATCAGGAAAACAGCCGAAAATAATATTGCAACGTTTCAAAACACCGTTGCTACATACCGGTTACTGTTTCAAACCAGCATTACACAAATAACTCGGGATAGTCCTCACGTATTGCTTGATCACGCTCCCAAGAGAACTCATCACGCCCGCAGTTATCCTAAAGCACCTTCACGAGCTTAACTTCTTTGTTCCGCAACTATCGAACCTCTGTATCTTCTATACTAACTGGACAAACTCGCATCCTCAAGTCCTCTTCCATCGGCGCCGATGCCGATTCGATCACCACACTAGCCTCCACAAAGGCTTTCCTCAATACGGAGACATGGAAAATATCATGTAATCCACTCAGCTCTGTGGACAACGCCAACCAGTACGCTGCTTCTCCCACCAGTTCTATAACCTCAAAAGGTCCCAATAACCTTGGACTCAACTTCTTGAGTCGGCGAATCCGCGAAATGCCTTTGAACGGCTTGATCTTTAAATAGACCCCGTCGCTTACCGTAAACTCCGCCTTCCTGTGGCGAGCATTAAAATATTTTGCTTGCCGATCTTGAGCAACCTTCATGTGCTTTTGAATGATTTGAACCAACTCTCATGCATCAGCTACCACTTTGTTTCCCAAAAGTTTGGCGTCTCCCACCTCTATCCAAGACATCGGTGTTCGATACCGCCTCCCATACAAAGCTTCATACGGCGCCATCTTTATACTTGCTTGGTAACTATTGTTATAAGTGAACTCTACCCGGAAGAGGTGATCCTCCCACTTCTTACCAAAGTCAAGAGTACACATCCTCAGTATAACTCCATAATACGGTTCATTCTTTCAATTTTCCGATCAGTTTGAGGATGGCAGGCCGTACTAAACTTGAGCTTCGTGCCCATACTCTTCTGAACCAACTTCCAGTCCTTGGACGTGAACCGCCCATCGTGATCACTAACTATACTCTTAGAAATTCCATGTAGTCGCACGATGTTGCGAACATACAACTCTACCAGCTTCTCCATGATGTCCTCATTCCGATTTGGGATGAAGTGAGCCACTTTAGTCAAGCGATCCACGATCACCCAAATCATGTTGTTACCCTGCTGCGACCTAGGGTACCAATGTACAAAGTCCATAGAGATGTCATCAAATTTCCACTCGGGAATAGTAAGAGGCTTCTGGAACCCGCCCGGCTTTTGACACTTGGCCTTCACTAAGGCTAAAGTTTGGCACTAACTCACGTACAAAGCTACATCCTGCTTCAAACCTGGCCACCAAAAGGATTTCATCATATCCAAGTACATCTTTGTACTGCCCCGGGTGAATGGAGTACTTTGTGAAGTGAGACTCAAACATCAACTCCTCACAGAGCTTGCCGAACAGTAGTACACAAATCCTTCCGTCCTTCCTCAGAATCACATCAATCAACTCCCAGGCACTACTCTCACCATTTTGAGCTTCCGCCATGTATGGCAGGAACTCCACATCCAAACAGGTCGCTTCCTTAATACGATCAGACAAGTCATTCTGCATTTCAATCCAATTCAATCGAACCACTCTTGACTCGCCTCTTGCTACACACTCCATGCCAAGGGACTCCCAGTCCCGCATCAACCGCTCATCATGAGCTTTGATCCAACTCCCTTGATCAGAATATTTCCTACTCAAGGCATCCGCCACCACGTTGGCTTTGCCTGGAATATACTGAATCGCCACTTCATAGTCTCCAAGGAACTCGACTCATCTGCACTGCCGCATATTCAAGTCCTTCTGATATAAAAGATACTTCAGGCTCTTGTGATCCGTGAAGATCTCCACTTTTGCACCATACACATAGTGTCGCCATAATTTTAAAGCAAACATTTCTGCCACCAACTCCAAATCAAGGACAGGGTAATTCCTCTCGTGAGGCTTTAGCTTCCTAGATCCATAAGCTATCACGCTGTCATGTTACACTAACACACATCCCAAACAGCATCCAGATGCGTCACTAAAAATCTGAAATCCTTCAGTCCCTTTAGGAAGGCTTAGGATTGGAGCTGCCATTAGCCTCCCCTTTAGAGTGTCAAACGCCTGACTGCACTCTAGAGTCCAAATAAACTTCTGATCTTTACGAGTTAGAGAGGTGAGGGGTAGGGCTATCCGCGAAAAGTTTTCCACAAACCTTCTATAGTACCCGGCTAGTCCAAGAAAACTTCGGACTTCCGCCACGGTTCTCAAAATTGGCTAATCTCTGATGGCTTCAACTTTCGTCGGATCAACCGCCACCCCATCACCACTAATCACATGGCCCAGAAAATCCACCTTCTCCAACCAAAACTCACACTTCGAGAACTTTGCATAAAGCTGGGTCTCTCTCAACACTTGCAAGACCACTCTCAGGTGAGTCTCACGCTCAGCCTCTGATTTGGAGTACAATAAGATATCGTCAATGAAGACCACTACAAAAGAGTCCAAGTACTCCTGAAATACTCGATTCATCAAGTCCATGAATATGGATGGCACGTTCGTCAACCCGAACGACATCACTAAGAATTCAAAGTGACCATATCTCGTACCAAAAGCTTTCTTGGGTATGTCCTCGTCTCAATTTCGAAACTGATAGTACCCTGATTTCAGATCCAACTTGGAATACTCCACTGACCCCACCAACTGGTCGAACAGGTCGTCTATCTGAGGAATTGGATACTTATTCTTGACAATCAATTTATTCAACTCTCGGTAGTCTATGCACAACCACATACTACCATCCTTCTTCTTCACGATTAGCACTGGTGCGCTCCACGGTGAAGAACTTGGTCTAATATATCCTTGCTCCAACAGTTCCTGCAACTATACTTTGAGTTCGGCTAACTCCTTCGGTGCCATCCTTAAAGGAGGACGTGACACCGGCCTAGCCTTCGGCACTAACTCGATCGAGAAATCAATCTCCCGCGGAGGAGGTGCTCCAGGAAGCTCCTCAGGAAACACATCCTTGTACTCCGCCACTACTGGCACTTCCCCAAGTGATAACTTCGAAATACGAACCTCCAACAATGCCACAAGAGTTACTCCCCCCTTTTTAACTGCTCTCACCAACTGCATGGCCAAAATCAGGGGAAAGGCCGCTCCACTGAAACCCTCAAAGTTAACTTCTGACCGCCCTTCACCCCTCATAGTCACCACCTTAGACAGGCAGTCAATACTAGCACGTTGCTCTACAAGCCAGTCCATTCTCAAAATGACATCGAACTCCACCAATGGTAGAACCGTTGTTATCACCGTGAAGTCAAATCCGTCCAGACTCCAACAAATGCACCCCTTCGCCCCGGTAGTCATGGATGACCTATTGGGCATGCGCAGCTTCATCTCTACGTCCGCCAAGAATGGCTCAACTCTAATTCTGCGGATAAAGCTTTCCGCAAGAAAAGAGTGTGACACTCCCATATCAAACAATACCCTGGCAGGGTACCTATAAACTAACACAAAGCATGTCACCACCTCGGGTTGGCAGATCGCTTCCTACTGCCCAAGGTTATACGCCCTTGGCTGCACGGGTTGGAAACGAGAAGCGCTAGACTCCTCCATTATTCCTTTCTCTGAATTCTTGTAGGGATGGGACATCTTCTTCCACTTACTCCCTTCCTTGAGATTGAGAAGACTTTCCTTCTCCATGCTTTGCAACAAAACTCTCTCGACGTTGGGTTCGCTCCAAATCACTTTCCAAGTTCTGGCAGCCTCAACCAGCTCATCGAAACCAGCATTCTTCGTTGATATAAGGGGTTGCCTCATATTCTCCCTCAGTCTGTGGTAGAAGAGTTTGTCCCTCTCCACAACGTTAGTCATGGTCATTCCAGCATAATGGCCCATTTGTGTTCTTGTGACTCACATCAAGATGGTGGTTTAAGAAGAGTAGGTGTGTGCTGCAGCTTTAAGTCTGAACTCTAGCTTTAACCGGGTTACTGGTTTCAACATTTTTGGTGTGATGAGCATGGACCGCAGCCCGCATGGAAGAATCTCGAGCTACCACATGGCAGGAGGTCACAGAGAAGGAGACGGAGACGGGTCAGATAACCCAGGAGGATTCTTTGGAAGGGAAGAATTCATGGCATCCATCAAAGACATTATGGACATGTTTCAGGGGATCTCGCGGAAGGGTGATTGCTCGACCCCGCTACCCCAGGTTCCTGCTCTCGCGCTGCAGGATGTGCTCGTCTCAGCAAGAGTAGGAGAAGATGCCCCCAAGAGGCGACCGGGGAAGGAAGTTATGGTGGAAGGATGCAGGCGAGATATAGTGGGAAGGGAGTTTTTCCCAAGCCCTGCGAGCGCCGTCTAGCGTGGGGACGTTATCGCACGAGTGGGGGCAGCGAGACTAGTGGCGAGAGGGTCGCCGTTATTCGAGTTGATCCTATTGGCTCCAGTACCAGAAGGGTTCAGGGAGCCCGAGATGAACTATTATGTGGGGAAAGACAATCCTCTCCAGGACTTGTAATGGTTCGAAGATGCGGTTTCCATCAGATCGATGATGGACGCGTTTAAGTGTCGTCTTTTCGCCATCACTCTGAAGGACAATGCTAGAGACTGGTTTCATCAGCTCCCGACAGGCTCTATATACAGCTTTGAAGACCTGAGTATGTGCTTTTAGCTGCGCTTCTCAACTTCAAAGAAGAGTAAGAAGAACCTGGAGTCGATTTTTCTGATTAAGCAGAGGGCGGACGAGACCCTGGACCAGTACATAGACAGATTCTAGGAGGAGATCTTAGATAATCAGGAGGTGCCTAGTGTAACACCCCCTATCCGTCACATAGCTAAAGCAGTAGGTCCGGCCGGGGCCTGACGCCGTATACCACAGACAGACCGGGTGGTTACTTATGGAAACCATCCAACCAATCTCAACGTCCTACACAGAGCATTCTAGCGGAAGCAGTTTATAAAGGTTGTAACAAAGAACCCAGCATACAAGCACGAATGTCCACTAATACAGAATAGGAATGTTATACAAAATACCCAAAACAAGCCTTAAGGCCTTACAAAATGTTTCACTTGAATATTACATGTTTTACAAACCACGGCACGCAGGCCGATCATACATGAATAAAACAGTAAACACTTCCATTTGGGCCTTCGAGGGCCAGCTTCGCAAAAAAGGCTTTAGCCCGCTATTGACCGCTTGGTCCAGCTGCACCTGCAGGCAACAAACCACCGCACGGTGGCAAAACAAGGCAACGGTCAGCAATGCTGACCAAATTATAACGTTCCCGCCCCCAACTCGGGGCGGCGATGCTCCTTCCCTGCATTTCATTAGCATAAGCGAGCAATTTATAACAATAGCCATTTCATCACAGACGTTGGCTCGCTCGGCCACACGCCCCGTGCACTCAGGGCATATTCTCGGTGAACCGGTCGATGTCACGTCAATTAAAGCCATTAACATTCCGGAATCACCACCGCCACTTAGACGGCCAAACCTATGAGCAATTTGTCTTCCCGGCATGGGTCACGTCAATTTAAGTCATTGACCGCCGAAGACCCTAATCTATGCCAACGGTAAGTGTCATGTGCCTTTAGGTCTCTTTAACCGAACGACATAGAACGGGTACGGTTCCATCTAACCCGTGCTCACGTCGCAACGACAATTTAAGCCATTTGCGCGGTCAAACTTCCACCGAGTCTCATTTCCATCACAAGTCACATAACCCCGTTATGTTCAAGTTGGCTCTCAGGCCACCAAGTTGGCAAGATCTCGTATCCGCCCAGTTTTCCGGGTGCACCTTTGGGTTAGTCCCCAAGGCTCCCTGCTGCAATCTACCGCGTAGAAAACCCGAAAAACAACCAATAGCACGGAGTCTTCTCCGGCCTTATGCAATGCAACATCACCGATCCAGACTAACATGTCCGGGTAGGCTTCACACATCATGTCTATGTCCGTTCTCGCATACGGACTCTAAACAACGGGGACTAAACATATCTACCCGAAGGAACGCCTCCAACTCTCCGCAAACTCGCGAGAGCGGCTTCCTATGCTAAGAAAGAGAGCTATTCATGCTCAAGATGAGGATCGTTACCCTTGCGTTCCTCTTTGGCGCCATTGAAAAGTAATCGAGGATGAAAACCACCGCATACTAGTGTTGCCTCCGTTGATCCGGAGTCGGCTCGCGATTCGGAGCTTCGAAGCTCCTCCAATGGCGGATCTAGCTCCTTCTTCCTCCCTTGGCTCTCCTCTCTCTCTAAGGATTTAGAAAGATGATAAGGTATGAAAAGTGAGGGTTTTCCAAGTCCATTCACGGGTATATCCCTTCAGGAACATCCCCCAGCCATTGGATCTCAAAACAAGGAAACGAACGGCGTATGATTAAACACCTAGAGGGGGGGGCTGAAAGGTGCCGAATCTAGACCGAACACGGCCTGGCACACGCCCGTGTCCAGGGCCATGTGCCTCATTCACCGTCAAAATCGAATCACCTGGAACCTCACACGGGTATCGAACACGCCTGTGTTAGAGCTGACATGCCCATGTTTCACCTGACACGGCCGTGTGGCCGGCCGTGTACCCCATGAGTTTTCTCCCAAAATCAACCCGAGCACTACACGGGTTCGAGGACATGCCCGTGTCCTTGCCTGTGTCACCTTGACACGCCTGGGCTCCAGGCCATGTACACGGTCTCCACACTCGACACGGCCTCGGACACGCCCGTGTCCTAGGCCGTGTGCCTTGTCTCGACGATCGTCGAGCAAATCTCGACGACTCCCCGGGACGATCGTCGACACGGGTCGACACGCCCTGCGACACGCCCGTGTCGCGGGCCGTGTGCCCATTCTCGACGAATCGTCCAGTAAATCTCGACGACTTCGCGGCTAAGTGTCGACACGGGTCGACACGCCCTGCGACACGCCCGTGTCGCAGGCCGTGTGCCCAGTCTCAGCGAATCGTCGAGAGAATCTCGACGAGAATCTCGACGACTTCGTGGCTAAGTGTCGACACACGCTTGACACGCCCTGGGACACACCCGTGTCCCAGGCCATGTGCCTGCTGCCAGAACCCAAACTGGCCCGAAACATCCCCCTTTTTCTCCTTTGAGTTTCGGGGCATTACACCTAGATTCGCCCTCCAGATGGCTTTTACTGTTGGACTACGGGAAGGCTTCTTCAAGATGAGTCTCACTCGGAAGGCACCACTGTCATTTGAAGGGTTAATGGAGAAGGCTGCGACAGAAATAGCAATGGAGGCGGCAAATCTAGCCTTTGCTAAAAATCTAGCAAGGCTGATGGAGGTTGAATCAAGAGAACCATGAGGAGTGAGACAGCAAGAAGGGGGGAGAAGAGAAGAGCTGAGGGCGCAGACGTACCAGGAGTTGGGATGGAGGCAGCAGGGAGGCCCTGCCCAAGGGCAAGGGAGAGGATTTCCCCAGGGGGAAGGAACCAAGCAGGAGGACCTGGAAGGTTTAGCCAGCAGGGGTGGGGGTATGGTCATAGACCACCCCTACCCCCGCCACAGAAAGATATGGCCATCTGTCGAGGGAGAGGTAGAGGCCAAGAGAGAGGAAGAGTAGGAGTTGGAGCTAGAATGAGGAGGAACCCTTAGGAGGGGAGACGAGGGAGGAGGTAGCATTGCCATACTGTGACTTCCACGAGGAGGAGGGTCACATGACGACTACATGCCTGGAATTCCTGCAAATGAGAAGAGCTAGGGGAGCAGGAGAGCAGCAGAGGCCGATGCAGATAGTGGAGGTGACAGGGACCGGAGAGGAAGACCGGTGCGTGGATCGAGCAAATGTAGGGGACCCAGGGGATCAGAGTAATCCATGGGGGTGGGGATAGAGGCTACCCGTAAGGCAAGCCTTCATACCATGTACCATCGGAGCGTAGCTACGACGTCACATGCCCCTCCCCCGGACGAGAAGATCACCTTCTCTCGAAAAGACATGTCGGACCATGAAGACCCCTTTTGTGATGCACTGGTGATCCGGACTACCATTGAAAACTTCAAGGTGTCGTGGATCTTGGTCGACAATGGAAGCTCAGTAAATGTTATCTTCAGAAATGCGTTTAATGAGATAAGGGTGGAGGCTCGAAGGGTGATGGAAGCAGATGGTCCATTGTTCGGATTCTCAAGAGAGAGGAAGGAAGTCGAGGTGGGAGTGGGACTCCAGGTAACCCAGGGGTAGCGATCTAGGAAATGTCGTTTTGTCATAGTGGATGCCCCCAGAAGTTACAACGCCATTTTTGGGCGCCCCTTGATCAGTGCTTTCAGATGTGTCCCGTCCTCTTTCCACCAATGCTTGAAACTCAATGCCGAATGTACCCAGATCAGAGTAAGGGGAGACCCAAAGGCGGCTAGGGAATGCTACGTGACGGCGGTAAACATCATCTCTTGGAAGGGAGAGGCCGAAGAGATGGGGAAGTGGATGGAATGATGGCAACAGGAGTTCAGTGGAGAAGTAGAGGATGAGAAAGAAAGAGAGTTCGGAGGAGAAAGAGAAGTAGAGATGTAGGGAGGCATTGCGGCGGAGCCAGAAATGGCGGGAGAGAAAGATGGAGAGATGGAGGTCGAAGAGGAGAAAGAAGGAGGGGAGGTCGAAGGAGAAGGAATAGAGATGGAGGGAGGCATTGCGGCTTAGCCGGAAATGGCGGTAGAGAAAGATGGAGAGATGGAGGTCGATGAGGAGAAATAAGGAGGGGAGGTCGAAGGAGAAGGAGTAGAGATAGAGGGAGGCATTGCGGCGGAGCCAGAAATAGCATGAGAGAAAGATGGAGAGATGGAGGTCGAAGAGGAGAAAGAAGGAAGGGTGGTCGAAGAGGAGAAAGAAGGAAGGGTGGTCGAATGAGAAGGAGTAGAGATGGAGGGAGGCATTACGGAGGAGCTGGAAATGGCAGGAGAGAAAGATGGAGAGATGGAGATGGAAGAGGAGGAAGAAGGAAGGGAGGTCGGAGGAGAAAGAGGAGTAGATATGGAGGGAGGCATTGCGGTGGAGCCGGAAACGACAGGAGAGAAAGATGGTGTGATGGAGGTGGAAGAGGAGAAGTGGTCGAAGGAAGATGGAGGGAGGAGGAAAGAAAAGAGAAAGATGGAGGAAGCAGGAGGGTCGCCCGGGGGGGCAGAGGGGGTGGGGGGGGGGGGGGTAGCCCGGCTGGAGAAGAGGAGAATTTCACTACTGGAAGGAGTAAGCACTAGTGAGGTAGGGGTGGAGGACTTTCGGGAAGATATGGTTGTGACACTTACGGAGTACGAGGCAATGAACCAAGAAGCCAGAGAACATGATATGCTGGGGGAGCAGGAGAAAGAGGAGGAGTCGTTAAGGATAAAGGTAGTCGTGGAGGTACTAGAGATGGAGATCCTCACTAAAGAAGGAAGGAAAGAGAAGATTATAGTCAGCGGCGAGCTCAGTTCAGAAGACCAAGAGGAGATCAAGGCATGTGTACAGAGGAATATTGACGTCTTCGCCTAGAGCGCGGCTGACATGTCAGGGGTCGACGCGGACTTGGCATGCGATCGTCTCAACCTCGACCCCAAATCTCGTCCTATATAATAGAAAAAGAGGTCCATCTCCACTAAGATGGTCTGGCCCATCAGAGAGGAAATAGAGAATCTACCTAGGGCGGGGTTTGTGTCTGCATGTACGTATCCTGGTTGGGTAAGCAATGTTGTAATGGTAAAAAAGGGGGAGGGTAAGTGGAGAATGTGTGTAGATTTCTCTCTCTTGAATAAAGCATGCACTAAGGATTGTTATCCTCTGCCTCGAATCGACGCGCTGGTTGACTCAGCCATCGGTTTCTCACTAATGAGTTTTCTAAATGCATTTTCAGGATACCATCAAATACGCATGCACCCTTCAGACGTCAAGGATGTTACCTTCGTCACGGAGGATGGATTCTTCTGTTTTAACATTATGCCATTTGGGTTGAAAGATGCAGGGGTGACTTATTAAAGAATGATGGATCGGATCTTCCGGGAGTAGAAAGGGCGAAACCTCGAAGTTTATGTGGATGACCTGACGATCAAAAGCCGAGATCTCAGATCTCATATCTTTGATCTTGAGTAAACCTTTGGAACCTTAAGAAAATATAAAATGAGATTCCAACCATGAAATGTGTCTTTGGAGCCAATAGGGGAAAGTTCCTAGGGCATCTCCTTACCCCATCCGGAGTAGAACCCAATCCCGATAAGGTAAAGGCAATTCTCAAACTTGAATCTCCCAAAAACACCAAGGAAGTTCAACGTCTCACCCGCAAGCTGGCCGAACTAAGCAGGTTTCTCTCCCGATCCGGGGAAAAATGCTCGCCTTTATTCCGGACATTAAGAGGAAGCAAGAAGTTCGAATGGACCCCGGAATGCGAGGAGGCTTTTCAGGCTCTAAAGCAGTATCTCACCCAGACACCTCTACTACAGGGGCCAAGGGAAGGGGAGGTCTTGTTCTTATACCTGGAAGTGGGGATCGGAGCTGTGAGTTCGGATCTCGTACGAGAGGAACGAAAAAGGCAGTTCCCAATCTATTACGTGAGCAGGGTCCTAAAGAAGGCGGAGCTCGGGTACCCCATCCTTGAAAATCTAGCATTTGCTCTCATCATATCAGCCAGGAAGCATAGGACATACTTTCAGGCCCACTCAATTCAAATAGTGACAGATCACCCCCTTCGCCGCATCCTAGACGGGGTGGAGCATTCTGGGAGGTTGGCCAAATGGTTGATAGAGCTCAGTGAGTTCGACCTCACTTTTACTCCTCAGCTAGCCATCAAAGCACAAGCGGTGGCCAATTTCCTAGCGGATTACCTAGTTGAGGTCCAAGAGGCTGAGACACATCCTCGAGTATCCTAGGAGATACTAGTAGATGGAGCATCGGGAAAAAACTCTTTTGGAGGAGGAATGATCTTGATAAGTCCAGAAGGGACCCGAATTGAGCAGGCTCTGTAGGTCCACTTCATAATCACTAACAAACAAGCGGAGTATGAGGCGATCATCGTAGGACTCAGGCTAGCTCGGGAGCTGGGCATACATGATATCAAGGTCTCTACAGACTCTATAGTGGTTGCGGGCCAAATGAAAGGAGAGTCTGAAACAAGGGAGCCAACGCTCCAGTTGTACCCGGAGAAGGTCAAAGACATCATCGGGCTGTTCCGTAGCTTTTCAATTCAACATGTCCCGAGGGATGAAAATGCAAAGGCTGACCAACTCGCCAAGTACGGCCCTCGAGCCGGGGGAACGGTGATGGAGCTCTTCAGGCCGACCATAGAAGAAGGAAAACTAATGGAGATAGGTCAGCAAAGGTATTGGAAGGACCCCTTTATTGCCTTTTTAACCTCAGGACAGCTTCCTGAGAGGGATTTCGATAAGAAGCGGGTCAGGTATAAATTAGCATACTACCTGTTGAAAGATGGGGTATTATACCGAAAGACGCTATCGGGTCCACTGGCTCGATGCGTATCAGAGGAGGAGATTCACTTAGGGGAATGCGGGAGTCACTCTAGGAGTCGGACTTTAGAGGGGAGAGTGTTGAGGCAGGGAAACTTCTGGCCTACCCTTAGGAAGGATGCAGAAAAATTCGCAAAAAGATGTCAAAAGTGTCAGGAGTTCGCCCCCCTCCAACTCCTTCCCTCCCAAAGGCTACGTACAATCATGGCTCTCGTGCCCTTCGCGATATGGGGTCTAGATCTGGTGGGTCCTTTTCACCAGGCTAGTGGCCAATGGAAGTTTTTGATGGTCATGGTGGATTACTTTTCAAAATGGCTGGAGGTGGAGGCGTTAGCTAAGGTGACATCGCAGGTGGTCAAAAACTTCGTATAGGGAGAGATCATCTGCAGGCATGGGCTACCGCTGGCCATCATCACTGATAACGAAGCACAATTTGCTAGCATGGAATTCATCAATTTTTGCATCTAGCTGGGCTAGACCTCCGTTTTGCCTCGATTCATCATCCATGGAGCAATGGGCAGGTGGAGGCAGCGAACAAGATCATCATTAGTCTTTTAAATAAGAAAGTGGAGAACTTGTGAGGAAGTTGGGTGGAACAGCTCCCTTCGGTTCTCTGGGCCTTGGGGACCACAACAAACACTGCCACGGGGGAGACTCCATTTAAGCTCACTCATGGCTCGGAGGCCGTCATACCGATAAAGTTAGAGGTTACATCCCCAAGAGTAGTCGCTTCAAGTAAGGGAGACGAAGGATGGAGGGCAGAGAACGAGGAAGAGCAAAAACTCTCTCTTGATTTTGTAAGACCCCCCTCCCCGGATCCCAAAACGCGGCACGAAGGGGGAGTCTTATGCCCGGAACAGCCGCCTTGCGGTAGCATTAGCACACGGGCTAACCTGTACCACAAGACGCCTATTCCGCCGGCTACAACAATATCAATATATCATGCCAACCCAACCAAATAAATAAACAGAAGAAGTCAAAATCCACACTAAGTTATAATGTCCAAATACATCAATAATGAGAAGCTAAAACATGCTTCTACAATATATCAGAGTACAGCTAAACAATGCCCAAACAGGCTACATCAGAGTAAGCAAAACACTAACATCGGTAACAGACGGTATCGACGGCACCGTCACGTCAGGCACTGTCTGTCCTGCGGCGTAGTCTGCGGCTGCTCTACCTGCGGCGTGACCTCCTAAAAAGGAAGACGTAGCAACCGTTAGTCGAAACGACTAAGTGGTTTCACATCCGCTCCCCCGGCGACTCCTCGGCACCGGGCGGAGAAAAGGAACAAGAGTATAGTATATAACAAGTAGGCAAGTAAAGGAAGTACAAGCAAGTGGCAGTAGTGTAAGAGTAACAGCATCATAGTCAGCATATATGAAAGAGCTACACTAAACTAGCAAGTATAAGTAACAGCAGGAAAGTAACTTAACTTATAAGAATGCCCATACAAACTTATAAGTTAAGGATCGGGTTATATAAAAGTAACTCATCGTATAAGAGTGCCCACACAAACTTATACAATGAGAATCTTGTTGTGCAATGTTATGAAATGCTATGAATGCTATGCAATGACTCACCCATGCACACCCATGCAATTGCTATGTCGACACAGACTATAGTTCCCACTTTTCGAGCAGGTAGCTAACCTCTCAGGCATCAGCCGTCGTGGCCAGGCGGTGACAGTAGAACGGGCACTTCTACTACTAGGCGGGTATTACACTACTTCACCTAGGCCTCCGTACGCCTCAACGCTAAGAACACAACAGCGGAGCCCATGCGTACTATGGCCCAGCGGGGTCTTGGGTAGATGTGCACCAAGAACACAGCCCGAACTGGCCTTGCGTGACCCGGAAGGGGCCTCGGAAGAAAGCACGAGGACACAGCCCAACCGTTCACATGGTCGGAGGGGCCTCGGGACGTGAACACCGAGGACACAGCCCAAACCGACCAAGTCTAACTGCCAACTCCCGTCGGTGTGACGACTGGCGAGCCCGTAGACCTGCCACACTATCCTTAACCCGGGATTACGACACCGCGTGTCGACTCACACCACATGCAAATACCACATCAACATAACGTGGAAGGGGCCTCGGAAGCAAACACGAGGGCACAGCCCAACCATCCATCCACACCTCATCTCAACACAACCAAAACAAGTGGCGGTCAACACCGCACTTACAAACTCACACAACACTACTCATAGGAAGACGACACTCTAAGTATTGAACTACCAAATTCAATCCACTATTCAACATTCACATGGCCATGAGTTATCCTTCTATATGTCATATCAGGTGATTTCAACACAATATATCAAGATGCACATGTATAAAAATCTACTAACTTCTAACCAGTCAAATCATTCAAGTATACTATCTTACAATTCTATCACATGAAATCCGATTAATAATCTTCATCATTTATGCAACTGAATTAATTATTCATAAGAGTTTATCCAAGCCTCAAGGTTACCTGTAATATTAGTTTCACCGAATCCAAATCCAAATATTATAAACCCAGATTTTTAAGTGCAGGAATAGTCTGGACAGCAACTTCGACCGGAGATTCCCGAGGCTACAGGAATCCGGTGAAGTCGTGTAACCCTTCGATGGAAAGGTATTTCCATAGACTACATCTTTCATATTCAGAGCTCAACCCAGATTTGACATTATCCTATTTGAAATCGGACTTGAAGTCCGCTGCGTACAGAACACAGTTTCTGCATACGAGGTTTATTGAACACCATTTTCGTTTAGACTTTCCCGTGGCTACAGACTTCGCCAGAAGTCGTGCAACCATTCGTTGGAAAGACATGTTCAAGGGCTTCAACTTTCGTGTTAGGCCGAAAGCCCAGATCTGGCCATAGCATACATAAAAATGGCCACGAAGTTTGCTGCGCGCAGAATACAGATTCTGCACGCTTCCTAAAGAAAAATGGACGGCATCGGTCCGTCTTCTTCCTCAAGCGATCCTTCCTAAATTTTCCAGAAATGTCCTCCTCCCTTATTCAACCTCAAAGGCCAAAACTCCTCACGAAACCATTCACCCATCGTCGTATTGAAGAAAAGGGGAAGGGTTGAAGAGATCTAAAGTCTAGGATTCAAATCCTAGCATGCCCGAACCTAGAAATCTTCTCCTCTCCATCAAGACTCTCTTGAGCCGATGTCTCTCCTAGGAAAATAACTATAGATCTAGCACCAAGGGAGAGGGTAGGAAACTCACATTGGCTCCAGCGGTACCACCATTTCTAGCCATGGATCTCGTAGTTCTCCTTGGCGGCATCTTCTCTTTCACGGCGATGGCGGATCTCCTTTGGTAAAACTTGCTTCTGCAGTTTTCCCTCTCACAGGAGTTCTCACAGGAATTAGGGGATGAAAAGAGCATGAAAACGGCTAGGGTTTTCTCTCCCCTTTATATATAAAATGTGACACGGGTAGGGACACGGCCGTGTCCTTACCCGTGTCCTTCCTGGCGAAGCGGCAACGACAGTTTCCATGTCGGTTCAATACTTGACACGGGTTGGGACACGCCCGTGTCCCGACCCGTGTCCACATGACACGGCCGTGTGCATAGCCGTGTCCTTGGCCGTGTACTTCTCGGGTTGCGTCTCGACACTTCTCGTCGAGCTCAACTCGACGCACACTGGTAGGGACACGGCCGTGTCACTACCCGTGTCACTTGGCGTCGACACAGCTCGACGATCTCGACACGGGTCGTCGAGCTCAACTCGACGCACACGGGTAGGCACACGGCCGTGTCCCTACCCGTGTCCCTTGGTGTCGACACAGCTCGACTATCTCGACACGGGTCGTCGAGCTCAACTCGACGCACACGGGTAGGCACACTGCCGTGTCCCTACCCGTGTCCGTTGGTGTCGACACAGCTCGACAATCTCGACACGGGTCGTCGAGCTCAACTCGACGCACACGGGTAGGCACACGGCCGTGTCCCTACCCGTGTCCCTTGGTGTCGACACAGCTCGATGATCTCGACACAGCTCGTCGAGCTCAACTCGACGCACACGGGTAGGCACACGGTCGTGTCCCTACCCGTGTTACTTCCTTTTTACACTGATTCTCCATTTATCCACAAGTGCAGTCCAATTCCCTGCACTCTCAGGACTCAAGTCAACCCTCCTGACTCAAAACACACACACTAGGGCCTAGAGCGATTCGGGACGTTACAAATCCTATAAACAAAATAAAAGATTTCGTCCCCGAAATCAGGCTTAGGCTGTGGGGAGGAAAGCATGACAGGAAATTTAACACTTGCTTTTAAATAGAATTACCTTGAGCAAACAACTCCGGGTAGCGTTGCTGCATTAAATCCAATGGCTCCCATGTGTACTCCTCCTTCCCATGATTCAACCATAGCACCTTTACTAAGGGAACACTTTTGCGGCGCAAAGTCCTTGTCTCGCTGTCAACAATCCGCACCGGCTCTAGTCGCACAGACCTATCTGATGCCACTGCACCATCAGTAGTGGGAATATACTGGTCGGGCCGCAACAGTGCTTTTCGAAGCGACGACACATGGAACACGTCGTGGAGATTTTCTAGTTCTGGTGGTAACTCCAACCGATAGGCCAACGGGCCAATCCTTTCCAATATAGTATAAGGCCCAACATACCTTGGGCTGAGCTTTTTCACTCCACGCACCCGCGACACTCCATGCATCGGCCGAATCTTGAGGAACACTTTTTCTCCCACCTGGAACTCCACCATCCGATGCTTTTTATTATAATATTTCGCCTGTCGATTTTGAGCCTCCAACATGCGATCCCGTATCAATCTGACCGCCGCATCAGTATCATCTATATATTCGTTCCCCAATGCCTTCGGATCTTCATCTTGCACCCAAGACAAGGGAGTCCTGCACCTTCTTCCGTAAAGGGCTTCATGGGCGCCATGCCGATGCTTGCCTGATGGCTATTATTATAGGAGAATTCCACTAGTGGCAAGAGCCTTTCCCATGGCTCTCCTCTGTCCAACACACATAACCTCAATAAATCCTCCAGTGTTCTGATGGTCCGCTCTGACTGCCCGTCCGTCTGTGGATGAAATGCTGTACTAAAGGTTAGGCGTGAGCCCAAATACGCCTGTACCGCCTTCCACTCATTGGATGTAAACCGACCATCCCGATCTGAAACAATTGTCTTGGGCACGCCATGATACCGTACAAATTGCTCCACGAAAAGGCGTACCAAAACATCCACGTGTGCTTCCTTCTTCATTGGAATGAACCGGGCCACCTTTGTCAGTCGATCCACAATAACCCATACTGAATCATTCCCGGAGCGGGAACGAGGTAACCCATGAACAAAGTCCATGGAGATATCCTCGAACTTCCATTCGGGGATGGGCAATGACTGCAACAAACCACCGGGACTCCTGCATTCAGCCTTCACTCTTTGGCAAGCTTCGCAATGTGTAACATAGTAGCGAACATCTTTCTTCATTCCCGGCCAACACATGGTCTTCCGCAATCCGACGTACATCTTAGCAATACCAGGGTGCACTGAATATTGAGAGGAATGTGCCTCTCTCAAGATATCCTCCCGAATTTTGCCGCCCTTGGGAATATAGAGTCGGCCACGAAAATAAATGAGGCCGTCTTTGAGTGTGTACTCATCGGTGGTCCCATCTTCAATTGCCTTGATTGTCGGGGCCAAGGCCGCATCCATTCCTTGCTCCACCCGAATCCGGTCTCGGATATCACAAACTATGCTCATGTTGGCCAAATACTCCGCATACTCTGCCGAAGGATCCTTGAATACTAAAGTAATTTCCATCTCCTCGATCATCCGAGCCAACTCCATGCTCATCAGCCGAGACTCTGGGCTAGAGCCTGGCACTTTTCTACTCAAGGCATCGGCTACCGAGTTCGCTTTCCGGGGTGGTAGTTCATGGTGAACTCGTAGTCGCATAGAAATTCCAACCACCGCCGTTGTCTCAGGTTCAACTCCTTCTGAGTGTGAACATACTTCAAGTTTTTGTGATCGGAAAAGATCTCGCAGTGCACGCCATATAAATAATGCCTCCAGACTTTCAAAGAGAACACCACTGCTCCCAACTCCAAATCATGAACCGGGTAATTGATTTCATGTTTCTTTAACTGCCTTGAAGCATAAGCGATCACGTGCCCGTGCTGCATCAGCACCGCTCCCATCCCTTGATATGATACGTCCGTGTAAACTTGGAATCCTTCCTTCCCAGACGGAAGTGCAAGGATGGGGGCGGAGGTAAGCCTATCTTTCAATTCTTGAAATGCCTCTTCACATTGAGGTGTCCACTCAAATGGCACACCATTCTTCGTCAAGGAGGTAAGAGGAAGGGCAATCTTGGAAAAACTTTTCACGAACTTGCGGTAGTAGCCAGCAAGTCCAAGAAAGCTTCGTACATCAGCCGCCGACTTCAAGGGCGACCACTCCTTCACGGCCCGCACCTTTGCTGGATCCACTGCTAACCCTGCTCCACTGATCACATGCCCCAAGAAGGCAACCTCCTTAAGCCAGAATTCACACTTGCTAAACTTGGCATACAAGGCGTGCTCCTTCAATTTCTTCAAAACCAAGGTCAGGTGCTCGACATGCTCCCCCTCCGTCTTTGAGTAGACCAAGATGTCGTCGATGAAAACAATGACGAAGATGTCCAAATACGGTTCAAACACCTTATTCATCAAGCTCATGAAGGCCGAAGGGGCATTTGTGAGCCCAAACGGCATTACTGTGAACTCATACAAACCATATCTCGAACTGAAGGCCGTTTTCTGGATGTCCCCTTCTTGTATCCTCAACTGATAGTATCCGGAGCGCAAATCCAATTTAGAAAACACATGCGCTCCCACTAGTTGATCGAACAACTCATCGATCCGCGGTAGCGGATAAGTGTTCCGCACCGTCAACCGATTGAGTTCCCGATAATCTATGCACAATCGCAGTGTTCCATCCTTCTTCTTCACGAACAGCACAGGGGCTCCCCATGGTGATGAACTGGGGCGAACGAACCCTGAATCCACCAGTTCTTGCAATTGAACTCTAAACTCCGCGAGTTCTTTCGGAGCCATTCTGTATGGAGCCTTGGATACAGGCTTGGCACCTGGTACTAGATTGATCTGGAAGTCAACCTCTCTATGCGGAGGTAATCCTGGTAGCTTCTCAGGAAATACCTCAGGAAAATCCCGCACTACCCGTACATCCTTTAATTCCAGCGCTGCTTCCTTCAACTCGAACCAGATCATGAAGACCTCATCCCCCTTCATATGAGCCTTTACAGCCTGGATAGAAGATAATATCATACGTGGCGCGAAGCCAATACCTTGGAAGATGACGTCAGAGTCTCCATGCCTCAAATAGATCCTCTTCTCCGCGCAGTCGATCCTCGCGAAGTGCCAGTCCAGCCATGCCATGCCCAAAATGATGTCAAACTCCGGCATTCTCAGAACCGTGGCCGGCGTATCAAAGGCCTTCCCATAAATAAATAACTCCAACTCGCACTTGGCGGTCGCGATCATCTCCGAGCCGTCCGGAAGGCGTACACGTCGAGCTATGCCAGTGAAGTACAGTACATCCCCCATGTCTTTTATGAAATCCTCGGACACAAAGGAGTGTGAGGCACCTGTATCGAACAGCGCATAGGCTGTCTTCCCGCCAATAATCACGGTGACTAAGTACCAACAACCAAAACTTATTGCTATTGGCTAGTAAGTTCTAATCAATTCAAGCTAGATCATGCAAATATGTAAATTAATTAAATCATACCTGCAATCACATCTTGTGGGTTCCTTTCCTGCGCCATGTCAAGCGCGTACACCTGATCCCGGACCGGTCCGGGGTTTCCTCTTGGCGGTCCTCGTCCTCGACCGCGCATATATCCCCGCCCTCGTGGAGCGGCTGGAGGGAGAGCAGGAGGGAGAGCAGGAGGGGCGTTCCCATATAGCTGCGGGCAAAAATGCCGGATGTGGCCCGGCTGGTTGCATTCGAAGCACACCAGACCACGACGCCCTTCAAGTTGTTGAAATCGCTGATGCTGTGGGGGTGGAGGCAACGCAGGCGGCTGCGGAACTGGATGCTCCACCCTATAGTTTCGGTGGACACGCCCTCCACCTCTTTGATAACCTCTTCCTCCTCTGAAGTCCCGTCTCCTTCTATTACCTGGGCCGGCTTCCATCACTTCCTCCGCAGGCCTCTTACTACATCCCAGGTGGTCCGCCTCCAATCTTTTCGCCATATCAATGATCTCCGCCAAGCTACCATCCGCTATAAACAAAAGGGACTGCCTTAGGGGATCTCGCAGCCCTTTATAGAAGCGCTTGGCATAACCTCTGTCATCCAACTCATAAGAATCCGCAAACCTTGCGAGATGCTGGAACTCCCGCTGGTATTCCGTAACCGACTTTGATCCTTGCTTTAGTAGAAGGAACCTCTGCTCAAGCTCATCTCGGGCCGATGTAGGGATAAACTGCTCCAAGAAAACACCCGAGAATTCACTCCAACTTATCTCTGTGTAGATCCGGCCTTGGAAGGTAGAGCCCATGAGGGACTTCCACCACCTCTTCGCATGTAAGTCCAAGACAGACACTGCCAATGTCACTGCCATGTTGGCTGGGCAACGGATACCGGCCAACAACTCCTGTATCGTGTCTAGCCATTCCTCTGTACGTACGGCTGACTCCGTCCCAAGGTAGACGGGAGGGGAGAGAGCCCGGAAGGTGCTCAGCCAGTTGGAGCTCGGGGCCCGTTGTTGCACCGGAGTCTGCTGTGCCTTAAAAGCATTAAGAATGGCGGTGAGCGTCTGCCCCAACTCAGATTGTTCAAACTGAGTGGGTATGGGAGGGGTAGGAGTACCACCCATCGGCTCAACATGCAGTGTAACCTACACATACACGACAAATTTGTGGTCAGGTTGGCTAAACTTAAGGTCAAAGTTGGACAAACTTAATGTGAATTACATATGGGCACACCACTGCTTCCGCTAAGTCAGTTTGTCCCCAAACTGACTAACCAAACGGGGTGGCACCATTGTTGAATGACTTCTTAGTTGAGGATCGTGGCAAACTGATACCATTTGTAAGACCCCCCCTCCCCGGATCCCAAAACACGGCACGAAGGGGGAGTCTTATGCCCGGAACAGCCGCCTTGCGGTAGCATTAGCACACGGGCTAACCTGTACCACAAGACGCCTATTCCGCCGGCTACAACAATATCAATATATCATGCCAACCCAACCAAATAAATAAACAGAAGAAGTCAAAATCCACACTAAGTTATAATGTCCAAATACATCAATAATGAGAAGCTAAAACATGCTTCTACAATATATCAGAGTACAGCTAAACAATGCCCAAACGGGCTACATCAGAGTAAGCAAAACACTAACATCGGTAACAGACGGTATCGACGGCACCGTCACGTCAGGCCCTGTCGTCCTGGCCTGGCTGTCCTGCGGCGTAGTCTGCGGCTGCTCTACCTGCGGCGTGACCTCCTAAAAAGGAAGACGTAGCAACCGTTAGTCGAAACGACTAAGTGGTTTCACATCCGCTCCCCCGGCGACTCCTCCGCACCGGGCGGAGAAAAGGAACAAGAGTATAGTATATAACAAGTAGGCAAGTAAAGGAAGTACAAGCAAGTGGCAGTAGTGTAAGAGTAACAGCATCATAGTCAGCATATATGAAAGAGCTACACTAAACTAGCAAGTATAAGTAACAGCAGGAAAGTAACTTAACTTATAAGAATGCCCATACAAACTTATAAGTTAAGGATCAGGTTACATAAAAGTAACTCATCGTATAAGAGTGTCCATACAAACTTATACAATGAGGATCTTGTTGTGCAATGTTATGAAATGCTATGAATGCTATGCAATGACTCACCTATGCACACCCATGCAATTGCTATGTCGACACAGACTATAGTTCCCACTTTTCGAGCAGGTAGCTAACCTCTCAGGCATCAGCCGTCGTGGCCAGGCGGTGACAGTAGAACGGGCACTTCTACTACTAGGCGGGTATCACACTACTTCACCTAGGCCTCCGTACGCCTCAACGCTAAGAACACAACAGCGGAGCCCATGCGTACTATGGCCCAGCGGGGTCTTGGGTAGATGTGCACCAAGAACACAGCCCTAACTGGCCTTGCGTGACCCGGAAGGGGCCTCGGAAGAAAGCACGAGGACACAGCCCAACCGTTCACATGGTCGGAGGGGCCTCGGGACGTGAACACCGAGGACACAGCCCAAACCGACCAAGTCTAACTGCCAACTCCCGTCGGTGTGACGACTGGCGAGCCCGTAGACCTGCCACACTATCCTTAACCCGGGATTACGACACCGCGTGTCGACTCACACCACATGCAAATACCACATCAACATAACGTGGAAGGGGCCTCGGAAGCAAACACGAGGGCACAGCCCAACCATCCATCCACACCTCATCTCAACACAACCAAAACAAGTGGCGGTCAACACCGCACTTACAAACTCACACAACACTACTCATAGGAAGACGACACTCTAAGTATTGGACTACCAAATTCAATCCACTATTCAACATTCACATGGCCATGAGTTATCCTTCTATATGTCATATCAGGTGATTTCAACACAATATATCAAGATGCACATGTATAAAAATCTACTAACTTCTAACCAGTCAAATCATTCAAGTATACTATCTTACAATTCTATCACATGAAATCCGATTAATAATCTTCATCATTTATGCAACTGAATTAATTATTCATAAGAGTTTATCCAAGCCTCAAGGTTACCTGTAATATTAGTTTCACCGAATCCAAATCCAAATATTATAAACCCAGATTTTTAAGTGCAGGAATAGTCTGGACAGCAACTTCGACCGGAGATTCCCGAGGCTACAAGAATCCGGTGAAGTCGTGTAACCCCTCGATGGAAAGGTATTTCCATAGACTACATCTTTCATATTCAGAGCTCAACCCAGATTTGACATTATCCTATTTGAAATCGGACTTGAAGTCCGCTGCGTACAGAACACAGTTTCTGCATACGAGGTTTATTGAACACCATTTTCGTTTAGACTTTCCCGTGGCTACACACTTCGCCAGAAGTCGTGCAACCATTCGTTGGAAAGATATTTTCAAGGGCTTCAACTTTCGTGTTAAGCCGAAAGCCAAGATCTGGCCATAGCCTACATAAAAATGGCCACGAAGTTCGCTGCGCGCAGAATACAGATTCTGCACGCTTCTTAAAGAAAAATGGACGGCATCGGTCCGTCTTCTTCCTCAAGCGATCCTTCCTAAATTTTCCAGAAATGTCCTCCTCCCTTATTCAACCTCAAAGGCCAAAACTCCTCACGAAACCATTCACCCATCGTCGTATTGAAGAAAAGGGGAAGGGTTGAAGAGATCTAAAGTCTAGGATTCAAATCCTAGCATGCCCGAACCTAGAAATCTTCTCCTCTCCATCAAGACTCTCTTGAGCCGATGTCTCTCCTAGGAAAATAACTATAGATCTAGCACCAAGGGAGAGGGTAGGAAACTCACATTGGCTCCAGCGGTACCACCATTTCTAGCCATGGATCTCGTAGTTCTCCTTGGCGGCATCTTCTCTTTCACGGCGATGGCGGATCTCCTTTGGTAAAACTTGCTTCTGCAGTTTTCCCTCTCACAGGAGTTCTCACAGGAATTAGGGGATGAAAAGAGCATGAAAACGGCTAGGGTTTTCTCTCCCCTTTATATATAAAATGTGACACGGGTAGGGACACGGCCGTGTCCTTACCCGTGTCCTTCCTGGCGAAGCGGCAACGACAGTTTCCATGTCGGTTCAATACTTGACACGGGTTGGGACACGCCCGTGTCCCGACCCGTGTCCACATGACACGGCCGTGTGCATATCCGTGTCCTTGGCCGTGTACTTCTCGGGTTGCGTCTCGACACTTCTCGTCGAGCTCAACTCGACGCACACGGGTAGGGACACGGCCGTGTCACTATCCGTGTCACTTGGTGTTGACACAGCTCGACGATCTCGACACGGGTCGTCGAGCTCAACTCGACGCACACGGGTAGGCATACGGCCGTGTCCCTACCCGTGTCCCTTGGTGTCGACACAGCTCGACTATCTCGACACGGGTCGTCGAGCTCAACTCGACGCACACGGGTAGGCACACGGCCGTGTCCCTACCCGTGTCCGTTGGTGTCGACACAGCTCGACAATCTCGACACGGGTCGTCGAGCTCAACTCGACGCACACGGGTAGGCACACGGCCGTGTCCCTACCCGTGTCCCTTGGTGTCGACACAGCTCGACGATCTCGACACAGCTCGTCGAGCTCAACTCGACGCACACGGGTAGGCACACGGCCGTGTCCCTACCCGTGTTACTTCCTTTTTACACTGATTCTCCATTTATCCACAAGTTCAGTCCAATTCCCTGCACTCTCAGGACTCAAGTCAACCCTCCTGACTCAAAACACACACACTAGGGGCCTAGAGCGATTCGGGACGTTACAGATTTGGTGGAAGAAGTCAGGGATTTTGCATTGATCCAGTAGGAAGAAATCAAGAGTCGGATGGCGAGATACTTTGACAAGCACATAACGGTCAAGAATTTCAGAAGGGAGACTTGGTCCTCAATAATGTTGACGTGGCAGGAAGGGGAGCATCAGTAGGAAAGCTCAATCTCAATTGGGAAGGTCCCTTTGTAGTGAAAGAGGTCTTGAAGTCAGGGGGATACGACCTCCAGGATGTGGACGGGGTATCCCTTAAACGTGCTCGAAGCGGCGATGACTTAAAAAGATTTTATCCATAACATTTTTCATCTTTCAATGATTGTAAAGTTATGCTGGCCTTTTGATATAATGGAATTGCACGTGTCTCCTTTCATGGCATGAGACTAAAAAGGATAGATGGCAAGACCCCGGGCATACCTGCTGACCAGGATCTCATCTAGATGGCAGGACTGTATGCTCACTCGGTGGTTGGAGATGGTTTGGAGAGAACACCCCGAGCAGACTCGCAGACCAGGCTCTCATCTAGCTGGCAGGACTGTAGGCTCACTCTGTGGTTGGAGATGGTTTGGAGAGGAGACCCCGAGTAGACCCACTGACCAGGCTCTCACATAGCTGGAAGGATTGTAGGCTCACTCGGTGGTTGGAGATGGTTTGGAGAGGAGACCCCAAGCAGAACCGCTGACCAGGCTCTCACCTAGATGGCAAGACTGTAGGCTCACTCGGTGGTTGGAGATGGTTTGGAGAGGAGAACCCAAGCAGACCCGCTGACCATGTTATCATCTAGCTAGCAGGGCTGTAGGCTTACTCGGTGTTTGGAGATGGTTTGGAGAGGAGACCCCGAGCAGACCCGTAGACCAGGCTCTCATCTAGCTGGAAGGGATGTAGGCTCACTCAATGGTTGGAGATGGTTTGGAGAAGATAGCCCGTGCAGACCCCCTGACCAGGCTCTCACCTAGCTGGCAGGACTGTAGACTCACTCGGTGGTTGGAGATTGTTTGGAGAGGAGACCCCAAGCAGACCCACTGACCAGGCTCCCACCTAACTGGCAGGACTGTAGGCTCACTCAGTGGTTGGAGTTGTTTTGGAGAGGAGACCTGAGCAGACCCGTTCAGCAGGCTTTCATCTTGCTGGCAGGTCTGTAGGCACACTCGGTGGTTGGAGATGATTTAGAGAGGAGACTCGAAGCAGACCCGCTGACAAGGATCTCATCTAGCTGGCAGAGTTGTAGGCTCACTCGGAGGTTGGAGATGATTTGGAGAGGAGACCTCGAACAGACCTGCTAACCAGGCTCTCATCTAGCTGGCAGGGTTGTAGGCTCACTTGTTGGTTGGAGATGGTTTGGAGAGGAGATCTTAAGCAGACCCACTGACCAGGCTCTCATCAAGCTGGCAGGGTTGTAGGCTCACTCGGTGGCAAGCCATGTTGTAAGAGCCCTCAAAGAAAGATATTCATACTTATTTGGGAATTGGTAGAAGATTCCTATGAGAAGAAGGGGTTGGTGCAGGACAAGTGAAAATTAGCATTTTAGGTTGGCGTACGGTAAAGGGGGCCACACTCATAGCAAGCGGGCACTCGCCGGCAAAACACATGTCTTGCATAAAAAGGGGTGACTTCTCGTAAGGAGCAGTTTGATCTCCAGGGTCTACCCGTGTTGGATTTGTCTCACGGGGAGACGAAAGTAAGAGGCTAGCAATCTCGCGCACTGCAGGGGCGAGGAGAAGTCTAATGACTTGTGACCTGAGCTAACTTTCAAGCGAGACGGCAGTAGATAAAGCAAAATGAAAAAAAAAAGAACAGAGCAAAGGGTTATAATGAAAATCTCCTTGTTCATTACAAAAAAAAAGAGGGAGGCATTCTCCCATGAAACATTTCAATATCAGAAAAATGTGCATAAGTACAAGTAAAAGAAACAAAAAGGGGGGAGAAGTCCCAGGACACATTGACGCCCCTTCACTCCTCGTCACTAGTAGAGTCATCACCAGTCTCGCCGTAAAGCTGGGGGACTAGGTCGCGGGCGGTGACCATCTCGGCATCATCTCTAACAACCTCTAGCTCCTTCGTCATCTTCAGGACGAGCTCGACTGTCTTGATGTTAGCGTCTCGGCAAATGATGTCGACCTCTTCTAGAGAGTAATGAGTAGGCGGGGGGAGCTTGGCGCGCATCAGGATGAGAGTGAAGTAGGGTGTTGTCCAGAAGGCGGGAGTTCTCAGCCTTTCATTTCGTGTTCTCCTCCTCCAAAGCCTCAATGTGTGAACGCATTTGATCGGCCATCTCAGCATCCTACGAGAAGGCTATTAGTCAACAAAAATTCATGCAAGTGAAACAAGCTAGTGAAACTGGCGAATGGCAGTTAAAAGGCTTACCACGCCACCCTGGCTTTGGGCGAGAAGGTTGTTGGCGACCGCCAGCCTCTTTTCGAGGTCATCTGACTTCTCTCTCTCTGTAGCAAGAACAACCTCGACCTCCTTCCACTTCGTGTTAATGAAGACGAGGCGGCGCGAGACTCTGTGTGAGAGCTCCATGACACGAAAGTTGGCATGGGCTGTCTTTAAAATGAGGTCTCACGATGAATCATTGTCGAAAGGCTTGGTCCCAAGGCCACCATAGATACCGTACCCGAGGGAGAAGGCATGACTGGAGGGAGGGTCCTGCTCCTTCCAGGAGGGAACGATGGCGGACACCGACACTCGGTTTGCATCCTTCTCCCACAGAAGAACCGGCTCGCCTGCGGCGTATTTCACCACAGGCCCCATATTGTAATTCTAGTGCAAGGAGGGGGTTGGGAAGCTATAGGAGACAGTTTCGCGTGGAGGAAGCTTGGCAGATTGAGCAGAGATTGTGGCGGTTCAGTCGGGCAGGGCCATCTCGCAAGAAGGCGAGATGGCTTGACAGCGAGGTGATTGAATCTTCCACAGAGATGGGGGTCAGAGATCCCGACATCTCTTTTCATTCCTTGGGAGCAATTCCCTTTTTCCCTTTTGGCTGCGACACCACCTTCTTAATCTTATTTTTGTGGCTGTACCGAGGAGTGGTAACATCATCCCAGCTCTTTTCTTGGGGGCGGGGGCGAGTGATCCCTTCTCCGCCTCTGCTTCCATACTGGCTAGGACGAGACCTTTGGATTGCCCTGTGCTGCTCAGATAGGGGGATGGACGGGAATAGTCCTCTCTACTAAAAAACAAGAAAAATGTTGTAACTGAGCAAAGGAATGATAAATATATACGGTGGGGGCGAGTGTGTACCTTCACCGGGAAAGATCGGGGGGAGCGAGTCAAGGTCTCGCCTCAAGTAGTTGACCTCAAAATTCTTCCCCGCGAAGAACTCACAGAGATCTTTGTCCGTGCCTCCAACCTTTGGGGCCACATAGAAAATTTCAGCGGGCGACATGGGGGCGAGCGAAGCGCCACCCAGATTCCTGCAAACAAAAATGAAGCGAGTGAGCTAGTGATGATTTTTATTGGGGGTCTCGCATACCTTCACCCCCTGCCCAGTGAAGTACGAAACCACATCATGGTTGTCGTGGTAGACGAACAATTTGTGGAAGACGTTAAGGCTGAATTCGATGTGCTCGCGGCACATATAGCAGGCGAATGCAACTAACAACGAGATGGCATTAGGGTTGAGCTGCACGGGGACGGCCTCAAAATACTTCAGAACTTGTTTTACCTTCTGGCCAGAGGGGGAGTCTTAGCCCCTCCTCGAAGTGCGAGACGGGGAAGGCGAGTTCGCCAGATTAGAAGGTGTTGATTGACTCGCCCACCTTTGGCGGGCGAGACTCATACCCCTGCTTTAGGAACTCACTAGGAAAGCGGCCATAATCCTCTTAGAAGATTTTGCCTGGGGGAAAGTCATGGTCCACGAATAGCCTACCGCAGTAGCTGTGACCCTCGCCCTCTTCAATTTTTTCTTTCCCATGGAGAGCAGGACGACGGAAGCAGAAGGGAGAAGAAAAGAGTGGCAAAAGTGAGACGCGAGAAGAGGCAGGTGAGGGGAAGCAGGCAAGAACTCTGTATCTCAGAGGTAGGAGGGAGCAATAGCACATGCGTAAAAAATCTAGATCCGGAGGGGGGGGGGTATTTATAGCATGTGGAGAGAAGAAAAAAATAGGAGGGAAAACGAGAATGTGGAAGTCGAAGGGGTAACCCGACGGTTCATCCTGTCTCTCTCCTGACATCAAAGTGCGACATTCCGCGACGACTTTTCCTATGATAAATAAAAAGGAAAAAAGTAGCAATTAATATAGCTATAATAAACATCCTAGCGCAAAGAAAGTTAACAGAATATCATCAAAAATTATTTCGTTCCGCGCGAGGCGGGCATCATGGTCACAGCTTAAAATAATTTATGATTACAAAGGCGAGACGGTGGATTGGGAGAAGCCATAAACATAAAATTACAAGATGATTAAATAAGCATGGATGGCGTGGAGAGTCCTCAATTCTTGTGCCATTTCCAACGACCCCCGTGAGAACCCGCGCATGGAGGCCGACCAGGGATGTGAAAGGCAGGAACGACATCTAGACCCCGGCGCGTGAGACGAAGCTGCCGGTCGATCTCGCTAATGATGGCATGGGGGTCGACCTCATCTATTTCAACCCCAGCGTCGATCTCGGAGGAGAGGCGGGTGCACTCAAATTCCTGCTAGTCAATGCGCTGGTCGGAGGCTTGCTTCTCCCTTTCCATCTCACCGATGATGTGCGTATATTTCCTGAAGCATCCCAGCTGTCCTCTGTTTCATCTCCAGTGGGTCCGTAGGATCGCCCATATAGTCCTCAATCTCATTTGGGTGAGGAAGAGGCGAGTGGGCGGGCGGCTCGGAGAAGTCCTCGGCTGTCGAGTCGATCTGGATACCTGCGCAAGAGAGGTTGAAGGTCAGAATATATGATGGTCTCACAAGAAGGCTTGGAGGCCGTGAGATGCTTGGATGAGTGAGCGAGGTTATTTCATTACTAGGGATGTGAGGGTTCCCCACAAGCCGCGAGAGGTTGTCATTCTTCGCAGCAGCGGGCGAGGACTGCTGAGGCGAGTCAGAGTCTTGGTATTGGTTGTCGGTAGCATCAGGGGGATTCATAGGCATGGGGGATTGGAGAGGTCTCCCCGAAAAAGCATGGTCATTGAGCGAGACGATAAAAGAAGAGGGAAAGGACAGGCGAGAGGAGTCGGTAATCACCTGCCTTTCCCCAGAGGATGTGGGTGGAAGTGCATCGGCTGCCAGGGGTGATGAAGTGGCCGCGCTGGCCGAGAATGGAAGGCAGGTGGTTTTTGCCTTCTTTAGGCAAGATGATGAAGGTGCAGAAGCAGGGGTGCGGACCAGAACTAGGGCCAGGGCAGCCACATGGGCCTTATTTTGCTTCTGAACCATCGCGAGATGCTCACAAAAACTCTGGCTATGAGACATGTTGATGGTAGAAGAGTAGGAAACAAAAGGGGGCACTCCATTATGAGATGGGGTATCATATTTATAAGCTCCAGGGGGAGGGTGTAATGCCCCGAAACTCAAAAGAGCGACTGAGGCGTTTCAGGCCAAATCTGGTATTTGGCTGGGGGCACACGGCCTGGGACACGGGCGTGTCCCAGAGCGTGTCAAGCTCGAGTCGACGAGTTGGCCGCGAGGTCGACGAAATTTGGAGTTGACGATCATCGAGCATTGAACACGGCCTGAGACACGGGCGTGTCTCAGGGCGTGTCGAGCCCGTATCGACGATCGTCCCAGGGAGTCGACATCTTCGCTCGACGATGTGTCGAGATAAGGTACACGACCTAGGATGTCCAAGGCCGTGTCATGTGGTCGATGAACTTCGCTCGACGAAGTGTCGAGACCGTGAACACGGCCTGGAGCCCAGGCGTGTTCGGGTGTGACACGGGCGTGGACACGGGCGGGTCCAAGACCCATGTGAATCTCGGGTTGTTTTAGGGGTTGTGTCGATGGAGGCACACGACCGACCACACGACCATGTTAGTTGGAACACGGGCGTGTTAGGTCGAACACGGGCGTGTCGGGTGTACGTGTGCTGTTCCAGACGCGTCGATTTTGACGGCGAATGGGGGACACGGCCCTGGACATGGGCGTGTCGCAGGCCGTGTTCGGCCCAGTTTTACCATTTCAGGCCCGAATCAAGGCCGTTCGTTTCTTTAATTTGGGATCCAACGGCTGGAGGTTGTTCCTGATGGGATATACACTGGATTGGACCCTTGAAACCCTCATTTCTTTTGAGTGGTTCTCTTTCTAAGTCAAGAGAGAGAGGAGAGAAAAGGAGGAAGAAGAAGCTTAGATCCGGCCATTGGAGGAGCTTTGAAGCTCCAAATCGCGAGCCGACGTCGGATCTACGGAGGCAAAGAGAGTGCAGTGCTTTTCATCCGCTTACATTTCCATGGCACCGAGGAAGAACGCTAGGGCAACGATTCTCTACTTGAGCATGTGAAGCTCTACTTCTTTTGCATAGGAATCCCGCTCTCGCGAGTCTGCGGTTAGTTGGAGGCATTCCTTCGGGTAGATATGTAAAGTACCCGTTGTTTAGAGTCCGTAATCGAGAACGGATATAGGCATGATGTGTGAAGCCTATCCAGACATGTTGGTCTGGATCGGTGATGTTGCATTGCATAAATGTCAGAAAGACTCCGTGCAAAGGTTTGTTTTCGGGTTTTTCTACGTGGTAGATTGCAACAGGGAGCCTTGGGGATTAACCCAAAGGTGCACCCGGAAAATTGGGCAGATGCGTGTTTTTGCCAAACTTGTAGGCCTGGGAGCCAATTTGAACATAACTGGGTTATGTGTTGTGTGTAAACAATTTGGGACTCGGGAAAGTTTGACCCACGCATATGTTTTGAATTAACGTTACGGTGTGAGCAACGGGTTAGGCGGAACCGTACCCGCTCTATGTCGTTTGGTTAAAGAGACCTAAAGTTACTTGGAACTTACCATTGGCATAGATTGAGGGTCTTAGGCAGTGGCCAGAAAGACCAAATGCTCACGAGAGATTGCCGTCCCGGGGGCGGTGGTGAGTCGGCATACTTAGACTGTGATCACCGAGAATGTGCCCTGAGAGCACGGGGCGTGTGGCCGTGCGTGCCAACGCCTGTGATGCGATGTATTTATTTACTGCTTGGTTGTGCTAATAAAATGCAGGGAAGGAGCATCGCCGCCCCGAGTTGGGGGCAGGATCGTTATAATTTGGTCAGCATTGCTGACCATTACTTTTGTTTACCACCGTGCGGTGGATTGTGCTTGGAGGTGCTGCCGGACCAAGCGGTCAGTAGCGGGCTAAAGCCCAAATTGCGAAGCCGACCCTCGAAGGCCTAATTGGAGTGTTTTACTTGCTTTTGTTCATGTATGACCGACCTACGTGTCGTGGTATGGAAAACATGTAAAATGAGTAAACCTTTTGTAAGGCCTTAAGGCCAGTACTTGTGTATGTACTTCATTCCTATTTGGTGTATTAGTGGACATTCATGCTTGGTACTGGGTTCTTTTAATTATAACTTATAAAATTGCTTCCGCTAGAATGCTCTGTGTAGGACGTTGGATTGGTTGAATGGTTTCCATTGAGTGACCACCCGGTCTATCTGTGGTATATGGCGTCGGGCCCCGGCCGGACCTACTGTTATATGCTATGCCACAGATAGGGGGTGTTACAATTTGGTATCAGACTACTGGTTTTGGTCGGGCTTAAGATGAATTCGTGGACGAATTCTTTTTAAGGGGTGGTGCGCACCTGTATGTGCGTCATCGTTATAACAACAAAAGAACCCATGAATGTTCACTTAGGAATGAAAATACATGTGTTTGGGGAACCTGCGTGTTCCTATAATTGCTGTTTGCAATTTTATTCGGTCGCATAACGGTGTTTTGTGCAACTATAGGTGACCAGAGGCGGTGCTGGGCCGCCAGAATGTCCGGTTTCTGAGGAGTATAGTGCACCCGGTGAGGTGTTTGAGACCTCTCCTTCGTATGAAACCGTAAGAAGGATCGTTGAAGCAGTGTTTGCTGTGGCGAGTGCACATCATCGAAGAAATGTACAACCCTGTGCCCCTGTTGTGGCTTCAACGTCGGGTGGCGTGATGGAGCAGATGACTTTTGGTAGACCATCGGGGCAGCAGCTGAATATGCATTTAGTGCAGGGAGCGCACATAGTTGATGAATATTTGCAAGCATTTCTTATGATAATCCGCTACCCATGCTTCAAGTTGGATAATGAGCAAGCTACAATCGATAGATTTTATAATGGCCTGCGCGCCGAGTTACGAGTTCTACTACAAGGACCAAAGTTATTGGGATTCCGAGTCTTGGTGGAATCAGCTAGATCTTTGGAGGCAGACTTGAGGAAGACTCACCCGATTCCAGCGACCATGGTATCGAACTATGCAAGCCCCATAGGAGCTGCATCCGGCAGAATGCTGGAGAAGGGGGCTACGACATTGACCAGCAATGCTACTTCCACTTGTTATACTTGTGGAAAGAAAGGGCACTTTGCCCGAAGGTGTTGGAATGGTGCTCAGAGGACTAAGAAAGCTATGTCAGGAGTAGTTGAGGACATTAGTGCAAAGGAAACGACATTCAAAATGCCGAACACCTCAAAGTCTGGATATCATAGGTGGTATAAGAAGGCTAGGACTTTGGGTCTAGTCCCTCCTTTCGGTGCTTCGGGGGCATCTACAGGCCAAACCCCGGGCGCATGTTATAAATGTGGAGAGTCGGGGCATTATGCCCATGGGTGCCTAAAGCCTGGAAGAATGCACGCCGCCGTAAGGACAGGTATGGTTTAAAGTTATAGCAGTTTAGCCTTAAATACTTGTCACCCTTGTGCGTGTTAACTTAGAACTACTTGTGCTAAGCTTTGTTCTGATTTTCGTTTATCCGGCGAGAGCACCGTTCATGTAAACGAAGCTTCGCATTCCTTTATTTAGGAATTATATTGCGCGTTAGAGTACCTCCTTAGATGGTAAGTGACAAATTGGAATGCGCTTGGTCCAATGGTGCTCAATGTGCGCGGGTAGATTTTGTTGCGCTTAGGTGTGGTCAGGGAGCCAAAACTTTGACTTACAAGTGTCGTTACTACCGTTAGGGTAGCTCGACGTGACATTTGACATGGACTGGCTCTCGGAGCAGCTAGCCTATATTGATTGCGGTCGCAAGGAAGTCAAGTTAGGAGCAAGTCATGAGACGACTTTTACAGGCTTGAAGGGGTCGAGCAAGACGTTGGTGTCTACTCTTCAGGTGGTGAAGGCGGTTCGTGCTGGTGCAGAGCTGTTCTTTACACTATTGGAGGTTGCAAAGCCGAAGCCTATGTTGGATAGTATTTCAGTGGTAGATGAGTACCCTGATGTGTTCCCTGCCAATTTTCCCGGAGCCCCGCCTCAATGGGAGATAGATTTCATGATTTAGCTAGTACCAACTGCAAAGCCTGTGTCACGCTCTCCATATCGGCTAGCGCCTAAGGAAATAGCGGAGCTGAAGGTGCAACTTCAAGAGTTGTTGGAGCAAGGGTAGCGTCCAAGTCCTTCGCCTTGGAGTGCACCGGTCCTCTTTGTTAAGAAGAAGGACGGGAGCTTGAGACTCTGTATTGATTATCGGGAGTTAAACAAGCTAACGGAAAAGAACAAGTACACAATCGCAAGGATCAATGATCTTTTGATCAGTTGGTCGGGTCGACGGTGTACGCTAAATTGGATCTCAAGTCTGGTTAATATCACCTGAGGATAAGGGAGACTGGTATCCCTAAGACATCGTTCAGTACGAGATACGGGCATTACGAGTTTACTGTCATGCCGTTTGGGCTAACTAATGCGCCGTCAGTGTTCATGGATTCGATGAACATGACCTGCAGGGAGTACTTGGACCATTTTGTGATCATCGTCATTGATAATATTTTTGGTGTACTCGCAAAGTGAGGAAGATCACTTCAGGCGTCTTCATTTGGTGTTAGAGACGCTGAGGAGGAATCAACTATACGCCAAGTTCTCCAAATGCGAGTTTTGGTTGTCCTTAGTGGCGTTCCTCGGTCTTATAGTGAGTGGGGAAGGTATTGTGGTGGATCCGGCGAAGATTGTTACGATGCGGGAGTGGCCTGAGCTTTCTACGGTAGCGGAAGTCCGGAGCGTTCTAGGGCTTACCGGCTATTATAGGCGCTTCGTAGAGAACTTCTCTCGGATAGCGTTACCTCTCACTACTTCGAAGAGGAAGGAGCAGAAGTTCGTTGGGACGCCGGGGTGCGCGCGAGCTTTTGTGGAGTTGAAATGTCGGTTGACCACGGCGTCTGTGTTGAGTTCACCGAGTGGAACCGAAGGTTATGAGATTTATAGTGATGCTTCGGGCAGCGGTTTGGGTTGCGTGCTACTGTAACATGGAAGTGTGATAGATTATGGCTCGAGACAGCTGAAACTGCACGAGAGGAATTATCCGTCCCGTGACTTGGAGTTAGCGGCCGTGATTTATGCCTTGAAGCTGTGGAGGCATTATCTGTACGGTGTGAAGATTGATATCTATACCGATCACAAGAGGCTGAAGTATTTTTTGATCAGAAAGATCTGAATATGCGGCAGCGTAGAGGGATGGAGTTCCTGGGGGACTATACATTCAAGATCCACTACGTGCCTGGTTGAGGTAATACGGTTGCGGACGCATTGAGTCGTCGGGCCCTAGCTCAAGCCAATTGGCTGTCGATCCATGACGAGCGGTTGGTTCGGGAGTTGGAGGTGTTGGAGATTGTTTGTGTGGATAAGCAGTCAAGTGCTGAAGCACTCTAGTATTGGACTGAAGGTCAATATGACCTGGCTGATCGGATTCGGCAGGCTTTGGATTTGGATGACCATATGAAGCAGTTCATGGTAGAGGCTCTGGATCGGTCAAATTCCGAATTTTTTGTGAAGGACAGATTGCTTTGGAAAGACGGTCGTCTTTGCATCCCAAGCGTGGGCAGTCCGCGGGTGGATTGGTTTTACGAGGCGCACTATACCAAGTACTCGATTCACCCAGGGAGCACAAAGATGTACCGTGACTTTAAGAAACTGTTTTGGTGGCCGGGTTTGAAGAAGGATGTGGCGCTTTATGTGGCGAAGTGCCAAACTTGCGCCTCGGTGAAGGCAGAGTGCCAAAAGCCAGGAGGATTTCTGAAGTCCTTGCCTATTCCGGAGTGGAAATTCGACGACATCACTATGGACTTTGTGCACGGTTTGCCAAGGTCGCAAAAGGGGAACGACGTCAGCTGGGTTGTCGTAGATCGGCTAACGAATGTGTCGCATTTCATTCCACATAGGAAGGATGATCCGGTGGAGAAGTTGCCAAAACTATATGTGGATAATATAGTGCGGCTTAACGGTGTGCCCCGCAGTATCGTGAGTGACTGAGATGGGCGGTTCACGTCCAATGATTGGAGGCTAGTGCAGCAAATGTTGGGAACAAAGTGAATATTCAGCACAGCCTTTCATCCGCAAATAGATGGACATACCGAGAGGGTCAATAGGACTATGGAAGACATGCTCCGCATGTGTGTCTTGGACTTTGGAAAGTAATGGGAAGACCATCTTTATTTGGTGGAATTCGCGTACAACAATAGATACCAGGCAAGTATTCAAATGACGCCCTTTGAGGCCCTTTATTGTAGAAGATGTCACACGTCGTTGTCCTGTTTTGAAACGGGTGAGTCAAAGTTGTACAAGCGTCAAGAGGTGGAGGATGCTACTTCATTGGCGCGAACCATTCGGGAGAGGTTGCTAACTGCTCAGGACCGTCAGGCGAAGTACTATAATGCCAAGCACAGGAGCGTGGCGTTCGCTGTGGGCGACTGGGTGTACTTAAAGATCAAGCCATTCAAGGGTGTCTCGCGGGTGCGGCCATTGAAAAAGCTAAGCCTGAGGTACCTTGGGCCGATTGAGGTTCTGGAGCGGGTTGGTGAAGCGGCCTATCGGTTGAAGCTTTCGGTGGAGCTTAGTGATTTACATGGTATTCCGTATATCGGTGCTACGGAAGACGGTGCAAGAACCTACACAAGTGATCGCGGTCGATCAAATGCCAGTTGTTAGTGGGTTGACGACGAAGGTCAAACCCGTGCGAATTGAGGACTCGGTGGTCAAGCGGCTACGCAATAAAGAGATCAGGATGGTCAAGATCCGTTGGGACAATTGCGGCCGAGAGGAGCTCTCTTGGGAACGAGAGCCGACTATGCTTGAGGAGTACCCGGAGTTGTTTCACTTAGGTACCATTTAGGTTTTATGTTTCTTTCCTTTATGTAAATTTCAAGTACGAAATTCTTTTAAGAGGGGGAGAGTTGTAATGCCCCGAAACTCAAAAGAGCGACGGAAGGCATTTCGGGCCAAATCTGGTATTTGGCAGGGGGCAGACGGCCTGGGACACGGGGGTGTCCCAGGGCATGTCAGGCTCGTGTCGAGGAGTTGGCCCCGAGGTCGACGAAATTTGGAATCGACGATCGTCGAGCAGTGAACACGGCCGGAGACACGGGTGTGTCTCAGGGCGTGTCGAGCCCGTGTCGACGATCGGCCCGGGGAGTCGACATCTTCGCTTGACGATGTGTCGAGACAAGGCACATGGCCTAGGACACGGGCGTGTCCAAGGCTGTGTCATGTGGTCGACGGACTTTGCTCGACAAAGTATAGAGACCATGAATACAGCCTGGAGCCCAGGCGTGTTCGGGTGTGACACGGGCATGGACACGGGCGTGTCCAATACCCGTGTGAGTCTCGGGTTGTTTTCGGGACTGTGTCGATGGAGGCACATGGCCGACCACACAGCCGTGTTAGTTGGAACACGGGCGCGTCAGGTCGAACACGGGCGTGTCGGATGCCCGTGTGGTATTCCAGACGCGTCGATTTTGACGGCGAATGGGGGACACGGCCCTGGACACGGGCGTGTCGCAGGCCGTATTCGGCCCAGTTTTAGCATTTTAGTCCCGAATCAAGGCCGTTCGTTTCTTTAATTTGGGATCCAACGGCTGGGGGTTGTTCCTGATGGGATATACACGGGATTGGACCCTTGAAACCCTCATTTCTTTTGAGTGGTTCTCTTTCTAAGTCAAGAGAGAGAGGAGAGCAAAGGAGGAAGAAGAAGCTTAGATCCGACCATTAGAGGAGCTTCGAAGCTCCAAATCACGAGCCGACTTCGGATCTACGGAGGCAAAGAGAGTGCGGTGCTTTTCATCCGCTTACATTTCCATGGCGCCGAAGAAGAACGCTAGGGTAATGATTCTCTACTTGAGCATGTGAAGCTCTACTTCTTTTGCATAGGAAGCCCGCTCTCATGAGTCTGCGGTGAGTTGGAGCCGTTCCTTTGGGTAGATATGTAAAGTCCCCGTTGTTTAGAGTCCGTAATCGAGAACGGATCTAGGCATGATGTGTGAAGCCTATCCGGACATGTTGGTCTAGATCGGTGATGTTGCATTGCATAAATGTCGGAGAAGACTCCGTGCGAAGGTTTGTTTTCGGGTTTTTCTACGTGGTAGATTGCAACAGGGAGCCTCGGGGATTAACCCAAAGGTGCACCCGGAAAACTGGGCAGATGCGTGTTTCTGCAAAACTTGTAGGCCTGGGAGCCAATTTGAACATAACTCGGTTATGTGTTGTGTGTAAACGATTTGAGACTCGGGAAAGTTTGACCCGCGCATACGTTTTGAATTAACGTTGCGGTGTGAGCAACGGGTCAGGCGGAACCGTACCCGCTCTATGTCGTTCGGTTAAAGAGACCTAAAGTTACATAACACTTACCGTTGGCATAGATTGAGGGTCTTAGGCAGTGGCCAGAAAAATCAAATGCTCACGAGAGATTGTCGTCCCGGGGACGGTGGTGAGTCGACAGACTTAGACTGTGATCACCGAGAATGTGCCCTGAGAGCACGGGGCGTGTGGCCGTGCGTGCCAACGCCTGTGATGCGATGTATTTATTTACTGCTTGGTTGTGCTAATAAAATGCAGGGAAGGAGCGTCGCCGCCCCGAGTTGGGGGCGGGATCGTTATAATTTTGTCAGCATTGCTGACCGTTACTTTTGTTTACCACCGTGCGGTGGATTGTGCTTGCAAGTGCTGCCGGACTAAGCGGTCAATAGCGAGCTAAAGCGCAAATTGCGAAGCCGGCCCTCAAAGGCCTAATTGGAGTGTTTTACTTGCTTTTATTCATGTATGACCGGTCTGCGTGCCGTGGTATGGAAAACATGTAAAATGAGTAAATCTTTTGTAAGACCTTAAAGCCAGTACTTGTGTATGTACTTCATTCATATTTAGTGTATTAGTGGACATTCATGCTTGGTGCTGGGTTATTTTAATTGTAACTTATAAAATTGCTTCCACTAGAATGCTCTGTGTAGGATGTTGGATTGGTTGAATGGTTTCCATTGAGTAACCACCCAGTCTATCTGTGGTATATGGCGTCGGGCTCCGGCCGGACCTACTGTTATATGCTATGCGACGGATATGGGGTGTTACAGAGGGCCAGCCAAAAATTCTCATAAATGAATCCCAATGCTGTGAGCCTCGGTTGGACTTTCTTTCCGAGCTTGAGGCAACCTCGAAAAGAGCGGGGATTCTATAAAACCTTTGGCTCACGGGAGGCGCTCAAGTAGCAGAGCGGAGAAGCTGGCGAGTGGAAATAAAGAGGCGAGTGGGATCAAGTGGTCCACTTGCCAGAGACGAGACGAGGCTCGGCTGGGTAGGCGAGATGTTTCTCACTGCATGGGCTGGCCCTTGAGGGCGAGATGGCTCTTGTAAGACAGGAGACCGGCGAGACGAGCGGATGAGTTCGTCCCGCCCACTGGACTTTTCTCCACTCGCCATATAGGAGAAGTGTTTTTACCTTCTTACCCCCATGGGGTATTTTACTCTTCTACCTTAGGTAATTTTACATTTCTACCCTCGGTGGTCTGCGTATGGCCCTTCAGAACAGCGGAGTTTGGCTGTTGGCAGACCCAACCGAGGGTATCCTGGTAATTTCAGGCCGGTTCAATATGGTTATTAGCAGATCAAACTTAGAGGCCTATAAATTGACCGATAAGGTGCCTTGAACAGTTTGTTGAACCTTTCCATATTCTTCCTCAGAGCCACCTTGCTCAGCATTCGCTAGGGAGGGGGAGAACTTATGACTCTTTCGGGTAAGAGGTGGGACCTCTAAGCAGATACCCTCGATCTATTTTTGGTCCTATGACTCATGTCGAGAGGGTGGTTCAAAAAGAGTAGGTGTGTGCTGCAACTTCAAGTCCAAACTCTAGGTGGAACTTGGTTACTAGTTTCAACAATGTTGATACCATAGCATACCTTAATGACATATTATAATCATTGCATATAACCCTTGTCACATGTTGTGAAAGTGAAGGTCAAATCTGAAATACTCTAGAGGGGGGTGAATAGAGTATTGTGGTCTCTTACAAAATCTTTACAACTTTTGTTGTAATCCTAGGTGAACAAGTTAGCAAACAAAGTAATATGCACAGCAACCAAACAAATCACAGAACACAGCCAAAAACAAAAGAAAAGGGGGAACTAGAGGACACAAGAAATTATAGTGGTTCCACAACCTGGGTACATCCACTTTTCTACCACCCTGGTAGGAATCCACTCAGATTTTTGATTAGGTGCCTGACACCAATGAGCTTTTGTTCAGGTGCTCAAAAACCAAAACCTCAAGTCTTTTGGTAGTAGACTTGCAACCAGAAATAATTTTGAAGGGACTTAAAACCCTGTACAGAGGATGAAAAAGGTGATGGTGTCTTCTCTTTCTCAATAACAACTGAGAAGACTAGTGGATTGATTTCAGCAGATTGCTCCCCCTGAGATCTTGAATGGATCAGGAAATCTTGAGCTCTGCTTCAGGGTGACAAGTCTTCAAAAACTTGATTGCCTTGACCAAAGATTGCTTCAGGAACTTCTTCGACAGATAGAGTTATTGTTGTCCTTCTGAAGTTGTCATGTAGGGTTGAAAGAAGAAGACTCTTAATAGAGATTGTATGTTCTTCTTCTTGATGATGATGTTCTTTGAACTAGGCTGATTGCAGTGTGTAAAACTTTTGATTTCTGTAAGACTTCTTGAATGTAATGTATGTCAGCAGGACTGGTTAATCTTTTTTTATTTTTCTTGAAACTGACTGAAAAACACATTCGAAATTTGAATCCTTAAGCAGTAAATACAGTCGGCCTGAGAAGGAAGCAACAATCAATGAATTCCCTAACTGTCCCGTGGAAAAACGGTATGTAATAATCAATGATCAATGCCCGTTCTAACGGTAACATTCCGAGAAGATTGAGCATTAATTACTCAGGAATCATCGCCAAGAAAAGGGACGGAAAACTGGAGAAGACTAAGTCTGGAATCATTGAACGAAGAACAGAATTCGTCGAGCTGAGTTCACAGTTCGTCGAGCTGAGCTGATGAGTTCGTCGACAAGACAATAGCAATTAGTCTTCAAGGGAAACTTGTCAATTCTGCTACAATCTTCGTCGAACTGACAATCATCATTCGTCGAACAGAGATCCAAATTCGTCAACCGAAGAATGATTGTGGACTTAGACAGAATCCGAGAAGTCTCTGGCTGACAAGAGTTCAAATAGTAGACCAGAAATCATCGACCAAGAAATATGGTTCGTTGAGCTGAGATCGACGAACGTCGAACACCTTTCCTTGAGCTGAAGATATCTCTAAGTCTTGAGTTTCTCTGGCAGTCTGGAGGATGGCTGGTCCACAGGATGATGTTCTAAGGATAAAACCTCGACTCTAGGACACAACCAATGACCCTGACTATACAAGGTGGGTCAAAGACATCCTAACTAAGTGAACCTAGCCCAAATCCAAACTAGGGATCCAACAATCTCCCCCTATTTGGGTAAGGTCACTAAGTGAAGACACAGACTGAAACAAGACAAAGCAGTAAAAGCATATATCTGACAGAGAATTTATAACACATGTAACAGATATATAAAAGATTTGTTCAGAAACATAACCAGAGAGTTGTAAAAGCAAAAAAAAGGAAAAGAAAGAAAAACATAGATCATATCTTGCTCTTCTTGAAATGGTCTTTGTCTTTCTCTTTGTTGTTGTTGTTGCTAGGTCCAGGCTTTGAGAATTTGATCTCTCTGTTTGGATTAGCTGCCTGAGCTATAGTCATTGTCATATCAGCTATACCAAGCATACTTTGAGTAGAGGCTCTGTGAACAACAGCCTCTGGATGGAGCTTCATATAGTCATCAACATTGAAAAGTTTGTTTGCTTTGTCAAACCTTTTAAGTTCTTCTTTTCTATATTTTGACATAGTTGAGTATCCTGAAATGTCCTTTCCTTCAGGTTTTGCTTTATTAATCAATGAGAGGCCAATCATTTCTTGGAATCTGGCCATTCTAGCAGTGTTAGTTGTTTTAGGATCCTTAAAAGGAACATGAGGTGAATATGGTCTTTCAGGACTGTTTGCCTTCTGTTCTACACATACATTTTGCTGTTGCTGCTGAGGTTGTTGCTGTTGAGGTTGTTGTCTGCCTGAAGATTGTTACCTCTGCTGGTAACCTCCTGAAGACTTGCTCTGATGCCTTTGGTAGGTTTGTACAGGAGCAGGCTTTGAAATTGAGGAACTGGAAATACCAGCAGCTGGAGGAGGAGGAGGAGGATCTCTTATGTATCTATAAACTGGTGAAGAAGAGTATCTACTGCTTTTCTTTCTTTCCTTTTGTTGATTCTTTGACAGTCACATCCAAGCAGGCATTCCCTCATAGGGAGTGATGTTATGCAAGATGTAGTAGGGAGTGTCAGCTGTTGGATTGGGCTTAGGAGCGGGAGGAGGAGGAGCCTTTCTCTTCTTTGACTTGACTCTCTTCTGGGATTCTTTATCTGAATCTTCATCTTCCTCTTCCTCATCTGAGCTAGACCCTTGAGGATTGGCATACAGGGCATCAATCATCCTTAGGGTAGCTGCAGAGATCTGGGGCTTGGAAAGTTGAACTGGAACTGGAGAACTGATTAAGACTGAGCGCTCTTCTTGAGCTGTATTCTCTTCCTCAAGGTCTGCCAGAATCAATGCATCCAGGTCAGGAATTGGGGAATCATCCATAACAAAAATTGGGGTAGAAATCTCTTCTAGGGCGGAAGAGATGGCTTGCTCTGGAACAGTAAAACTATCACTAAGTTGCTTAGCAACTGTAAGACTTATTGGAGAGGTGACAGGAATAATAGCCAAGGATGGCTTAGTAGAAGAGAACTGTACATAAATTGTATCAAAATTTCTCAACAAAACAGCCAAATCAACTATGGGATTCAAATGGAAATCACCAACAGTTTTTATCTGCTCTGGAACTGACTCATCTAATTCAATGTCAGTATCCATGAAATAGATCAAGTCAATCAAATCCGAATCAAATTCTATCAAAATTGCTGCTTCTGCATCTGAAACTACTGTAGGAGGAACTGCTGCTGCATCCGAAACTGCTGCTGCATCTGAAACTACTGCTATATCTATTGCTGCTTCATCAAAGAGCATCTCCCTCTGCCTGGTTTCAGGAGAACCTGGAGTCAGGACCCTGAATGAAGAGGGGGCAGCAAAAAGAAGAGATACTTGGGCAGATAAAGAATTGATAGAATTTACAAGAGGTGTAATGGCCTCTGTTATTAGGGATTTGAGGAGGGGAGTGAGCAGGCTTATGATGGTAGATACAGTGGGGGGGGGGTCCAAAGATGGAGAAGTAGTTGGTGATGGTAGAGAAGTAGATGAAGTGAGGGGAACAGATGGAGGAGATACAGGTGGAATGGCATCTGTCATTGTGGTGTCTGGTGGAGGTGGAGAAGGGGATGGTATATCAAAATGTGGAATGTTAGACAGATGTGGTGGAGGAGGTGATGCTAGAGGAGATATAGCAAGGGATGTATGAGTTGATGGAGAAACATGAATGGGGGAGGCTGAAGGAATTGGAAGACTGGTTGAAGATGGAAGATGGGTTGCTGGAAGAGGTTATGGAGATGGGATTACCTCTTCTGCAGGGTGGGGAGTGGCCTGCACGGCCCTTGTGCTCTCAGAAGCTGGGATGGAAGAGGAGGAAGCCTTGGATGGCTTAGAGATCATCCTCTCCCATCTGCCAAACAAAGTGCATGTGAGGCGCTTGCTGGCATTGATGAATATGGTCGGGGAGACCATGAAGTCACCAGCTTTTGCTTGAAGGAAAATTCCCAGGATCCTTTCAAAGCATACCTCTTTCTTACTGTTTTTCTTCTTTATCAAACCAAAGAAGATCTTGTCCCAATCAACGTGACTCTTGTTGACCACCGCACACATGACAAGGAATTGGTATCTTGTTATGTAATCGTACGCGGTGTGCTTGCCCATCAACACTTTTCCCACAACATCCGCCAAGAACTGGTAGGCGGCAGAAAGCTGTTTCTTTAACAGCTTGTTAGGATTACTCCCAGTAAACCCCATCAGATTCAGCATCGAACTATACTCATCAGAATCTATATCCAAATCTTCTTCTCCATTGACCAACTCAAAAATCTCAGAAATAACGGCGGGGGATAAAGAAACAACATTACCCCCGATATTCCCTGTCAGGGTGTTGTCCTTAGAAGCAGAAGAAGTATACACCCATTCTTTAATCTCTGTTACGTGCAGTTTGATTCTCCTGGTCATAAAATCCTTGAGACCCAGCTCTTCTATAAGTTCCAGAATATAAAGAAATATAGGATCAGAATGCTGAAATGAATCAAAGTCCATATCAAATCCTGTATCAAAATTCATTGCAGCCAGGGTGCTCGCTGGAACCGCCATTGATTACCTGCAAGAGCGACAAACAGCGATCAAGTGCAACAGGAACTGAAAGTGCGGGATGGAGGTTGAAGAAAACCTAGATATAGGGTTTTCTTGAATATGAATCGACAAACTCCGTTCCACGAAAATGAAAACAGTTCTCTGAACTGAGGTCGACGAAATAAATTATAGATAAATAATTCGTCGATCTCATCCAGAAGAAACGAAAACAGTTCGTCGAACTCCGTTCGATGAAATATCTTCTGAAGCAAAGTTCGACGATCTCCGGTCGATGAAAATTATTTCCACACGGAGAATTCGTCGATCGCCGTTCGACGAACATCTCTCAAACTTTCCCTAATTCGTCGAACTCCGTTCGACGAACTCTGGAGAATTCGTCGAATGCAGACAGAAACTAATTTAACTCTTCTTCATTGATCATTCCCAGTTGGTTTATAAAGAACAGATGATTTTTCTCATCCAAGGGTTTGGTGAAAATGTCTGCTCTCTATAAATCAGTAGGAATATGGATTAGATTAATTGTCTTTTTGTCTACACTATCTCTAATGAAATGATGCCTTATATCAATATGTTTTGTCCTACTATGGTGAACTGGATTCTGTGATATAGCAATAGCACTAGTGTTATCACAAAATAATGTTGAATTATTTAAGTTGACAACATAGTTTAAGAGTTGGTTTTGTATCCATAACATTTGTGAACAGTAGCTGCCAGCAGCCATATATTCTGCTTCTGCAGTTGATGTAGACACAGATGCTTGCTTTTTACAAAACAAAGAGACAAGTCTCATACTCAGGAACTAGCAGGTTCGAGAGGTACTTTTCCCGTCCACTCTACATCCAGCATAGTCAGCATCTGAGTATCCAGTTAACACAAACTCTGACTCTACAGGATACCAGAGTCCTAGATTTGGACAACTTTTTATATATCTCAAAATTCTTTTTAAGAAAATAATGTGAGATTCTTTGGGGTTCACTTGGAACCTAGCACAAATGCATGTTCCAAACATGATATCAGGCCTGCTAGCTGTTAGGTATAATAGGGATCCAAAAATTCCCCTATAAAGCTTCTAATCTACAGGTTTCCCTGCTGCATCAGAATCCACAACAGTATTGGTAGTCATAGGTGTTTTCATTCCTAAAGCATCACCCATCCCAAACTTCTTAATAAGCTCTTTAGCATACTTAGCTTGGGAGAGGAAGATACTATCAGGGAGCTACTTCACTTGGAGACCAAGGAAGTAGGAAAGCTCACCCATGCTACTCATCTCAAATTTGGAATGCATGAGGTCAGCAAAGCTCGTGCATAATTTGGGATCAGTAGACCCAAAGATGATGTCGTCCACATATGTTTGCACTAATAAGATTTGGTCCTTATGATGTCTAGTGAAAAGGGTTTTATCTATGGTTCCTTTTATAAATTTATGATCTAAAAGAAAGCTTGCTAAGGTCTCATACCAAGCTATTGGAGCTTGCTTTAAACCATAGAGAGCTTTATACAATTTAAACACAAAAGAGGGTTGAGTTAGAGAGATAAAACCTTGAGGTTGTTCCACATAAACCTCTTCTTGAAGCACTTCATTCAAAAATACACTCTTGACATCCATTTGGAAAACTTTGAATCTCCTGTGAGCTGCATAGGCAAGGAATATTCTTATGGCTTCTAACCTTGCAACAGGGGCAAAGGTTTGGTCATAGTCAATTCCTTCCTCTTGTCTGTAGCCCTGAGCAACAAGCCTAGCCTTGTTTCTCACAATGTTTCATGGAGCATCCAGCTTGTTCTGTAGACCCATTTGGTTCCAATAACTGGGTAGTTATGAGGTCTTGGAACCAAATCTCAAACTCTACATCTCTCAAACTGATTTAGTTCCTCTTGCATTGCAATGATCCAGTGGGGATCTTGCTCAGCTTCATGGATGGAGAGACCTTCAATCTGAGAGAGAAAACAGGCATGCATCAAGTCTTGGTTGAGTTGATGCCTTGTCTATACACCTGCTGAAATGTCTCCAATCACTTGAAATCTGGGGTTATCTGTAAGTGTGACAAGATCAGAGGGTGGAGTTTGTTCAGCAACAGCTTCTATAATTAATTCCTCTTGAGGAATGTTATTAGCTGTTAAGGGAAGTTCAGCCACTTCCACTTGATTTTCTTCTTCACTGTCTTCAGCAACCTTTGGATAAGGATGGGTTGACACCTCTTGGGTAAGGTTTAGTCCATCCATAGACTCACATAATTGTGGAACCTGCAAAGAGCTTTTGGTAGAAATCTCTTTCTCCTTATAGGACATGTTAGCTTCATCAAAAGATACATGGACTGACTCTTCAATTTTAAGAGAGGATTTATTAAAAACCCTATAGGCCTTGCTTACTTGGGAGTATCCTAGAAAAATCCCTTCTTCAGCCTTAGCCTCAAACTTTCTAATGTATCTTTTGTTGTTTGTGTGAATATAACATATACAACCAAAAACTTTAAAATATGTGATTTTAGATTTCTTTCCTTTAAGCAAATCATAGGGGCTCTTATTTTTCAACTTATGTATGAGGCTTCTATTCAGGACATAGTTAGCAGTGTTTACAGCTTCTGCCCAAAAGGATAGAGGCATGTAAGCATCTGCCAATAATGTACCTGCAGCTTCAATGAGTGTCCTATTTTTTCCTTTCAGCTACCCCATTTTGTTGGGGAGTTCTAGGGGCTGAGAAGCACTGCCTGATACCTTCCTTCTCACAGAACTCATGCATAAGAAGAGACTCAAACTCTGTTCCATGATCACTTCTGATCAATGCAACAGGAGTAGAGAACTCAATCTGTATGGTCCTGAGAAAATCTGTAAGAACCTTGAATGTATCTGACTTAGTTCTAAGAAAGGCTACCCAACTGAATCTGGAGAAGTCATCAACAATTACTAAAGTGTAAGACTTCCCTCCTAGGCTTTGTACTGCAATGGGTCCAAATAGGTCCACATGAAGCAAATACAAAATCCTAGGTGAATCACTCTTATTAATAGATTTGAAACTAGTTTTAGTTTGCTTGCCTAATTGACAAGCCCTGCATAGGTTTTCCTTCTTGTAGGGACCAGAAGGTAAGCCTCTAACAAGGTTGTCTTTAGATAACCTAGCTATATTTTTAAGGTTTACATGACCTAATCTTGTATGCCACAACTCATTTTGGTTACTAGTGATATTGAGTAACCAAACATCAGTTTTGGCAGAAATAAAATCTACTAGATATATGTTACCTTGTATAGTTCTAATTAAAACAGTTTTGTTTTCATTATTAATAGTAGAACAGGAGGTAGAGTTAAAGTGTACCTAATAACCTTCATCACATAATTGGCTTATGGATATTAGGTTATGTTTGAGTCCTCTTACATATGTTACTCTCTTGAAGGTAACTGTTCCAATCTTTACTGCTTCATATCCTTCAGACTGGCCACTATTTGAATCACCAAAGATCACCTTTGGTCCTAGCTTGGACTTGTAATTAGATAGGTTGTCCTTGCTGCCTATCATATGCTTGGAGCAACCACTGTCCAAGTACCAGGTCTAACTCACCCTTGGACAGCTCTTCACCTGTAATGAAAAACACAAATTAATTGTTCTTGACCCAGGTTACCTTGGGTCCTTTATTTTGTTGAAATGAAAAGCTGGATATAACTGACAAAGTAGGTTGAGATATATAACCTAAGGGGTGATAACTCCTAGGTGGAATAACCCAATCAGCTACTGGAGTGAATGGTTTATCAGGTGGCTTAGAATTTCTATAAGAGAAATGATTTATGTTTGGTCCTTCTGGGTTCGACGAGTTTCTGTAAGTTCGTCGACCAGAGTTCGACGAATAGGGCTCAGATCGTCGATCTCTGCTCAGAGAATGACAATATTCATTTTCTACGCCCCATGTTCGCCGACCTCTGCTCGACGAACCATACAAAGTTCGTCGATCGCAGTTAGACGAATTGTTATTACTGAAGTTTGCGTTCAGCGTTCGTCGATCTAGGTTCGACGAACGGCCCACATTTTGTCGATCTGAGTTCGACGAATGATGCTGAATCTTGTTTTTATTAGCTGTTTTCTGATTTTTATTGCTCTTGTCTATGGGTTTTGGATTGTTTTCAGACATTGGTTTGTTTATTATCTTCTCTTTTCCCTTGGCAGAAACAAATTTAATGGGTGTCGCAAGGATATTTTTCTTAATTATGGGGGGCAAACCAGATGATGCACCCAAGCCCAGCTTACCATTTAATCTGTAATTTATTGTGCTTGTTATGTCCATCAGCTTGAGACTTCTTCCACTGAGAGATTGCTCAAGTTGTTTAGCCTCACATAAATCATATTTTAATTTAATTATCTGCTCATTTGCTGAAGTTAGTTGATCTTTTAGTTTAAGATTTTCTGAGTTAACAGATTCAAGGTTTCCTAGTTTTTCTCTAAGGGCTTTTATTTCTTTCTCTGAACTAATTAAATCTAAACACATAGTCTTGAATTCAATTTTAAATAAATTATAATCAAAGCTTGAAAAACCTGATCTGCCTTTGACTCTGAGGCTGCCTCATCTTCAGATTCACCATCTAATCCTGAACTGCTCCTGGAGGCATCAATTGTCATAAGGAAAACCTCTTTTGCTCTTTCTTCTTCATCATCTTCACTAGAGCTGGAGGAGGATGATTCTTCTTCAGTATCACTCCATATTTTAGCAACAAAGCCTTTGTCTCTCTTTTTGTACTTGCTGGAGGAGGGTATGCTGCTGTGTTTTCTCCTAGAGTCTTTTTCTCTACTTTTCTCCTTCTTCTGGCTTTCTGTACATTCAGAGATGTAATGTCCAGGCTTTCTACATCCAAAGCACACAACCTCCTTGGTTGGTATCTTGTCATATTTGGGCTTATCATCCTGTCTGGATGATTTTCTTCTAAAGTCCTTTCTAGCCATCTTATAAAATCTTTTTACAAAGAGGCTCATTAGTTCTTCATTGGATGTTGAGGTCTCACTTTCCTCTGATGCCTTGAAAGCTATACTGTGATCTTTTCTCACTAGAGTTGTTGATTTTTGTTCAGCTGCTTCTCTTGATTTAATCAACTGCTCATAAGATTTTAGTTTGCCTAGCAGAGATTCAGTTGATATCTCATTTAGGCTACTGGCTTCTTTGATAGGCCAGATTCTTGAGTCCCAAGAGCTAGGGAAGCATATCAAGATTTTATCATTCACCTCTGTAAGGGTGATATCTTTATCCAAGGTTTTAAGCTCATTGATGATTGAGATCAACCTATTGTACATTTCAGCAACTGATTCAGCCTCATCCTTCTTAAAATTCTCATACAGGGATATGAGATTTGATCTCCTGTCTTTCCTTCAATCAGCTGAACCAGCTACCATTTGGTTGAGGGAGTCCCAAATGGCCTTGGCTGAGGTGCACTCAGCCACCTTCTGAAATATATCATCTGACATAGTGTGAGCCAAGATGGTCATTACTTTTGCATCTGCAATTTTGGCTTTCCTCTGGGCTTCAGTCCACTCAGGTGGTGGCACTGCTGTTGTGCTTGAAGATGTTGTAGAAAATGTGAAAATTTGGGGGGGGGGGACCTGTCAAAATAGAATTGCAGATATCTTCATCAATAGAGTTCATATACAATTTGATTCATGCCTTCCAGATGGCAAATCTGTTAAGATTGCATACTGGAGGTCTGATGCTTGCATAATATTTGATTTGAGCCATTCTGTGAAGAAATAAATCTAATAACGGAAACAAAACAATCAGATCTAATAAGAGGGATCTTTATGGATCAGGTGTTAGCTTGTGCAACCAACTATAACCAACCTGGCTTTGATATCAATTGAAAGTGAAGGTTAAATCTGAAATACTCTAGAGGGGGGGTGAATAGAGTATTGTGGTCTCTTATAAAATCTTTACAACTTTTGCTGTAATCCTAGGTGAACAGGTTATCAAACAAAGTAACAAGCACAGCAACCAAACAAATCACAGAATACAGCCAAAAACAAAAGAAAAGGGGCAACCAGATGACACAAGAAATTATAGTGGTTCCCCAACCTGGGTACATCCACTCTTCTACCACCCTGGTAGGAATCCACTCAGATTTTTGATCAGGTTCCTGACACCAGTGAGCTTTTGTTCAGGTGCTCAAAAACCAAAACTTCAAGTCTTTTGGTAGGAGACTTGCAATCAGGAATAATTTTGAAGGGACTTAAAACCCTGTACAGAGGATGAAAAAGGTGATGGTGTCTTCTCTTTCTCAATAACAACTGAGAAGACTAGTGGATTGATTTCAGCAGATTGCTCCCCCTGAGATCTTGAGTGGATCAGGAAATTTGGAGCTCTGCTTGAGGGTGACAGGTCTTCAAAAACTTGATTGCCTTGACCAGAGATTGCTTCCGGAACTTCTTCGACAGATAGAGTTATTGTTGTCCTTCTGAAGTTATCCTGTAGGGTTGAAAGAAGAAGACTCTTGATAGAGATTGTATGTTCTTCTTCTTGTTGATGATGATGTTCTCTGGCCTAGGCTGATTGCAGTGTATGATACTTTTGATTTCTGTAAGACTTCTTGAATGTAATGTGTGTCAGCAGGACTGCTTAATTTTTTTCTTTTTCTTGAAACTGACTGAAAAACACATTCGAAATTTGAATCCTTGAGTGGTAAATGCAGTTGGCCTGAGAAGGAAGCGACAATGAATGAATTCCTTAACTGTTCCGTGGAAAACGGCATGTAATAATCCATGATCAATGCCCGTTCTAACGGTAACATTCCGAGAAGATTGAGCATTAATTACTCATGAATCATCGCCAAGAAAAGGGATGAAAAACTGGAGAAGACCAAGTCTGGAATCATTGAACGAAGAACAGAAATCGTCGAGCTGAGTTCACAGTTCGTCGAGCTGAGATGATGAGTTCGTCGACCAGACAATAGCAATTAGTTTTCAAGGGAAACTTGTCAATTTTGCTACAATGTTCGTCGAACTAACAATCATCATTCATCGAACAGAGATCCAAATTCGTCCACCGAAGAATGATTGTGGACTTAGATAGAGTCCGAGAAGTCTCTGGCTGAGAAGAGTTCAAATAGTAGACCAGAAATCGTCGACCAAGGAATATGGTTCGTTGAGCTGAGATCGACGAACGTCGAACACCTTTCCTTGAGCTGAAGATATCTCTAAGTCTTGAGTTTCTCTGGCAGTCTGGAGGATGGCTGGTCTACAGGATGATGTTCTAAGGACAAACCCTAGACTCTAGGACACAATCAATGACCCTGACTATACAAGGTGGGTCAAAGACATCCTAACTCAGTGAACCTAGCCCAAATCCAAACTAGGGATCCAACATGTTGTATAAATTGGTATGGTACTCTTTATACAATAGGCCTTGCAAAACAACCCCTTGGTCTATAGGTTTGTGTAGACATTCCTATAGGTCATGGTTACTTAGTTTACCTTCATGTACTTTACTTGCTGACCTGATTCATGTGTATACTCATATTGCTTACCTACTATTTTCTTACTTGTACTTGTGATTTTATGCCCATGATAAACTAGTTCTGCCGTCACATGCTTACTTTTGTTACTCTCCACCTTAAATACCTTCTCTTTTCTTCTCCTTACTCGGTGCCTAAGAGCCATTGGGGGAGGGGTGAGGGATGATAGGACTTAGTCTTTTTCAATAACGGTCATTGAACAAATCATTTTAGGGGATCCTGGAGCCGAACCTGGAGATGCAGCCCCAGAGGTCGGTGCGCTTGGAGGCAGGACAGTCTAGCATGGGAGTTTAGGCAGCAGGGATGGTGAGTTCTGATCATTAGTAATTACTATATATTTGCTTCCACGTTGAGTAACTTATAGTGAGGATCATGTTGTATCGGGCAGGATCCATCTTATTAGTATTTTGATTTATTGTTACTTTAAACTCTCCCTTCGTGGGGATTTATTTTATATGCATGTGATTTTTGGTGGACCAGTATTTGAGTTTTATTTTAGTCTTATACTTACTGTTATCTTCTGTGATCGGTATGGCCGGCAGGATAGGCATTTTGTATTGACGACCTTCACAGGTGTGTTGGTGTCACCGTAAAGCGGCGGTTTTGCACATAAGATCCTGTTGGTTTTGCAAAAATAAATGGGGTCTTACTAGGGTGTGTAAGCCAAAAACAGTCAAGATCTGAAATTGCTTCATTAAACGAGGCACGCCTGGATGTCATGCCCGGATGTAACGCCCGTGACCCAAAGGTCACGCCTGTGACCTGGGCGTGTAGGCCGAAAATGGTCTGGAATAGACTTCTGGCCTCTGTCTGCTGGTCATTACTGATGGTCACGCCTGTGACCCTTAGGACACGCCCAAGACTTGGGCGTGTAACTTTACTCCGACGTGGAGTGTGCTCTGGAGCTTCTTTATGGGTCACGACCACTTTTCACGCCCATGACCTGAAGGTCACGCCCGTGACAGGAGCGTGTAAAGTTGATTTTTCCAGCATTCTCCGTTTCATCTCCTTATTAGTCTTGTAAGCTCCAATTTGATAGTGGCCACCCAAATTTACCTAAAATAAGAAAACAAGGTAATTAATTATAAAATTTTAGTAAAATCTAACTAGAATGTATCTATTTATTCAATAAAAACTATACTTAAATAACCATAAATATTGACTTATCAAATACGCACATACTTAAGCATTTGCTATTTCAGAGTAAAACTATGCGAAGTACTTATAAGAAATTAATATATTTTTTAATTAAACTAAAAATTTATTAAATCAAAAGAAAGTTAAAAATTAACTTTCGGGATTCAAATTTTTATGTCCTAAAATATATTAGCCAAATATATTTAGCATAATTTTCTCAAATTAATTAACTAGACTTCAAAATTAAGTAATTAGCAAAAAAATAAAAAAAATTATTAACACTTTTAACTAAAAAAAACATAAAGGAAAATTCAAACTGCTATTTATGCTCTCTTAGTATTTTAATTTACATCTAAAGCAATTAAATTGGCTATCGGGGTTTGGGAACAAGGAAATTGAAGATGTTTTGGCTTGGGGGTGATGAAATTTATACTCTCACCCCACACAATTTTTTCCTATTTGATATTTGCATATGTTTACCAAGAAAATAATGAATTTTATTTTCTTACTTTTCATGACAGATGAACAAATATTTTATATCTTCAAATGAAAACTAAATTATTAGGAGTAAAGAATTTTATCCTCTTGCTCCATTTTTTAAATTTTTTGGGGTTGCATATGTGTACCAAGGAATACTTGATTCCCATGACATATGATCTAACAAAATAAAAATAAAAATTACATATGTGTATCATGGGATAATGAATTTTATCCTCTTATCCTCATGACTTGTGATCTAACAAGAAAAATTTAAAAAAAAGGCTAGCAAATATTTTAGATTAAATTAAAATAATTAGAGAGCAACTATAGTAAATTAAAATTCCCCAAGAATCTCAAAGTATAAGTGACTATAATTGCAATGTAGAAATTGTTGATCTAAGTACTACAAAATTGAAACTAATTTGTATTAGAGAGAAAAAGAACTAAATAAATTACTCTAAACAAATTTAATTTATTAGATATTTCTTAAAATCAAATCACCTAAAAATTAAATTCAACTAACAATGAATAAATAAAAGATTAGAAAATCAAAAATTATAAAAATTCTTATAAATAAACTTAGAATAAATTTCTAAAAATCACAAAAAATTAAGTAGGGGTTTATTACATTTTATTTTGATTTTTTAAATTAAAATCCTAATTTTTTTTGTTATTCTTAGACTTCCCAAGGGCAACCCAGTGACGGGTTCGCAAGGTACTAGGTGGTTTTGTGGGATGAAAGCCCAACACGGCCCTTTCCAAGAAATTAATTTTCGATTTTCCATATTTTTTATTTTTGATCAAAAATAAAAAGAAAATAATTTTTTAAAAAAGATTTTTCAATATTTTTTGATTTTTTTAATTAAAAAACTAATAAATGAGACTCCACCCTCATACTTAAAAATAAACATTGTCCCCAATGTTTATATTCAAGTAGGAGGGGGGTAAATAAAAAGAACTAAATTAAATTTTTTTTAGAAAAATACAAAGGAAAAACAAAAAATTAAAGATAAACAAGGGGTGTCTCCAAAGAGCGCTTTTCTTTTTTCCGTCTTTAAGCTAGACAGTTTGGGTTATGAAGAAGGAAAATAAAAATTAAAGTGCATATGCAACTTCCTTACTTCACGCTTTAGCGAATATGCCAAAGTCGCTCACCTGGTAACTCCTCCGCTTTATTCTTGATTTTCTTTTCTTGAAAGGTTGACTTAAAATGTAAATTCAAATCACCTATCTATACTTGAGGTGATTTGAATTTTTGTAGAGGAGCGGCAAATGGATCTTGGAAGACGTTTAAATGCAATGGCTCCTCTTCTACATGAAAATTGTTAGTGAAAGAAAAATCTAAAATTTGAGCGTCAGAAAAATCATCGCAAGGAGGAGGCTCTTGCGAAGTTATATGATTAGGCGCAGATTGTTTATTTTTTAAAATTAAATTGTTGTCTAAAATATTATTTAAAGAAATATTATCGGACACCTCATTTTGATGAATTTGAATTTCTAAATAATTAGAAGTGGCTCTTGAAAATTCATGAAAATAAGAATTGAGTGTAGTAGGAGAAGAAACAAATTCTTCTAATTCACCTGATGTGCCCATAATTTTAATAAATTCTTGATATAATAATTCTTCTTCATCTTCCGAATAAGACACCAAGGGGGACATGAAGACTCATCTTCCATACTAGGTGAAATATTAGAAGAGGGGGAGGAATCGTTAGAAAAAGTATTAATAAATTTTTTACATAATAATTTTTCCTCTTCCGAATAATACACTAAGGGGGCACATGAAGATTCATGTTCCGTACTATATGAAATATCTGACGAGGGGAAGAATCATTAGAAAAGGTATTAATAAATTTTTTGTTGGATCCCTAGTTGGATTTGGCCTAGGTTCACTATCTAGGATAATTGACCCAACATGTATAGTCAGGGTCATATCTGTGTTTTAGAGTTTAGGCTAAATCCTTAGAAACAACCACACATGGACCAGCCAACAGAAGACTGCAGAAGACTCAGACTTAGAAGAAAATCAAGTTCAGGAAAGTGAGTTCGACGATTCGTCGAACTCAGCTCGACGAAAGTCGTGCTCTGCTCGACAAACTCAGAGCAAATTCTCTGAGTTGAGCTCGACGATATTCGAACTCAGGTCGACTAATTCTGGGTAAGCAACTTCAACACATAAGTCCAGAATCCTTTCTCTGAACTCAGGTCGATGAAGTTACATTATCAGCTCGACGAACTTAGAGCAAAAAAATGGGAAGTTCTTCACAGAAAGCAGTTAGCTGATCTCAGGTCGACGAACTTAGTTCTCAGGTCGACAAACAAGGATTCCCAGGTCGACGAACAAGATTTCTCAGCTCGACGAACTCTGAACTCAGGTCGACGAAATTTGTTCTCTGCTCGACGATTTCTGTGCAGTTCCAGACTTGGAATTTTCCCTTCTTCTTGTCCTTATTCTATTGCAGTAATTTCTGAATACTCAATGCTCATATTCTCTAGAAATAGCCATTAGTGGCAGTAATGATTATGGTATTCATCAGGATTATTACTTGTCATTTTAATAGGATAGTTGGGGAAATCCATTAATGCAATATTCTCTCCAGCCGAATTTTCATTCTCTAGACAATCAGCATTCAATACAGACAATTCGAATTCAATGGAGAAATTAGACAGAGATATATAAATAAGATATTCTTATCTTTCAGTCGACAATACACAATAGACAATAAGGATAGCAGAACACAAAAAAGAAGACAGGCACCTGAAATTATTCAAGTAAAGGCTCTGTCTGTTTTCATCAAGTATTCTTCCTCCAGCAAGCTAAAAAGAGACAATCAACTTCTATCTGTCTATAACTTTCTGGAGATCGTTTCAAGAAGACCTAATCACCCTGCAGAGCTTCCATTCTTCCTGAACAAATCTTCATCTCACTGGGAGCTTTGACAACAACAAGATCCACTAGTCTTCTCAGTTGTTTTGAGAAAGAGAAGACACCATAAATCTCTCACCCCCTCTCTGTACAAAGGGTTCTTTAACTCCCTTCAAAAGTTATTCCTTGGTTGCAATTCTCCTAATCAAAAGACTTGAGTTGGTTTTTGAGCACCTAATCAAAAGCTCATTAGTGGCAGTCACCTGATCAAAACCTGTAGTGGATTCCTATCAGGGCGGTACAAGAGTGGATGTACCCAGGTTGGGGAACCACTATAAAATTCTTGTGTTGTCTGGTTGCCCTTTTCTTTTTGTTCTTATTGTGTCTGTGATAGATTAGGTTATATGTGTTGTGTTAGAATAGCTTAACTTAGGATAACTTTTAGCTTACTGTTAATCTGGTATCTCTTAAGCCATTACTCTGATATCATTTATTAAACAGTAAAAAGATTTTTTATTACTATATTCACCCCCCCCCCCCCCCCCCCCCGCTAGAGTAAATCAGGTCTAACCCTCATTTTCAATTGGTATCAGAGCAGTTTCCTTTGGCTGTACAAGCTAACCCTTGAGCCAATAGATCTTATGTTAGATCTGATCCTTTATTTCTCTTAGGATTATTTCCACAGCATGGCACAGAACAAGGATTATGCAAGCACCAGACCTCCAGTTTGTAATTTAAATAGATTTTCAATCTGGAACGCAAGAATAAAGCTCTATATAAACTCTATTGATGAGGTCATTTTCAACTCTATTTTGACAGGTCCTCCTCAAGCAACTGCTTCTACATCCAAATCAACTTCCAGCACTCATACAGTTCCACCGCCTGAGTGGACTGATGCACATAGGAAAGCTAAGATTGCAGATGCCAAAGACATGAACATTCTAGCTCAAACTATGTCTGATGATATATTTCAAAAGGTGGCTGAGTGCACTTCAACCAAAGCCATCTGGGATTCTCTAAATCAGATGGTGGCTGGTTCTGCTGATGAGAGAAGGGATAGGAGATCCAATCTCATCTCACAATATGAGAACTTCAAGAAGGATGAAGCTGAGTCAGTGAGTGATATGTACAACGGGCTTAGCTTAATCATCAATGAGCTAAAGACCTTGGACAAGGACATCACTCTGACAAAAATCAATGACAATATCCTTATGTGCTTCCCTAGTACATGAGATTCAAGAATCAGGCCAATCAGAGAAGCCAGAAGCATGACAAAAATCTCTACTGAATCACTGCTTGGAAAGCTAAAATCCTATGAGCAATTAATGAAGACTAGAGAAGCAGCAGCTGAATAGAAGACTCTAACACCTATTAGTAAGGAGCACAACATTGCATTCAAGGTTGCTGAAGAGTCTGAAGGGACTCCAGTCAATGAAGAGCTGATGAGCCTCTTTGCCAAAAGATTCTTCAAGATGGTAAAGAAGGACTTTAGAAGAAAGTCATCAAGGCAAGATGATAACCCAAAGTATGACAAGACTCCATCTAAGGAAATTGTCTATTTTGGATGCAGGAAGCCTGGACACTTCATCTCAGAATATTCAGAAACTCAGAAGAAGGACAGAAGAAGATATAAGGATTCCAGAAGAACACATCATAGTAAGCCCTCCTCCAGCAAATACAAGAGGAAGGAGAAAGGGTTTGTTGTAGAAACCTGGAGTGATACTGAGGAAGAGTCATCATCCTCCAGCTCCAGTGATGATGAAGAAGAAGAGAAGGTAAAGGAAGTTTGCCTAATGGCAATAAATAATTCCTGTAGTCAGTTAGAGGCTGAAGCTTTAGAAGATGAAAGATCTCTATCTGCATAGGATCAGGTAATAGCATCCTATGTTTTTAATTCAGAAGAATTTAAAAGTCCGTGCTTAGATCTAATAGACTCTGAGAAGGAAATCAAACTTCTCAGAGAAAGATTAACTGAGCAAGATAAGTACATTGCTGAAAATGCTAAACTAATAGATGAACTTACCTCAGCAAATGAACAAATTGCCTTCTTGAAAACTGAATTAGGGAAAGCCAAGAAATTAGAAGAATCACTTAATGGTAGAAGTTTAAAACTATTAGACATAACTAGTACTCTAAATACTAGGGCAAATAACAGTAAACTAGGACTGGGTGCATCATCTAATGAACCACCAATAATCCAGAAGAATCATTTATCTAAAACTGTAAATTTCATTTCAGATAAGGGTAAGAAGAATACTGAACAAGTAGACAAAATAAATGAAGTCTTAAAACAAATGGAACTCAAAAAAAATCTAAGAACAAGAAGAAAAATAACTACAACAATGTTCAACATATTTCGTCGAACTTAGATCGATGAAATATGTACAGTTCTTCGACCTCAGAATGACGAACTCTGAACGCCAACTATAATAATAGTTATTCTTCGATCCACGATCGACGAAACCAGTCTGGTTCGTCAACCAAAGATTGACGATATTGGTGTCCTGAGAATGAATACTTTCATTCTTCGAGCAGCGATCGAAGATCTTATCCCAATCCGTCGAACTCAGGTCGACAAACGTACCAGAGTTCGTGGATCCCAGATCAATCTTACAGAAACTTCAACTCCAATAGAAAGTATAATAATCACCTTAATCAACCTAGGGAGAATATCAACCCATTCACCCAATGGATAATTCCTCCCAGAAGATTTCACCCCTTAGGGTATAAAAGCCAACCTGAATGTTCTTACATTTCCAGTTTTTCTTATAAAAAGAAACAAGGACCCAAGATGACCTGGGTTCAGAACATCTAACTTGATTCCTTGCAGGTGAAGAACTATCTTATCACTCAAAATAAGTGGTATCTGGATAGTGAATGCTCAAATCACATGACTGGATGCAAGGATAGTCTAATCAATTTTAAGGCAAAGCTGGGTCCAAGAGTGATCTTTGGAGATTCCATCTTCGGACAAACTTAAGGCTATGGAGATTTCAACAGTGGATCTGTCACTTTCTAAAAAGTGGCATATGTAAATGGTCTCAAACATAACATAATATCCATAAGTCAGTTATGTGATGCAGGTTATCAGGTTTGCTTTACTAATTCCAATTGTATTATTTCTTCACATAATAAAACTGTTTTAACAAGTTGTAGACAATGGAATATATACCTAGTAAACTTTAACTTTGCTAGTTCAGAACTATGTTTATTCAATCAAGTTAGTAATAACAATATTCTTTGGCATAAAAGACTAGGTCATGTTAACCTTAAGAACATCTTTAAGCTATCTAGGGACAACCTTGTCAGAGGATTGCCTTCTGGCCCCTACAAGATGGAAAGCATATGCAAGGCTTGTCAAGAAGGCAAGCAAACTAAAAATAGCTTTAAGTTAATTAATAAGAGTTACTTACCTAAGATTTTGTACTTGCTACATAGGGATCTTTTTGGACCCATTGTTGTACAAAGCTTAGGAGGGAATTCTTACACTCTAGTTATTATAGATGACTTCTCTATATTCTCTTGGGTTTTCTTCTTGAGAAACAAGTCAGATAACTTTAAAGTCCTTACAGACTTTCTTAAGATCATAAGTATTGAGTATTCTACTCCAGTTGCATTGATCAGAAGTGATTATGGTACTGAGTTTGAATCTCTTCCCATGCAAAGATTCTGTGAGGAGGAAGGTATCAGGCATTGTTTCTCTGCTCCTAGAACTCCTCAACAAAATGGGGTAGCATAAAGGAAAAATAGAACCCTCATTGAATCTGCAGGAACATTGCTTGCAGATACACACATGCCCATATCCTTTTTGGCAGAGGTTGTGAGCACAGCAAACTATGTACTGAATAGAAGTTTGATACACAAACTTAAGGGTAAGACCCACTATGAATTACTCAAAGGGAAGAAACCTAAAATTGATTACTTTAGAATTTTTGGGTGTAGATGTTTCACTCATAACAATAATAAGAAACACATTAGAAAATTTGAAGCTAAAGATACAGAGGGAATTTTTTTTGATATTCCCAAGTTAGCAAGGCTTATAGGGTTTTCAATAAATCATCCTTAAAAATGGAAGAATTTGTACATATTTATTTTGATGAAGCTAACATGTATTATAAGGAGAAGGATTCTTCTACCTCATATCTATTGCAGGTACCTCACTTATGTGAGAAATTATGTGAGTTAAACCTTACACAAAAGGTCATATGACATCCTCATCCACAAGCTGATGAAGACAGTGAAGAAGAATTTTTGGAAAGTGTTGAACCTCCTTCAACAACAGACATTATTCCACAAGAGGAATTAACTCCGAATGCTGTTACTGAACTAACTCCACCCACTGACCTTGTCACACTAAGGGATCACTGATGGCGACGGTGATGGCGACGGTGATGACGACGGCCATGATGGCGATGGTGATGACGACGGCCACCAGGACGGCCAACTTGGGAATGACTATGTTGAAGATGTGCCGGCAAAGGACGTGTGACGTCGTAGAGGTCATGGTTACAAGCTTCGCCCTCGCAACAAGACTCATATTTGATATTTTAGCTTTGGTGTGCTAATAGCCACTTCATGATGGCTCTTTTAAAAAAAACATTATTTAATTTCTGCATTTTATTTATGTGGTGTGCCTTTAGCCACTTGTTATTTGCTTTGAGATGTAAGCTTATATAAGGCCTTGAACTTTTCATTTGATGGTAGACTTTAATTGAGATCAAAAATTGAATTTGCCAAACCCTAATTTTCCCTCTCTTCTTCTCCTAGCCGCCGCCCCCCTATTTCTTCCTTCCTCCAAACCGCCGGCCATCTCCTCTCTCCCTCTTGCTCTCGGCCGCCACCTTCTCTCTAGTGCTCGGCTACTCTCATCTCCCTCTTGCTCATGGCCATCCGAGATCCTCTCTCTCCAAGGATACTTTGGCCCATGCATGAGAGGTTGTTTGCAAGGAAGAAGATAGGGGTTTCCTCCACGGCGTGAAGTGAAGGAGATTAGCACGTTCATCATCCGTAGCGCGCTTCTCGTGAACTTTCAACAGAGGAGCGATCAAACTTGGTGGATCCACGCATCCCGGATCTACAAATCCGAGAGGGGTAACGAAAATTTCTACCAAAAGTTTTCTTTCTCTAGATAGTTCTTGTGGTGGACGAATTTTTGCGTTATTTTCCGATTTGTTTTTCTTCGCGGTTACTCAAATAATAGATCGGTATTTTTCTTTTGGATTTCCGAAAGATTCGTAAGAGGATTGGCGATCCTCGCTTCCTTTTTGTTGGGATAGATCCTACCATCTTTCGAATCATTTTGTTCTTGGTGGATCTATTTTGGTACAACCCAAAAGCTCGTTCGAGATCAAGATTATCTCATTTAGCTGGAAAGAATTTAGCCTATAGCCAACATTCGATCTATTTGCGGAACGGCGATCCGTATTGTTAGCGCGAGCGATAAATAAAATAATTGATGCGGCTGCGTTTTCGTTAGCGTGTGGAAGAGAGAGCGTAGATCGTGTCATAAGCGATATCGTGGCCTCCGTGACGAATCTCTAGGATATACCCTGCATCAATTTGGTATCAAAGCGAGGTTGTGTTGATTTCCCAATCGACACCATCCTTTATTTTTACCAAGGGTTATCCTCGTTCGCTAGGGTGTGCACTTCCACTACGATTCACATCAAATCTGAATTTTTGTTTTACAAAACTATACATAGTTGGGCTGCAATTAGTAAAACACAAAAAAAAAATTTTGCAGAAAATTACAAAAACAAATCTCAATTTTCTCCTCATTTTTTTAAGAAAAAAAGTCTGAAAAAGTTTTTCCTGTTGCTCACTTGTTTAGTGTCAAAAAAATTCAAACGCGTAATTTAAATCAGGACAAAATCATTGTTTGTCCCGTTCATTCATGCGCACTAGGTTGGGCACGGAATATCTTTCTCCACCTCACACATGGCAAACAACCAAGGTGAAGAGCATGCTCCGGCCACGATCGCCAAGCTACGAGGAGAGTTTAATGCTAGGTTTGACGCACTGACACAATTAATTGAAGGGCTCGCTGTAAACCAAGCGGCGCCCCGAAACAACGGCGTTGGAAGAAACCGACTGGGCCCCCAACCCACGGCCGCCAACCAGCGAGAGGAAAGACAAAATCATCCACGTGATCAGGACGATGAGTACCCACCGCGAGGTCATTATGAGTTCGACGTAACTAGGGCCGTTAAAATAGACTCACCCTCATATGATGGTTTGGAAGAGCCCCAACTATTCCTAGACTGGATCACGGGAATCGAGTGCTATTTTGAATGGCACGACCTGACGGACATTGAGAAAGTGAAGGTTGCACGGATGAAACTACTAGGAAGGGCCAAGACATACTGGTTGAACGAAGAGAGACGATTAGGTACGGTTAATGGAGCACCCCCAATTGGGTGGGCTGCCATGAAAGCACTTCTACACGACCAATATGTTCCCACTTATTACCGGACCCAAATGTTCGACAACTTAGCCTCCCTTCATCAAGGTAATGCTTCGGTAGCAGAATACATGGGACAACTTAAGGATATGTTGGTGCGTTGTGATGTTCGTAAGATGCACGAAATCACACTCTCCCGATTTCGTAAGGGACTCAACCCGGACATTCAAGGCAAGCTCTTGCGTTACGGTCACACGGACCTTAACACCACGTTCAATGCCGCCTTGGATATTGAAAAACACAATGCCTACAAAACCAAAGGACGAAACTTTCAGAAGGGAAAATCCCTCTTAGGACCGCATCCATCTTCCTCCACGCGAGACAAGGGAAAGTATCGATCGACGGATTCGGAGTCCATTATCATTACCGCTAGGAATAACCGGAATCCCACCAGTGAGCGAGTACCAATAGGACGAATCAGCAAGACTAATGCCACGTGTTATTCTTGCGGAATCCAAGGGCACTATTCTAGTGAGTGCCCCACGAAGAGCAAACTGTTAGCCCTATTAGACTCCACGTCTGAGCCTGCCGATATCGTCTATGGAGCGGGAGAAGAATCTGATGCCGAGCCGAGTGACATTGAGGACGATTCTTACATGATGGTGATGAGATGTATTTTGGCCACACCGCGAGCATTGGGCGAGTTTAACTGGACAAATATATTTACCTTAAATTTTAAGTGCGGTGAAAAATGGTGCAAATTAATTATTGATAGCGGTAGCTGTATGAACGTCGTTCCGTAGAACGCCATCGCACGCATGCATTTAGTCACCGAGCCGCACCCACATCCTTATAAAATCGCGTGGGTAAACAAGACGTCAATAACGGTCTCTAAGCGATGCTTGGTGCCACTAACATTGAAAAACTACGTTGATAATGTGTGGTGCGACGTCATCCCCATGGACGTGTGTCATGTCTTACTAGGACGACCTTGGCTTTATGATTATGACGTGACCCATTTTGGAAGAGCCAATACTTATGAGTTCAAATTCAATGGTAAGACCATTGTATTGAAACCATCGCCGCCCAAGGATCCGTCACCTGCGTCCAAAGATACCATTGTGCCGGTAGAAAAGAAAACGATAAGTCTGATAAGTAGGAAAGAGTTAGAGCGTGAGACTTTCATGGATGACATTATCTACGCTCTAGTTTGTCTCCAAGCTAAGGAGGATGCACCTTCGTTAGCGAGCCTCCCGTTATCCCTTCGAACTCTCTTAGAAGAGTATAAGGATGTATACCCAGTGGACTTACCACCTCAGTTGCCACCTATGCGTGATATCCAGCATGAGATAGATTTTGTCCCGGGTTCTTCGTTGCCGAATCAGCCCCATTACCGCCTCAACCCCTCTTCACATGAGGAGTTGCAAAAATTAATTTCAGATTTGTTAGCGAAAGGATTTATACGTCATAGTAAAAGTCCTTGTGCCGTCCCTGTCTTGTTAGTCCCGAAGAAAGATAAAACGTCGCGATTGTGTGTCGATTATCGGACTATAAAGAAAATAACTGTCAAGTATCGGTTCCCCATTCCCCACTTGGATGATTTACTAGATATGTTATCAGGAGCCGCCGTGTTCTCTAAATTGGATCTTAAGAGCGGTTATCATCAAATACGAATACGGGAGGGAGACGAATGGAAGACGACATTTAAGTCTAAGGATGGACTATATGAATGGCTAGTGCTTGGAGAGGGACTTACCAATGGACCTAGTACGTTTTCGCGATTGATGACCCAAGTCTTTAAACCCTACATGGGAAAATTTGTAGTGGTCTATTTCGACGATATTTTGGTGTTTAGCATCTCTCCGGGGAATCATGAAACTCACCTAAGAACAATCCTTACCACATTGCGCAAAGAGAATTTATTTATTAATCTAAAAAAATGCGCATTCGGTGTGTCTTCCGTAGAGTTCCTAGGATACATCGTGAGTTCAGATGGCATTCATGTGGATCTAAAGAAGGTTCAAGGAATTCAAGAGTGGCCGGAACCCAAGAATATAAGGGAAGTTCGAAGTTTCCACAGGTTGGCCACGTTTTACCGAAGATTTATTCGGAATTTAGTATTATGGCACCCATCACTGAGTGTATGAAGAAAGGAGAATTTAGTTGGACTAAAGCGGCCACTAGTGCTTTCCAAACGATTAAGGAACGGATGTCTGAAGCCCCCTTACTACGATTACCGGATTTTAGTAAAGTGTTTGAACTATCATGCGACGCATCGGGGATCGGAATCGGAGGAGTGTTAAGTCAAGAGGGACATCCGCTAGGATATTTTAGCGAGAAACTAGCCGGCCCAAAGTTAAACTATTCGAATTATGATCGCGAATTCTATGTCGTGATTCGTTGTCTCCAACATTGGCGACATTACCTTATATCAAAAGAATTCGTGATATTATCGGACCATGAGGCCCTCAAATTTGTTAATTCTCAAAATAAGATTAGCCCACGACACGCTAAATGGATCTCGTACCTACAGGAGTACACTTTCATTATCAAGCATCTGAAGGGTACATTAAATCGTGTGGCGGACGCATTAAGTAGGTTCACCTTATTACTAACTACCATGGAAGTGTCGGTCATAGGATTTGAGAGAATTAAAGATGAATATGTCCAATGCCCAGACTTTAAGGAAATTTATTTCGCCACTCAGGACAATTCCTCTACCACCATTTCGGCATACTATATCCGTGACGGATACTTATTTAAATATTTGCAACTATGTATTCCCCGCTCGTCATTATGACATTTTATCATATGGGAATTACATAGCGGAGGGTTAGGTGGACATTTTGGTAGAGACAAAACGATAACACTCGTAGAGGATAAATTCTTTTGGCCGGGCCTCAGACCCATGGTCAACAAAATCGTAGGAAGTTGTCGTATTTGTCAACTAGCAAAGGGACACAAGACCAATGCGGGTCTTTACACTCCACTTCCGATTCCGTCAGTACCATGGGAAGATGTCAGCATGGATTTTCTTTTGGGTTTACCCATGACATTGAGGCGTCACGGTTCTATTCTAGTCGTAGTAGACCGTTTCTCCAAAATGGCCTATTTTATCGCTAGTAATAACACCTATAATGCTTCAAATGTAGCAAAATTGTATTTCAAGGAGGTCGTGGCACATCGGGGTGTTCCCAAGACGATAGTGAGTGATAGGGATGTAAAATTTACAAGTTATTTTTGGAACACACTCTGGAAACTCATGGGCACTAAACTTATGTTTTCGTCGGCCTATCATCCCCTAACAGATGGGCAAACGGAAGTTGTCAACCGTAGCTTGGGAGGGTTACTTCGTTGTTTAGTGGGCAAACATAAAGGTACAAGGGATCTTATCCTTCCGCATGCTCAACTAGCGTACAATAATTCTAAGAACAGGTCCACTGGGTTGTCTCCGAATGAGATAGTGCATGGTTATAAGGCGCCAGTGCCTCTTGACTTGGTTCCGTTACCGTCTTCTTTTAAGTCAAGTCAATTTGCATAGGACTTCGCTTCACACGTTCACACTCTCCATGAGCATATTGGCAAGATGTTAGCTAAGCAATATTCTATCTATCAATCGAATGCTAACGTACATAGGCGAGCAGTCTCCTTGAACATTGGCAATTTGGTTATTGTTCGTCTTATCCCTGAACGGATGCCTTCGGGCACCATAAAAAAATTAGTGAACAAGAAAGCCGGTCCTTTTCGAATTTTGAAGAAATTAGGTGAAAATGCTTATTTGTTAGAATTACCCGTTGATTGGGGAATCTCCCCTGTGTTTAACATTTCGGATTTAACACTTTTTGTTGCTCCACCACCTGAACTGTCTGTCTCTCCGTTTAATAATTCCACTATACAATCTAATGGGGTGGGGGGTGAGCTCAATTCTGGATAGCTTTCTCCTTCGAAATCTACGGGAGGTATGCCGTCTATTGATGATGAAACTTGTTTTTCTGCTTCACCTAACGTTTTTCCGAGGTTTCCCCGGACGGATTTCTTGCCTGACAGGATTTTGCAGGATGATGTGTTTCCCACTCCCGACGGCGACATTCACAGGTTTTTGGTTCATTAGCGTGGTCGTCCGGCTTCGGACGACTCTTGGCTCTCTGCTGCACAGGTGGATCTTCTTGACTCGGACCTCGTACGCCGTTATATTTCAGCCCGCTTATCGGAGATGAGTCCTTTTGAGCGGCGGAGGATTGATGGCGACGGTGATGGCGATGGTGATGACGACGGCCATGATGGCGATGGTGATGACGACGGCCACCAGGACGGCCAACTTGGGAATGACTATGTTGAAGATGTGCCGGCAAAGGACATGTGGCGTCGTAGCGGTCATGGTTACAAGCTTCGCCCTCGCAACAAGACTCATATTTGATATTTTAGCTTTGGTGTGCTAATAGCCACTTCATGATGGCTCTTTTAAAGAGAAACATTATTTAATTTCTGCATTTTCTTTATGTGGTGTGCCTTTAGCCACTTGTTATTTGCTTTGAGATGTAAGCCTATATAAGGCCTTGAACTTTTCATTTGATGGTAGACTTTAATTGAAATCAAAAATTGAATTTGCCAAACCCTAATTTTCCCTCTCTTCTTCTCCTAGCCCCCCCCCCCCCCTCTTTCTTCCTTCCTCCAAACCGCCGACCATCTCCTCTCTCCCTCTTGCTCTCGGCCGCCCCCTTCTCTCTAGTGCTCGGCTACTCTCATCTCCCTCTTGCTCACGGCCATCCGAGATCCTCTCTCTCCAAGGATACTTTGGCCCATGCATGAGAGGTTGTTTGCAAGGAAGAAGATAGGGGTTTCCTCCACGGCGTGAAGTGAAGGAGATTACCACGTTCATCATCCGTAGCGCGCTTCTCATGGACTTTCAACGGAGGAGCGATCAAACTTGGTGGATCCACGCATCCCGGATCTACAAATCCGAGATGGGTAACGAAAATTTCTACCAAGAGTTTTCTTTCTCTAGATAGTTCTTGTGGTGGACGAATTTTTGCATTATTTTCCGATTTGTTTTTCTTTGCGGTTACTCAAATAATAGATCGGTATTTTTCGTTTGGATTTTCGAAAGATTCGTAAGAGGATTGGCGATCCTCGCTTCCTTTTTGTTGGGATAGATCCTACCATCTTTCGAATCATTTTGTTCTTGGTGGATCTATTTTGGTACAACCCAAAAGCTCGTTCGGGATCAAGATTATCCCATTTAGCCGGAAAGAATTTGACCTATAGCCAACATTCGATCTATTTGCGGAACGGCGATCCGTATTGTTAGCGCGAACGATAAATAAAATAATTGTTGCGGCTGCGTTTTCGTTAGCGTGTGGAATAGAGAGTGTAGATCGTGTCATAAGCGATATCGTGGCCTCCGTGATGAATCTCTAGGATATACCCTGCATCAATCACCCTAGATCTCAAGTGATTGGCGACATGTCAGTAGTTGTACAGACAAGGCATCAACTCAACCATATGTGATGCACGCCTATTTCCTCTCTCAAGTTGAGCCTCAATCCATAAATGATGCAGAGCAAGATCCCCATTGAATTATTGCAATGCAAGAGGAGCTCAATCAATTTGAGAGATATAGAGTTTTGCACATAATTCCTAGGCCCAAAGGCTATCCAGTAATTGGAACCAAATGGGTTCTCAGAAACAAACTTGATGCCCAAGGTATAATTGTGAGAAACAAGGCTAGGCTTGTTGCTCAAGGCTATAGGCAATAAGAAGGCATTGACTATAATCAAACCTTTGCTCCTGTTGCAAGGCTAGAAGCAATCAGGATTTTTCTTTCTTATGCTGCTTTTAAGAAGTTTAAAGTCTATCAAATGGATGTCAAGAGTGCCTTTATAAATGGAGAACTTAAAGAAGAGGTTTATGTTGAACAACCTCCATATTTCATCTCTCCAACTTATCCCTCATATGTCTTTAGATTGCATAAATCTCTCTATGGTTTAAAGCAAGCTCCAATAGCTTGATATGAGACCCTAGCTAGCTTATTGATAGAGCATAAATTCTCTAGAGGCATTGTAGAAAGGACATTATTCACTAGGCACCATAAGGATCAAATTTTATTTGTACAAATTTATGTAGATGATATTATATTTGGGTCTATAGATTCCAAACTATGCAAGAGGTTCTCTGACCTAATGCATTCAAAGTTTGAAATGAGTAGCATGGGTGAGCTCTCCTACTTCCTTGGTCTCTAAGTGAAGCAACTACCTGATGGCATCTTCATATCCCAGGCTAAGTATGCTAATGAGCTTCTCAAAAAGTTTGGGATTGCTGATGTCTCAGCAAAGAAAACACCCATGACCACTAATGCTGTAATAGACTCTGATGAACATGGGAAACCTGTTGATTAGAAATTATATAGGGGAACTGTTGGGTCCCTACTATACCTTGCAGTAAGTAGACCTGACATAATGTTTGCTACATGTCTTTGTGCTAGGTTCCAAGTGAACCCTTAAGAATCTCACCTAATTTTCTTAAAAAGGATTTTGAGATATATAAAGAGTTGTCCTAGTCTAGGACTTTGGTGTCCCACTAAGTCAGAGTTTGAGTTAACTGGAAACTCAGATGCTGACTTTGCTGGATGTAGAGTCGACAGAAAAAGTACCTCAAGAACATGCCAGTTCCTTGGTATGAGATTAGTCTCATGGTTTAGCAACAAGCAGTCATCTGTGTCTACATCAATTGCTGAAGCAAAATATATAGATGCTGGCAGTTGCTGTTCCCAAATGTTTTTGATTCAGTACCAACTTCTAGACTATGGGTTTGTTGAAGTATTAGACCGGGCGGCTTAGCGGTCTGTTCCAGCGGTTTGGTGACCGGGCGGTCTGGCGGTCTATCTGGTGCCTGGAGACCGGGCGGTCTATCGGTCTACCTCTGCGGCCTGTTCTATCCTGCTGGAGTTGCCGAGCGGTTAGCCCATCTGTCTAACCGCGCGGCCTATGCGGTCTCCATTAGTCTAGCCGCCCAGTACTGTAAATGTTTAGTCCCACATTGTTTGTATACTCTCTTTCTTATCTCCTCCATTCTATATAAGGGAGGCCATACCTTTGTAAATGATATCTTTTTTGGATAATAAAATTTCAATTATTCAAAAGTTTATTCGCTTGTCTTCTACTTTTCGCTTCTTTTCTCTACTTTCTTACATGGTATCAGAGCACACGGTCATTTCCCTCTGATTCTGTGCGCTCTCTGTTGATTCGCTTGTCTTCTACATGTGGATGATATTCTCCTTACTGGTGATGACCAAGATGGGGTGGACTTGACGAAGAAGCACCTCCGTCAGCACTTGGTCACGAAGGATATGGGCTCTCCAAAATACTTTTTGGGGATAGAAATCTCTCGGAAGCCTGACTCCTTGGTTCTCTCTCAACGGAAGTATGCCCTTGATCTTCTTCAAGAAGCAGGCTTGACAGGTGCCAAACCAGCTCATCTTCCCATGGCTGTTGGAGAGGACAAAACGTGGACGGATGACTCGCCTCCTCTATCTGATGTCACACGGTACAGACGTTTGGTAGGCAAACTCATCTATCTCACGGTGATTAGACCCGACATCGCCTACGCTGTAGGAAAGGTCAGTCAGTTTATGCAAGCTCCCAGGGAATGTCATCTTCAGTCCGCCCTGAAGATTTTAGAGTATATCAAAGCAGCACCGGGCAGGGGGTTACTCTTTCAGAAGAATGGCCATCTGAGGGTTGAGGCCTACTCAGATTCCAGTTACGCAGATGACAAAGGCGACCGTAAATCCACGTCAGGTTTTTGTACCTTTGTTGGAGGAAATCTCGTAAGTTGGAAGAGCAAGAAACAGTCTGTTGTTTCCAGATCCAGTGCCGAAGTAGAATACCGGAGTATGGCATCAACTACATGTGAGTTAAAGTGGTTGCGGGCTCTCATGCTTGACCTGGGCGAGGTATATGATTGTCCTCTCCCTATGTTCTGTGACAATAAGGCCGCTATACACATATCCAGGAATCCGGTCTTTCATGAGAGAACGAAGCATATAGAGGTTGACTGTCACTTCATTCGGGAGGAGATCTTGAAGAAACAGATTTGTACTCCTTTTGTCACCTCTGACAAGGAGTTGGCAGATATCTTCACCAAGCCGGTTTCTACTTCCTTCTTCCGCATTTGTGACAAGCTGGGCATGATTGATATCTATGCTCCAGCTTGAGGGGGAGTGTTGAAGTATTAGACCGGGCGGCTTAGCGGTCTGTTCCAGCGGTTTGGTGACCGGGCGGTCTGGCGGTCTATCTGGTGCCTGGAGACCGGGCGGTCTATCGGTCTACCTCTGCGGCCTGTTCTATCCTGCTGGAGTTGCCGAGCGGTTAGCCCATCTGTCTAACCGCGCGGCCTATGTGGTCTCCATTAGTCTAGCCGCCCAGTACTGTAAATGTTTAGTCCCACATTGTTTGTATACTCTCTTTCTTATCTCCTCCATTCTATATAAGGGAGGCCATACCTTTGTAAATGATATCTTTTTTGGATAATAAAATTTCAATTATTCAAAAGTTTATTCGCTTGTCTTCTACTTTTCGCTTCTTTTCTCTACTTTCTTACAGGGTTCAACTTAAATAATTCAACTATACTATGTGACAACACAAGTGCTATATCCATAGCACAATCCAGTCCATCACAGTAGTACTAAGCATATAGACATCAGGCATCATTTCATAAGAGAGTGTGTAGACAAAAATAAAATTAAGCTTGTCTATATCTACACTGATTTACAAAGGGCAGATATCTTCACCAAACCTTTGGATGAGAGGAATCATCTTTTCTTGATAAATCAGCTCGATATGATAAATGGAGAAGCTTTAATTTGATTTCTGTCTATGGTCGACGAATTTTTCAAAGTTCGTCGAAAGGAGCTCGACGAATAGAGAAAAGTTCTAGAGAATTTCGTCGAACGGAGATCGATGAATTCTCTGTGAGTGTAGTTTTTTTCGTTGACCGGAGATCGACGAATTTGCTTCGGGAAACTTTCGTCGACCGGAGCTTGACGAAATGTTTTCACATCTTCTGACTGAGATCGACGAATTCTTTTGACTATGAAATATTTCTTCGAACTCAGATTGAAGAATTTTTTTATTTTTTGTCGGATGGAGTTTGTCAATTCATATTCTGAAAAACCTTATATCTAGGTTTTCTTCAACCTCTGTCCCGTGCTTTCAGTTCCCTTTGCACTTAATCTTTGTTTTTCTCTTGCAGGTACATTCATGGTGATTCCAGCAAGCGCTCTCTCTTCCATGAAATTTGATATGGGCTTTGACATCGATTTTGACTCCTTCCAGTTCTCTAACACCATCTTTGTTGAAATCCTGAAGTTATTCAAAGAATAACATCAGAAACAGTTCATGACAATGAGAATCAAGATAGCGATGACTGAAGTCAAAGAATGGGTGTACACATCTATAACTCTAGAAGAAGATAATATGACTGGATCAGTTTTTTGTAATCTAGTTACCCTCTCCCCTTCCGTACTAACCGACATTTTCGGTCTTTTAAATGGTGAAGAAGAAATTGAAATGGACTCTGAGGAGTATGAAAATATGCTGACCAAGATGAGTCATTCCGGCGACAATCCTAACAAACTGCTCAAGAAGAACTTGTCTCCTGAGTACAAGTTCTTGACTGACGTAGTCGGCAAGGTACTGCTGGGTAAACACACCACCCATGACTACATAACCAGGCACCAGTTCACGGTGATGATTGCTCTGGTCGAGAAGAAAGCAGCAAATTGGGGAAAGCTTTTGTTTGATCTGATTAAAAAGAAAAACAACAAGGAAGAGGTCTGATTTGGCAGAATTCTGGGGATATTTCTGCAAGAAAAAGCACAAGAACATCTGGTCTCTACACCAGTGTTCATCAATGCCTCCAAGAGGCTTACCTCTGCCATCTTTGTTAGATGGGAGAGGAAGATAACCAAGCCAACCAAGGATTCCCCTTCCTCCAGACCTTCTGAGAGTACAAGGGCTGTTCCAGCCACTCCCTACCCTGCTGAAGATGTTCCACCTCCACCACCTCTAGCCTCCCCAATTCATCTCACTTCACCAGCTCATACCACAGTCCATACTCCAACACCTCCATCACACCATGGTACACCAACTTCATCACACCATGGTACACCAACTCCATCACACTATGGTACACCAACTCCATCACACCATGGTACACCAACTCCATCACAACATGGTACACCAACTCCATCACAACATGGTACACCAAATCCATCACACCATGGTACACCAACTCCATCACACCATGGTACACCAACTCCATCACAATATGGTACACCAACTCCATCACACCATGGTACACCAACTCCATCACACCATGGTACACCAACTACATCACAACATGGTACACCAACTCCATCACAACATGGTACACCAACTCCATCAAAACATGGTACACGACCCTCATCTCCTCTACCACTACACCTAGATAACATCCCCCTTTCCAACCTTCTATCACTACCTTCTTTTAAACTACTATCATCCCCCCTTCATACTCCATCACCTGCAGATGAGCCAATGCCAGATTCTCTACCTTCTCCTCCACCATCATTTTCCATCCATACTTCTGTATCCACTCAGACACCTTCTAAGTTCATGCAATTGGACCACCCTTCCATTCAATCTCTTCTGGCAATTCTCACTCCACTTATCAGAAACCTGATAGTAGAGGCTATTTCCCCTCTTGCTACTTCCATCTCATCCTTTGCTACCCACCTCTCTGCCTTCTTTGTCCCTCCTTATTCAGTCAGGGGCATGGCTCCAGTACCTACTGAAACCAGGTAGGGGGAGATACTCTATGAAGAAGTAGGTCCAGCTCCAGCAAAAGCAGCAGCAAAAACACCAGCAGAAGTAGCAGCAGCAACTGCAACAGAAGCAGTAGCAGAAGCAACAGCAGACACTGTTATCCCTGCTGATTTAATTGATTTCATTGAGTCTGATATAAATATGGATGAGACAGCTATAGCTGGAATAAACACTATTTATGATTATATTATCAATCCCACAGTAAATATTTTGAGTTTATTAAATACTTTTGATACAGTTCATTTGAACTTTCTTCCAGAAAATAACCTCAAGCCTTCTATGGCTATAGTTCCTTATACTTCTCCAATAAGCCCCAAAGTTTCCATGCAACTCAAGGCCAGTTTTGCAAGTATAGAGGCTCCAGTTATTCCATTTCCACCAAGAGCAGATTCTGTCATTGTGTCATCCCCTCCCAAAGCCATCTCTCCTCCAACATTCAAGATGGATGACAGTCCCATGCCAGATTTGGATGAGATCATGATGGCAGATATAGAACAAGAGAATCAGTTGTCTTTAGTTGCTAAAAAAGTTATTGAATCATTTGTTTTACCTCCAACTCCTCCTCAGGCTTAAAAGTTGCTGATATCTGCAGAATATCTAAAGGAAATTAATGTTTTATTTGATAATCCCCAAGATTCTTCAGATGATGATGATGAAGATGATTCAGATGACAATCCTTCTGCAAAGAAAAAGAAAATCTCTAAGAAAAGAAAAGCCCCTCCAGTTGTTGCCCCAAAACCTAATCCCACTTATGATACCCCATATTAAATTCTTCAGAATATCACTCCTTACAAGGGTATGCCAGCTTGGATGTGGCTGTCAAAGAATGAGCAGAAAGCTAAGAAGAAAAGCAGGAGATACTCTCCTCCTCCACCTTCTCAAAGATACAGGAAAGACCCTCCTCCTCCTCCACCTGTTGCTGGTGCTTCAGGACTTACTTCTGAGAGGTCTACCTCTTATTCTCAAACATACCAAAGACAACAATTTAGATCCTCTTCATATTTTGGAAGCAGCCAGCAGAGGCACTCCTCAAGCAGACAACATCAACACCATCAACATCAACAAACTCAACAACATCTACAACAAGCTCCTGAATATCAAAAAGCTGATAGTCCAAAGAGGCCTGAATCTCCTCCTATTCCATTTGAGGATCCTGAAACAGCTACTACTGCTAAAATGGCCAGGATCCAAGAACTGGTTGGATTATCTATGATAAACAAGGCTAAAGGTGAAGGAAAGGATCCCTCATAATATTCAACTATGTCCAAATACAGGAAAGAGGAATTAAATAGGTATGCTAAAGCAAACAAGTTCTTTAATGTAGATGATTATATGCAATTACATCCAGAGGCTGTAGTACCTAGAGCCACTTCTCTCAATATAATTGGTGTTGCTGATATGACAATGTCAAAGAGATAAGCTATCAACCCAAACAGAGAAATCATATTCAGACAGCCTTCTGGAAGTTCTGATAAAGGAAACCAGGAAAAGGAAACGCTGAAGAAAAATCATTAAACATTCTGCTTAATTTTTTATATGTATTCTGAACTCTTATTGTTATTTCACAAAGCTACATTGTAAATATCTGCTGTAGGTTATAAATTTTACTGCCAGATATATTTTTTCTTTTGCTTTGTGAATATTTTTTGTTTGGATTAGTGACCTCACCCAAATAGGGGGAGATTGTTGGATCCCTAGTTGGATTTGGGCTAGGTTCACTATCTAGGATAATTGACCCAACATGTATAGCTAGGGTTATATGTGTGTTCTAGAGTTTAGGATAAGTTCTTTGAAACAACCACACATGAACCAGCCAACAGAAGACTGCAGAAGACTCAGACTTAGAAGAAAATCAAGTTCAGGAAAGTGAGTTCGACGATTTGTCGAACTCAGCTCGATGAAAGTCGTGCTCCGCTCGACAAACTCATAGCAAATTCTCTGAGTTGAGCTCGATAATATTCGAACTCAGGTAGATGAATTCTGGGTAATCAACATCAACACATAAGTCCATAATCCTTTTTCTGAACTCAGATCGACGAAGTTACATTATCAGCTCGACGAACTTAGTGTAGGACCCCCCCCCCTCCCGGATCCCAAAACACGACACGAAGGGGGGTCTTATGCCCGGAACAGCTGCCTTGCGGTAGCATTAGCACACGGGCTAACCTGTACCACAAGACGCCTATTCTGCCGGCTACAACAATATCAATATAACATGCCAACCCAACAAAAATGTAAGCAAGAGAAGTCAATCCACACTAAGTAATAATGTCCAAATCAGTACAACAAAAGAGAAGCTAAAACATGCTTCTACATATCAGAGTACAGCTATAGAAATTGCCCAAAAGGGGCTACATCAAAACCTCTCAACACTCACATCTGTGACCGATGGTATCGACGGCACCGTCACTTCAGGCCCTATCATCCTGGCCTGGCTGTCCTGCTGCATAGTCCGCGGCTGCTCTACCTGCGGTGTGACCTCCTAAAAGGAAGACGTAGCAACTGTTAGTCGAAAAGGCTAAGTGGCTCCACAACCGCTCCCTCGGCGACTCCTCGGCACCGGGCGGAGAGAAGGAACAAGGGTAATATATATATATGCAAGTAAAAGAAGTACAAGCAGGTGGAAATAGTGTAAGAGTAACAGTATCATGATCAAGCAAATATTTAAGAGCTATAGCAAACTAACAAGTATAAGTAACAACAGGAAAGTATCTTAACTTATAAGAATGCCCATACAAACTTATAAGTTAAGGATCGGGTTACATAAAGGTAACTTATCGTATACGAGTGCCCATACATACTTATACGATGAGGATCTCGTTGTGTAATGTTATGAAATGTTATGTATGCTATACAATGACTCACCCATGATCACACATATGCAATTGCTATGTCGACACAGACTATAGTTCCCACTTTTCGAGCAGGTAGCTAACCTCTCAGGCATCAACCGTCGTGGCCAGGCGGTGACAGTAGAACGGGCACTTCTACTACTAGGCGGGTATCCACACTACTTCACCTCGGCCTCCGTACGCCTCAACGCTAAGAACACAACAGCGGAGACCATGTGTATTATGGCCCAGCGGGAGCCTCCGGTAGATGTGCACCGAGGACCAAGCCCCGAACTGACCTTATGTGACTCGGAAGGAGCCTCAGAATTAAGCACGAGGACCAAGCCCAACCATTTACTTGGCACGGAAGGAGCCCCGGGACATGAACACCGAGGAACAATCCCAACCGCCCAAAGTCTAACTATCAACTCTCGTCGGTGTGACGATTGGCGAGCCCGTAAACCTGCCACACTATCCTTAACCCAGGATTACGACACCGCATGTCGACTCACACCACATGGAATTTCACACCACCGTGGCATGGAAGGAGCCTCAGAAGAAGGCACGAGGACACAGCCCAACCATCCATCCATACCTTATCTCAACACAAACCAAACAAGTGACGGTCAACACCGCACTTACATCCTTTCACAATACTACCCATAGGGAGACGACGCTCTAAGTATTGAACTACTAAACTCATTCCATTAGTCAAACATACTCATGGCCATAATTTATTCCTCTACATGACTTTCCAAATGATGACAACATAATATAAACATGATGGGCATATAAAGATCTATCAATTTTTCCGAATGGTAACAATAAATTATAAACATGATGCGTGTATAAAGATCCATCAATCTTTCCAAATGATAACAACATATTATAAACATGATGCGCATAAATAACAATCTATCAATTTCTATCAAGTCAATTCGTTTAAATAAGCTTGCTTCACAATTTGATTATTTGAAATCTGATTAATAAACTTCATCAATCATACAACTAAAATGATTAATCATAAAATAGTTCATTCAAGCCAAGTAACTTGCAATATTAATTCCACCGAATCAAAATCCATATTATATAAAACCCAGAATTTAGGTGCAGAGTAAATCTGGACTGAAAATTCGACCGAAGATTCCTGAAGCTACAAGAATCCGCTGAAGACGTGTAACCCCTCAATGGAAAGGTCTTTCCATGGGCTACAACTTTCGTATTCAGATCTCGACCCAGATTTGAAATTATCCTATCTGAAATCAGACTTGAAGTCCGCTGCGTACAGAACACAATCTCTGCATGCAGGATTTATCGAACGTCATGTTCATTCAGACTTTCCCATGTCTATAAACTTTGCATGAAGACGTGCAACCACTCGTTGGAAAGGTACTTTCAAGGGCTTCAACTTTCGTGTTTAGCCGAAAGCCCAGATCTGGCCATATACTTCATGAAAATGGCCTAGAAGATCGATGCGCGCGGAATACAGATTCAGCACGCATCTTGAGCCGGAATGAATGACATTGGTTCATCTTCCTCCTCAAGTCGATCCTCTCAGATCACCTCCAGAAATTCCTCCACCCTTATTCACCCTTATGAGGCCTTTGCTCTTCACAAAACCCTCCTCCATCTCCACATAGAAGATCGGAGAGGTTGAAGACACCACTAACCAAGAGCACAAGCCCTGGATTGGCCTCACCCTAGAGAAAGCATCTTCTCACATGTTTAGACTCTTTTGAGTCGACATCTCGCATAGATATCTACAGATCTAGAACCAAGGGAGATGGTAGGAAGCTCACCTCGATTCCAGCAGTTCCACCATTTCCGGCCATGGATCGTGTAGTTCTTCGCGGTGGCATCTTCTCCTTCACGGCGATGGCGGATTTTCCCTCCCTAGAACTTGCTCCTGCAGTTCTCCTCCTACAGAAGTTCTCTCAGACAATAGGGCTGGAGAGAGAAGTGAAACTGCTAGGGTTTCCTAAGCCCTTTAAAGTGAAACGCCATCGGTCACGCCGATGGTCACGCCCGTGACATGGGGCGTGACCCCTATCAACTACCGAGAATTCGTCGAACTCAACAAAAATCATCGACCGGAGAACACACCCCGGTCACGCCCATGGTCACGCCCGTGAAACCGGGCATGACCCCTATCAACTATGCGATGATTCGTCGAACTCAACCAAAATCTCGACCGGAGAACACGCCCCGGTCACGCCCATGGTCACGCCCGTGACAGGGGTCGTGTCCCGTGTTCAACTACTCGACTATTCGACAACTACTCGATTGCTCGACAACTGACTGGATATTCACGGGCATGGTCATGCCCGTGTTGGACCAGTCATGCCCGTGACATGGGCGTGAAACTCACTATGTCGAGAATTAACTACCCGTGTCCTGCTCTGGACAACTCGAGGGCTGGTTTCTCCTACATTCCCAAGTGCAGCCCAATTTCCAGCACTTCCCTGGACCCAAGTCAGCTCTCTGGACTCAAAAACGCGCACAAGGGGCCTAGTGCGAATCGGGACGTTACAAATCCTATAAACAAAATAAAAGATTTCATCCCCAAAATCAGGCTTGGGCTAGGGGAGAAAAGCATAACAGGAAAATCAACATATGCTTTTAAATAAAATTACCTTGAGCAAACAACTCCAGGTAGCGTTGCTGCATCAAATCCATTGGCTCCCATGTATATTCCTCCTTCCCATGATTAGACCATAGCACTTTCACCAAGGGAACACTTTTGCAGCGCAACATTCTTGTCTCGCTATCTACGATCCGCACCGGCTCCAGTCGCACCGACCTATCAGACGCCACAGCACCATCAGTTTTGGGGATGTATTGATCGGGCCGCAATAACGCCTTCCGAAGCGACGACATATAGAATATGTCATGGAGGTTCTCTAGCTCTGGAGGCAACTCCAACCAATAGGCCAACGGGCCAATCCTTTCCAATATGGTATAAGGCCCAACATACCTTGGGCTGAGCTTTTTCACACCATGCACACGTGACAATCCATGCATCGGTCGGTTTTTTCAGGAACACCTTATCACCCACTTGGAACTCCACCATTCGGTGCTTTGCATTATAGTACTTTGCCTGTCGACTTTGAGCCTCCAACATGCGATCCCGTATCAATCTGACCGCCGTATCAGTATCATCTATATATTCATTTCCCAATGCCTCCGGATCTTCATCCTGCACCCAAGACAAGGGAGTCATGCACCTTCTTCCGTAAAGGGCTTCATGGGGCGCCATACCGATACTCGCCTGATGGATATTATTGTAGGAGAATTCCACTAGGGGAAAGAGTCTTTCCCACGGCTCTCCTCTGTCAAGCACACATAACCTCAATAAATCCTCCAGTGTTCTGATGGTCCGCTCAGACTGACCGTCCGTCTGAGGGTGGAATGCAGTACTAAAGGTTAGGAGCGAGCCCAAATAAGCCTGCACCGCCTTCCCCTCCTTGGAAGTAAACCGACCATCCCGATCCGAAATAATTATCTTGGGCACGCCATGATACCGTACGAACTGCTCCACAAAGAGGCGTACCAAAACGTCCACGTGTGCTTCCTTCTTCATTGGAATGAATCGGGCCACCTTTGTCAGTTGATCAACAATAACCACACTGAGTCATTCCCGGAGCGGGAGAGAGGTAGCCCATGGATGAAGTCCATGGAGATATCCTCAAACTTCCACTCGGGGATGGACAACGACTGCAACAAACCACTGGGACTCTTACATTCGGCCTTCACCCTTTGACAAGCTTCGCAATGTGTAACATAGTAACGAACATCCTTCTTCATTCCCGGCCAGCACATGGTCTTCCGTAAGCCGGCGTACATCTTAGCAAGACCCGGTTGTACTGAATATTGAGAGCTATGTGCCTTTCTCAAGATATCTTCCCGGATTTTGCCACCCTTGGGAATATAGAGTCGGCCACGGAAATAAACAAGGCCGTCTTTTAGTGTGTAATCATCAGTAGTCCCATCTTCAATTGCCTTGATTGCCGGGGCCAAGGCCGCATCCATTCCTTGCTCCACCTGAATCTGGTCCCGGATATCACAAACTATGCTCATGCTTGCCAAATGCTCCGCATACTATGCCAAAGGAGCCTTGAATACCAAAGTAATAACCATCTCCTCAATCATCCGAGCCAACTCCATACTCATCAACCGAGACTTTGGGCTAGATCCTGGCACTTTTCTACTCAATGCATCGGCTACCGAGTTCGCCTTTTCGGATGATAGTTTAAGGTGAACTCATTATCGCACAGAAACTCTAACCATCACCGTTGCCTCAAGTTCAACTCCTTTTTGTGTATGAATGTACTTCAAGTTTTTGTGGTCTGAAAAGATCTCGCAGTGGATGTCGTATAGATAGTGCCTCCAAACCTTCAAGGCGAACAACACTGCTCTCAACTTCAAATCATGGAACAGGTAATTAATTTCATGTTTCTTTAACTGTCTTAAAGCATATGCGATCACGTGCCCATGTTGCATCAGTACCGCTCCCATCTCTTGATACGATGCGTCGGTGTAAACCTGAAATCCTTCCTTCCCAGATGGAAGTGGAAGGATGGGGGCGGAGGTAAGCCTATCCTTCAGCTCTTGGAACGCGGCTTCACATTGGGGAGTCCACTCAAATGGCACACCTTTCTTCGTCAAAGAAGTAAGAGGAAGGGAGATCTTGGAGAATCCTTTCACAAACTTGCGGTAGTACCCAGCAAGTCCAAGAAAGCTTCGTACATCGACCGCCGACTTCAAGGGAGACCACTCCTTCACGGCTCGCACCTTTGCTGGATCCACTGCTAATCCTGCACCACTGATCACATGCCCCAAGAAAGCAACCTCCTTGAGCCAGAATTCACAGTTGCTAAATTTGGCGTACAAGGCGTGCTCCTTCAATTTCTTCAACACCAAGTTCAGGTGCTCGACATGCTACTCCTCCGTCTTTAAGTAGACCAAGATGTCGTCGATGAAAACAATGATGAAGATGTCCAAATATGGCTCAAACACCTTGTTCATCAGACTCATGAAGTTCGAAGGGGCATTTGTGAGCCCAAATGGCATTACCGTGAACTCATACAAACCATATCTTGAACTGAAGGCCGTTTTCTGGATGTCCCCATCTCATATCCTCAACTGATAGTATCCAGAGAGCAGATCCAGTTTAGAAACCCAATATGCTCCCACTAGTTGATCGAACAACTCGTCGATCCGAGGTAGCGGATAAGTGTTCCGCACCGTCAGCCGATTGAGTTCCCGATAATCTATGCACAAACACAGGGTTCCATCCTTCTTCTTCACGAACAGTACAGGGGCTCCCCAGGGTGACGAACTGGGGCGAACGAACCCTGACTCCACCAGTTCTTGCAATTGAACTCTAAACTCCGTGAGTTCCTTCGGGGCCATTCTATACGGGGCCTTGGATACAGGCTTGGCACCCAGAACTAGATTAATCTTTAAGTTAATCTCTCTATGCGGAGGTAATCCTCGTAGCTTCTCAGGAAATACATCGGGAAAATTCCGCACTAACCGTACATCCTTTACTTCCAATGCTTCCTCCTTCAACTCGAACCAGATCATGAAGACCTCGTCCCCCTTCAAATGGGCCTTTACAGCCTTAACAAAAGATAATATCATACGCGGCGCGAAGCCAATACCTTGGAAGATGACGTCAGAGTCTCCATATCTCAAATAGATCCGCTTCTCTGCGCACTCGATCCCCGCGATGTACCAGTCCAGCCATGTCATGCCCAAAATGATGTCAAACTCCGGCATTCTCAGGACCGTTGTAGGAGTATCAAAGGCCTTCCCATCAATAAATAACTCCAACTCATACTTGGCGGTTGCGGTCATCTCCGAGCCGTCCAGAAGTCGTACTCGTCGGGCTATGCCGGTAAAGTTCTGTACACCCTCCATGTCTTTTATGAAATCCTCGGACATAAATGAGTGTGAGGCACCGGTATCGAACAGCGCATAGGCCGTCTTCCTGCCAATTATCATGGTGTCTAAGTACCAACAACCAAAACTTATTGATAGGTTTCTAGTAAGTCTTAATCAATTCAAGTTAGACCATGAAAATATGTTAATTAATTAAATCATACCTGCAATCACATCTTGGGGGTTTCATTCTTGCGCCATGTCAACCGCGTACACCTGATCCCTAGCAGGGTCGGGTTTACCTCCTCGCGGTCCTCGTCCCCGACCACGTATGTGACCACGCCCTCAAGGAGCTGCTGGCGGGAGAGCGAGAGTGACGTTTCCAAATAGCTGCGGGCAAAAACATCGGATGTGGCTCGGCTGGTTGCATTCGAAGCACACCAGCCCATGACGCCCTTCAGGTTGTTGAAATTGCTGAGGCTATGGTGGTGGAGGCAACGCAGGATGCTGCGGAACCGGATGCTCCACAATATAGTTTCGGTGGACACGCACTCCACCTCTTTGATATCCTCTTCCTCCTTTGAAGTCCCGCCTCCTTCTATTGCTTGGGCCGACTTCCATCACGTCCTCCGCAGGCCTCTTACTACATCCCAGCTGGTCCGCCTCCAATATTTTCGTCATATCAATGATCTCTGCCAAGCTACCATCCGCTATAAACAAAAGGGACTGCCTTAGGGGATCTCGCAGCCCTTTGTAGAAGCGCTTGGCATAACCTCTGTCATCCAACTCGTAAGAATCCGCAAACCTTGAGAGATGCTGGAATTCCCGCTGGTATTCCGTAACCGACTTTGATCCCTGCTTTAGTAGAAGAAACCTCTGCTCAAGCTCAACTCGTGCCGATGTAGGGATAAAGTGCTCCAAAAAAACACCCGAGAATTCACTCCAACTTATCTCTGTGTAGACTCGGCCTTGGAAGGTAGAGCCCATGAGGGACTTCCACCAATTCTTAGCATGTAAGTCCAAGACGGACACAGCCAATGTCACTACCATGTTGGTCGGGTAACGGATACCAGCCAACAACTCCTGTACCGTGTCTAGCCATTCCTCTGTTCATACGGCTGACTCTGTCCCAAGGTAGGCGGGAGGGGAGAGAGCCCGAAAGGTGCTCAGCCAGTTGGAGCTCGGGGCCTGTTGTTGCACCGGGGGCTGCTGCGCCCTAAAAGCATCGATGATGGCAGTGAGCGTCTGCCCCAACTCAGATTGTTGAAACTGAGTGGGAGTGGGTATGGAGGGCGCAGGAGTGCCTCCCACCTACTCAACGAGCGCTGGAATCTACACATAAAATGCAAACGTATGGTCAGGGTGGCTAATCTTAAGGTCAAAGTTGGACATACTTAGCGTGAATTACATATGTGCACATCACTACTTCCACTAAGTCAGTTTGTCCCCAAACTGACTAATCAAACGGGGATGACACCATTTTTGAATGACTTCTTTAGTTGAGGATCGTGGCAAACTGATACCATTTGTAGGACCGCCCCCCCCCCCTTCTCTCGGATCCCAAAACACGACACGAAGGGGAAGGTCTTATGCCCGGAACAGCCGCCTTGCGGTAGCATTAGCAGACGGGCTAACATGTACCACAAGATGCATATTCCGCCGGCTACAACAATATCAATATAACATGCCAACCCAACCAAAATATAAGCAAGAGAAGTCAATCCACACTAAGTAATAATGTCCAAATCAGTACAACAAAAGAGAAGCTAAAACATGCTTCTGCATATCAGAGTACAGATATAGAAATTGACCAAAAAGGGGCTACATCAAAACCTCTCAACACTCACATATGTGACTGACGGTATCGACAGCACCGTCACTTCAGGCCATGTCGTCCTGGCCTGGTTGTCCTGCTGCGTAGTCCGCGGCTGCTCTACCAGCGGCGTGACCTCCTAAAAGGAAGACGTAGCAACTGTTAGTCGAAATGATTAAGTGGCTTCACATCCACTCCCCCGGCGACTCCTCGGCACCGGGAGGAGAGAAAGAACAAGGGTAATATATATATATGCAAGTAAAAGAAGTACGAGCAGGTGGCAATAGTGTAAGAGTAACAGTATCATGATCTAACAAATATTTAAGAGCTATAGCAAACTAACAAGTATAAGTAACATCAGGAAAGTAACTTAACTTATAATAATGTCCATACAAACTTATAAGTTAAGGATCGGGTTACATAAAGGTAACTCACTGTATAAGAGTTCCCACACAAACTTATATGATGAGGATCTCGTTGTGCAATGTTATGAAATGCTATGTATGTTATGCAATGACTCACCCATGATCACACACATGCAATTTCTATGTCGATACAGACTATAGTTCCCACTTTTCGAGCAGCTAGCTAACCTCTCAGGCATCAACCGCCGTGGCAAGGCGGTGATAGTAGAACGGGCACTTCTACTACTATGCGGGTATCCACACTACTTCACCTAGGCCTCCGTACACCTCAACGCTAAGAACACAACAGCGGATCCCATGCGTACTATGGCCCGGCAGGAGCCTCGGGTAGATGTGCACCGAGGACCAAGACCCGAACTGACCTTGTGTGACCCGGAAGGAGCCTCGGAAGTAAGCATGAGGACCAAGCCCAACCGTTCACTTGGCACGGAAGGAGCCCCGTGACATGAACACCGAGGGCCAAGCCCAACTGCCCAAAGTCTAACTGTCAACTCCCGTCGGTGTGACGATCGGCGAGCCCGTAGACCTGCCACACTATCCTTAACCCAGGATTACGACACCGCGTGTCGACTTACACCACATGAAATTTCACACCACCGTGGCATAGAAGGGGCCTCGGAAGAAGGCACGAGGACACAGCCCAACCATCCATCCATACCTTATGTTGGGTACATTGGAATATATGTACCTGATTTGAAAAAGCCTCAGCCTACTCAATGATATACATCAAGATGTATTTGATGTGCTTTGAGTTTCTTTGTGCAGGTTAAGTAACTGCATGTTTGCAGGAAAAGTTTCTAAGTCCATGTGTCGACACCTAGAAGAAAAGTGTCGACACTTAAGAAGGAATGTGTCGACACCTAGAGAAGGAGTGTCGACACTTGAAGTAATTGTGTCGACACCAGGAATGCAGAGTCGACACCAGAAGGAAAGTGTCGACACATACAGGCAGTGTCGACACACAATGAAGAAATGTCTACATAATCAGTGTCGACACTTAGAAGCAGTGTCGACACCCAGAGAAACTTTGTCGACAGCAAAAGTGTCGACACTAGGAGGCTGTGTCGACACTCAGCAAAGTCTCAACACATGAAGAATGTGTCGACACAAAGGAGATGTGTCGACACTCAACAAAGTCTCAACACAAGAAGAATGTGTCGACACAAAGAAGATGTGTCGACACTCAGCAAAAGTTTCAACACAAGAAGATATGTCGATACAAAGGAGTTGTGTCGACACTTAGCAGAAATCAACTAAGTATCAAAGAAGAAGGACTTATGTCGACACACAGGATCAGTGTCGACACATTCTGAAGGAGCAGTGTCGATAAGCAGTTTCTACAACACAAGAAGTTGTGTCGACACCATGAAGGATAGTGTCGACACTTAGTCTACTTGTGTTGACACTTAGTTCATTTGTGTCGACACATAAAGACTATCTGTCTCGACACTTTCAGACAGTGACAGAGATTTCAAGAAGTGACTGGATGACTTGACAGCTGCCATTTCAACCGGTCAACTACTACTGTCAGAGCTGTCAGAAGATCGTTAGAAACCGGATCAGCCGGTCACCATGAAGAAAGCTTTTATAAAGGCTTATTCCTTCAACAGAAGGGGATGATTATCATTAGAGAAAGCAATCATTGAAGTGAAGATCTAAGAAGTTGGAGAGAGAAAGCTCCTTCTAAGAAGACAGCTATTGAACCAAGCTGCTAAGAAAGTTTCAGATTGAGATCTGATTATCAAGTCAGCAGTTGATTGAAGATCATCTGCCTAGAGATACAACCCTACTGTGTTCTAATTCAAGAAGCGTTGAAGAAAGCCAAGGGAGGTTTATCTCTGCAAAGTTCTTTCAAGAACTCATCAAGAAGCCAGTCAACTCATCTTTCTCAATCAGAGTTGTGGTTATTAATCTTTGCACTCTTTATTTTATGTAGGATCCTAAGGGATCTGAGTTGTAAGCCTATATTTATAAAGGCTGAGTGGTAGGGCTTGTGTTCCTGAGTGTAGGAGATACATTTCTCTGAGTGTAGGCCTTGTTGAAGGCTGAGTGTAGGCCTTGTTGAAGGCTGAGTGTAGGTCTTGGTGAAAGGAGATCTTTGGCATTTGGAAAAAAAGGGTTAGACTTTTTATGGAAGCCTCTGACCTAAGAATTTACATTACAGTCAAAGAAGGGTCATATGTGCCAATGAAAGTATCTATTCTAGATGCCAATCAGAGAACTCCTAAAGACTATTCAGAAATGATAAAGGATGAAATAATTCTGGACACTATGGACAAGAGGGCCCAGAATATTATTGTAAGTGCAATTGATGATGCCATATTTCAGAATCTGATTCATTGTAAAACATCAAAAGAAATGTGGGACACACTGATAGTTTACATGGAGGGATCTGAAGAAGTTAGACAAGACAGGAAGTCTTTATTAAATCAAGAGTATGAAAGCTTCAGATAAGGCAGGTCTGATAGCATTACTGAGTGTTATAAGAAATTCTATAGGATTGTTAATGAGTTAATGTCCTATGGAAGAGAATTCAGTAATTATGAGCTGAATGATAAGTTCTTGAGATCACTAACTAAAGACTGGGATACCAAGATTTGTGCCATAAGGGAAATGGCCAAATTAGAAGACATTCCTCCTCCAACTTTGTTTGGAAAACTGTTATCCTATGAGATGCAGTTAATGGTTAGAAAGGAGGAAGAAAAGACTACAAGAGTGGAGCACAAAGAAAGAGTTGTGGCCTTCAAGACTGAAGCCACTAGGAAATATAAAAGCAAGTCTCCATCTCCACCTCAAAAAGTTGTTGAGTTTGAGACAGATACTTCAGATAGCAAGAAGTCAGAAAGCTGTGAAAGTGATGAAGACTTTGCTACATTTACTAGGCACTTTCAGAAGTTTCTAAAGAAGAAGCAGTGAAGATCCAAGCCATCCACTTCACAGACAAAAGATGACTATTATCAGAACAGGAAGTCATCAAAGAATGACAGGAGAAAGTCCAAGTATAGTAAAACTACATCCTCAAAGATAGTATGTTATTATTGCAATAGACAAGGACATGTAATAGCTGATTGTCCAGAAAAGAGGAAAGAGTCCTCTGACAAGAAGAAGACACAGTTCAAGGGCAAAAAGGAAAGGTCCTTTATTGCCAAGAAAGATAAAAATCTGACTGATATGCCATCTTCAGAAACAGATTCAGAAGCTGAAGCCTATATTGGCTTGTTTGCTGAAGAAGAAGAAAATGAGTTCATGCAACTAATGAACTCAATTTATGAGCATGAGGACATTCAGTGCAAGGGACTGATGGCCTTATCAGAAGGAGACAAAATCAAGGATCAGCCTGGACCTAGTCAGGTACAAAATTGTTCTTCAAGTTCAATTTCTGGTACTGAGTCAGATTCAGATACATCAGCATCAAGTGATGTGAGTGGATCTAAATCTGAAGGAGACATTCATCAGTTAATTGATGAATATAGAGTATTGTTACAGGCTTTGAAGAAAAGCAAACTCTTGACCAAAACTCAGGCTAAGG